>OX602133.1:1800000-2358944 GCA_951449985.1 Falcaria lacertinaria | reverse complement strand
GGTCCACCGACGACGCCAGGCTTCCGTAGTACTCCAGGTTGATGGACGGAGACGGCTGGACAGTTTCATTTTATATTAATGACCATATTAATTAAATAAACATACGAAATAATAAATGGTGTCGATTCTGTTGTTCAAAATTACTAAACTTAACTAAATTTGACAGGTTTAAAAAGTCTTGCTATCCCTTACTCTTGTACGGGGTTAAATAAGGATGGAAATATTTTTAGACCTGTCAAATTAGTTAAGTTTAGTAATGTTAAACAACAGAATTAGCACCAATATGTATATAATATATACAAATCTCCATGCCCCGCGACCTTGCTCTCCTAACTACGCCACTAAGTGAAATAATGCTCTATACTCTCAGGTTATAGGCACTCGGCGGCGTGATAATATGTACATGTTTACCAAAGACTAGCGGCCCGCCCCGGCCAATATTTATAAAATAATTTATCTACCCGTGAGAAGCCGGGCAGCATGTTACTCAGTGATAATGTACCTTTCTAACGGTAAAAGAATTTTTGAAATCGGTCCCGTAGTTTCGGAGCCGATTTAATACAAATATACACACAAATTGTTCCTCTTTATAATATTAGTATAGATGTAGGTATCTACCTAAAATGTAATCTAAGCTATAAATCTTACCTGTGAGTTACAAGTGACACAGTACGGTAACTTCTGCGGGGACCCCGGTCTTGGCGCTTCAGAGGACACCCTGTACAGGTGCTGCTGTCCTGGCTTGCCCTCCGGTATTCCCAGGTAGTATCTGGGGAATTACCTCATCATTACAAACAGGTGGTTTGTAACTAAATCATAACCGGTTAACCGGAGCTACGATGCCTCAGACACACACAGATACACACTAAAAACTTATCACGCCTCTTTCTGATTTTTATAAATCAGTCACTAAATAAAAATTTACTGCACAAAATTACACAGAAAATACACACTAATGATCACTATAACACAACTTACGAGACTGGATTTTTTTTTCACCATACTGCCTGACTTCAAAAACTGTTCGAACATATCCAGATTAACAGATTTAAACGTTGCTAGTATAACGCAGAGCTCTACATCTTGACCGTGTTACCGAGGTACTTCATATTCCTCAGCTCTAAATATTGTATGTATGACTTACATGTGTTGATTGGCGTGGTCCCAAGCTAAGAGTTTCACGACATCGAAGCTGCCGTGTGTCAGGGGTAAAGCCCGGGGTCCATGCGCGTTATGCTCTGTCCGGACTATGTGGCGGAACAGGCCGGCGGGACCGTCCCGGACGGGCGCTAGGGTCACCAGCGCTCCTCCGCCGGCCGACCAGAGCGGCGCCGGGGCAGACTCTACCCAGCCTTCCGTGCCTGATGATATTCTGTACACCTGGTTTAAGATTTTTTTTTACAGTCTGTATCTTTAGCTACAATAATTTTCGACTATTGTTGTATGAGATAATAAACAGCGCCGCGGCGGCGAAAAGTGGAACTAAGAAATTCGTATGAAATTGTTGACATATTGAGAGTTACGTTTTCGAATGCGTAGTCGAAAGATATTCATGCTACCTACACGGTCATATTATGCCCAAATGAAGCTTACCGGTAAAAACCGGTAAGCTTGCGTAAAAGTCAAGTTTACAACGATACTAGGTCCATGATAAAAGGGTACCTTTTGAAAGCTCAAGGGTCGGCAACGCGTGAGTAGATACCCCTTGTGTTGCAAGCGTCCATAGGCTGCGGTAACCGCTTTCCATCAGGCGGGCCGTATGCTTGTTTGACTCCTTAGTGGTATAAAAAAATAAAAAAGCTCTATATAAACTACCGATCCATATTTTTAAAACACGTGTTACCTTTGGTTTACTTCACTGTTTTTAACCTAGTCATCTTAGCCCTACTATTAGACGAAAGTTGTCAATTAGCTCACCTCCTGACAGAACCACATGGGGCTCTTGCACACGGAGACCACCGACAGGTTCTGAGGCCTGGTGAGCCACACGGCACACACCTCCGTCAACGACACCCACTGGGCGCTCGTGAAATAGTAGTCACTGGATTAAAACATACATTTAAGAAAACTATACATATCCGATCCAGCTTTGAAGTCAGGGGGTCATAGTCCTAGTCAGGACATGCTCCAATTCAATTACAATAATAATTAATCGAATTACAAATAAATAGTATTTTACGTCTAAATTATTAGGTACGTCTGTATTCTCTTGGTCTTCTCGCGAAAAGAGTAATTACTTCCTCCACTTGAATTGGTAGACCCAGGTTGGTGGCCCGTGACCCCAATAAGCCCTACACGCTTCGCTGAGGCGAAAAAAAAATTATTCTGCATCATGTTTATTTGCATTGTTACTCAGACAAGAGGTTTTTCTAAAACAGGGCTGTCCAAACAACGGCCCGCGACGCATGATTTAATCAGAAAATTGTTTTTATTTATTTTTATTCTTGTAACATTCCATTCGCATGATATTTAAAAGTGAAGCTACTTTTACCATTATTCGGGGAATGTATAAAGAAATTGTTACTCTATATTATTTTTTATTTTTTTTATTTTTTATTACGATACACATGTACCTCGATTTTTTTTTTTAACAATATGGTTTTTAAGTGCATTATCTCCTTAAAAAGAAAAAAAACTCACTAATATAAACAATTAAAATAAATAAAACACTTGTCCCAAATCGCTGTCACGCGGGAGGGTGCCAAGAAGTGGCTGCATTTTTACTTGAATACTGAAAATATTGTTTGCTGCAAGACAATAACATTATACAATAAACTGATGAAAAGGTTACTAGCATAGAAACCTGGTGTTTTACTGAATAGAAGGCAAGCATTATTAAAATGTTCTCACCCCTGTTCTACGATGACCTTGGGCGGGGTCAAGTGTCTTGTCCTAATGTGTTTGGGGTCAGCGATGTCGGCCACCGTCAGTGTGACCACCGGGTTGTGGGTACCGGGTTTCGGGTACCGCACACTCTTGATTTCCGGGTATGTCTGGACCAAAAAATATGTTGACGGAATCATACAATGTCTATAAATAAATTATTAGATGAAATTATTTACAAAACGCAGAACTTAACCTACCGACTTAGAAATAAAAGATCTGAACCAAACAACCAAACCAGAATCAAGCGGGAGCGTGCCAAGAATGCTGGCAGCATTGCCACGCTGGATAGCAATGCTGATTCTCTGAGCGAGATATGTTCCAGCACGCCTGTCACGGGAGGCCTCAACCAGACGTAAGACCTTAAAAAGCTGAAGAGCATCCTGGCCCCACGGCCCAGTGTCTTTGAATATTTGTATTAGCTACCGTAAATTTTAAACATATAAAAATATTGCTGAATATTCGTAAGTGTCGTATTATTTAGTAACTGCTACTTATTTTATCGAATGAAGAAAGTAATTTGCAACAAGATGACATTATCTGAGTGAAATAATGTCTCTTGTTTTTTTTTATATTTTCTTTCTTTTATTATTTAAAACAACGTTATGTACCAAAAGATGGCGAAGTTTTCAAGATATAAAACCGTGATCTACAGACACATGACGATATTTACCATGTTCCGTTTTACACATCATTCGAAGTACATTCTTAAGTTAGACATCTAACACGTTGCGAACTCAAAAACCTTCGGTTAGAAATGCATGCTTTCAAAACTCACATCTTTGCCCACCGTTTCTGGATGACGTGAAGATAATTGATTATTTTAAGTTGTATTACCTGCATATAAAGTTCAAGTTACCTTGGCGGGATCATCAGTGTCCAAGGCGGGTCCGTACCATGGGTACTTCTGTTCATGGACCAGAGTATCGTTGAAGGTGGCATAAAGCACCATGTGACCGTCTGCTGACATCCATAGAGCTGATCTGGAGGACAGAATTATTTCTGCAACAAAGAGACATAGACAAGATCAGTCTAAGGGTGGATGGCAGTCGCTTTGCATGACAATCTGGTTACCAGCCTCATCGGGTTAGATATTTTTTTATAACTAAGGTGGTACACAAGCATACGGCCCACCTGATGGTAAGCAGTCACCGCAGCCTATAGCCGCTAGCAATACCAGGGGTATCACTAACGGGTTGCCAACCATGTTGTTGATGACTCACTGTGCTAGCAGCATTACTACTAGCCCAGCGTATCCTTGTGGTGCATTGGCAACCTTACTTAACGCAGAAACACAACACTACATCAAGATCCAGTGCCAACCACAACAGTGTTCGGGGTAAGGACAGCATGATGACGATAATGATGAGATAGACATAAAATATGATTCTTTTAAATGTAAGTTAGAATTAACCAACGGCTAACGGATTCAAAAAATAATTTCCTTAATAAAAAGCTTGGTTATCCGAGACTAATTAATTCGTTTATCTAGACAAATAAATGAAATTAAGTGTCCGTTTGTAATGTCAAAATAACAGCTTTGAATGATTTATATCATCGTGTTCGGACGTCAATGACGTCTGGCTGCATTTCAAGTGGCCTGTACACATGCGTATCGACGCATATCCGACGCTCTGCCAAAACAGCTTGATCATCTACAGAGTGTCCCGTTTCTGTACTTCCTTCGTTCTCTATTTGCACTTGACAAGAGACACAGTATTACCAATCTAATCGTTGTCCTGGCTTCTTGTGTTTAACACTTTAGCTTTTCCCAACTAGGATTTATTAGCAGTCAACAAACAAGGAAATTTACTATCTAATAAATAAAAAAAAGCGTTTTCCCTTTCAACGTCTAGATATTAAAATGTCTGCTTCACCTGAGACATCCTGTATGAAGTGTCATCTAATAATATTGCACCAAAGCGCGTCTGTAAACTAATTACTTGGGCAGGTCACTGACACCGGTGACAGCTATAAAGGTGCCATCACACTACACCTACGCTATACCTCAGAGTAAATAATATACTAAGTGTTATACTATGTGCGACTTTATTATTTGGCTATGTGGCGTCCTTAATGTAATTGAAATATGTTTTTTATATCACTATTGTGGCAAACAAGCATACGGCCGGCCTGAACGGTAACCATAGCCTATGGACGCTTGCAACATCAGGGGAATCACTCGCGCGTTGCCGACCCAGAAATATCATACTAGCTACGAAGCCCAGCGTTGCCTGGGTCGCAACAGACATTAATTGTGACACTCACTACCCGCACCCACTAAGATCATCCTCCTTTACTCACAATGCATTATGCAGCCTTATAAATACCTACAAATCATCACGACAAGTCTCTCATAAAGATCTCATATTTCGTCAAACAAAACACATTAAAGATTTTTTTTCCAATATCCTTATCCACTTTGTAAACGTTTCCCTCTAGCAATGAATAAACAACAATGGGCGATAGTTTTTATGGCTTTTAATCGTTTTATAACATTATTAGAAAATTAGAACTATGTTTAAAATTATTGTTACTGAATAGAACCACAGAGTAGGGATGTCGATCTTATTTAATACAGCCCAGTGCACAGAGCACACGAACAAAAAAGACGCACAAAGCGAGCCACAAAACGTCTCAGACAGCACCGCAGCGGTATACTATGACGCAGTTCCTACTCGGGTCACTCTTGACCTGCACTAATCGCAAGAACACTTTTGTATAAGATATTCAAGGGTTCAGTGACGAAATTCGTTCTTATAAACGGTGCCATGTGTTCTCAGCTTAAGGTTTTCATTAATTTAAACTGCACATGAGCCACACTCGTGCGTCCGCCCGCGACTTTGGATCTAATTTTAATTACTTGACGCTGAATGCTGTGTGACTGAACATTTTGCAATCATGGGAAATATTAAGGTCGGGTAGTTTCAACAAAAGCTGTTGTATATATTTACGTGCAAGTTTATTTATACTTCAAATTTAAGATCGAACTCACAAGGCGACCGCTACATGCTAATCATTACAAATAGAAATATGCAATTATTACATACTGACTTATTCATTAATACATAGGTGGCACATGAAATAGGTGGCTCATGAAATAGGTGGCACATGAAATAGGTGGGAAATGAAATTGTAAGTAGGTACCTATGGATGCGAGGTTCTTGTTCCTGGCTCAGGTTCGACTTAAATTACTGAAAATAAAATTCAATGTGGCGGCTGTAAGGTTAACTAGATTGTGGTTAAGAATAATTGTTATTTAAAAGACGATATTCGAATATTACAGTTGTAGCGACCTCACGGCTACATAAACCAACGTTAGAAATCGACTAACTAGCAGGACAACATTCAACGAATGACGTCACAATCCTGCCACGCGCTAGCGAAGTTTTCTACGCAATTCAACATATATACAAGTTTCCGACTAGAACAGTCGGAGCCGCGGTTCCCCGGGCAAAACACCCGCCTGGCTGGAAGATCTTCCCTTTGCGGGGGCTGAGCATGATCACCTCGCTCGCCCCACACTGGTGACCCCGTTGCGTCAGTATTGGCGTGAACATCAGCAACCTTCTCCACCCCCATCAAAGTCTTCAGCAGCAGTCACACAGCAAGCCAGCATCGAGTATCAACAGGTCCAACTCAGCCGACTCACCGCGCTACTGGTCCTGGCACTCACCTCTCCACCGACTACATACGTCCGCCTCACACAGCCCACTTCTGGAGTCCATTCGACATTGCTCACCGTCTTATCTCCACGTCGTACGCTTGCATTGAGATACTGGACTCAGTCGGCATCTAACGCTCAGTCTCGACTCACCGCAGACTTCGAAGCACACTGGCACTTGCAAGCATTCAAGCACTGACTGTAATCAAGCTCTGGATCGACCTCCGGTCTCGGGGGGGAGTGATGTAGCGACCTCACGGCTACATAAACCAACGTTAGAAATCGACTAACTAGCAGGACAACATTCAACGAATGACGTCACAATCCTGCCACGCGCTAGCGAAGTTTTCTACGCAATTCAACATATATACAAGTTTCCGACTAGAACAGTCGGAGCCGCGGTTCCCCAGGCACAACACCCGCCTGGCTGGAAGATCTTCCCTTTGTGGTGGCTGAGCATGATCACCTCGCTCGCCCCACACTGGTGACCCCGTTGCGTCAGTATTGGCGTGAACATCAGCAACCTTCTCCACCCCCATCAAAGTCTTCAGCAGCAGTCACACAGCAAGCCAGCATCGAGTATCAACAGGTCCAACTCAGCCGACTCACCGCGCTACTGGTCCTGGCACTCAACTCTCCACCGACTACATACGTCCTCCTCACACAGCCCACTTCTGGAGTCCATTCGGCATTGCTCACCGTCTTATCTCCACGTCGTACGCTTGCATTAAGATACTGGACTCAGTCGGCATCTAACGCTCAGTCTCGACTCACCGCAGACTTCGAAGCACACTGGCACTTGCAAGCATTCAAGCACTGACTGTAATCAAGCTCTGGATCGACCTCCGGTCTCGGGGGGGAGTGATGTAGCGACCTCACGGCTACATAAACCAACGTTAGAAATCGACTAACTAGCAGGACAACATTCAACGAATGACGTCACAATCCTGCCACGCGCTAGCGAAGTTTTCTACGCAATTCAACATATATACAAGTTTCCGACTAGAACAGTCGGAGCCGCGGTTCCCCAGGCACAACACCCGCCTGGCTGGAAGATCTTCCCTTTGTGGTGGCTGAGCATGATCACCTCGCTCGCCCCACACAGTCAAACTCAAGACGACGATGTGAAAATCTCAAGATATTCCGTTTTTATGTACTTTTACATTTATTAGACACAAGCGCATAGCGGCGCGCCCCGGCTTCGCACGGGTAGAACTTTATCAAATATTTTCTCTACCCATGCGAAGCCGGGCGGGCAGTTGGTATAATATGTTTTTTATTAATAATGTAGTATTCATACGGTGAAAGAATTTTTGAAATCGGTCCAGTAGTTTCGGAGCCTATAGCCATTTATCAAATGTTTTGTCTACCTTTATAATTATAATATTAGTATAGAGTAAAGAAAACTATTTAAAAAGAAGTTTTTAGTTTAAGATAAAAGATTTGCCCCAAACCAGTATCACGCGGCAGCTTGCCAAGAATACAAGCACGCATTGCCACGCTGGATAGCAATGTCATAAATATTACCTAAAACCCCAGCGTGATAATACCGCATTTATAATTAGTTCTTTAGTCCCCTAGCACGGTCGGAATATCCTCTGAAACCGGATACAAGTTGAACTTAACAAGCTGAAATTTACAAGTATGTCACAAGTAAGTTGGTTCGTAGGTAAGTCTCAAGGTAGTTTTGTCCTTTAATTTAATTTCTATGACTTCAATATAAAGGCTATTTAGATGATAATAAGTCACCGTTCAGAAGATAGAATGAACAGAAAGCGGACACCCTTAATTTGGTGGGATTGGGATTGTGGTGATCAGTGGGATTCGAACTCGCGTCGCTAGAATAGCAGTCAATGCTAAATACCACAAGGCCACCACGGCTCATGTTTGTTACCACTTACCAGTCACCCGATAATGGGAAAAACTTAGCTTTCATTATCATTAAGGATATTAGGGTAAGTATTATCCTGATAATGCCCAGGATACACCAACCAAAAGCTAGTCGGTACAATTTTATAAACAGCACTAACTAATGTACTGTGCACAAATTACATTCAGTGCCGGTAGCAGGAACATTATCGACAACGTTTTCGTATCGCCTTCGACTATTTTTGTATTGAAAAATGAACAGCGCTGCGGCAGTGAAAAGTAGAACTAAATATTTGTATGACAATTTTGACATTTCGCGAGTTACGTTTTCGAATAAGTTGTCGACAAATGGTCCTGCTACCGGCACCGATGTTCAAATATAAGCCGAGTCACTACGGAGAAGTTATAACAATAAATATTGACCTTTGTGTCTGGAGCGTTACGGATCAGATCATGTTCTAGTTGCTGTGTGCTCAATACCCGAAGTTTGATTGTCTAGTAAAACAAACATTGACGAGACCGCTGGTCTAGTGGTTTGTACACCAGACTGCCACGCTAGGGGTCGCGGGTTCGATTCCCACCGGGGCAAACACTTATGTGACAAATATGTTTGCCTTGCGTCTAGGTGTTTGGTATGTATTTTAAGCATGTATTTACAAAAAATATTATATCAGCTGCTGGTTCCCATAGTACTACATGTTTTGCTTAGTTTGTGACCAGAATATGGCGTTGTGTGATAATGTCCAAACATGTATTATTTATTTATTTATTGTGCGGAGGCAACACAGTCTGTGTACACCGCCATTCGGAAAAGATCTGTAATAAACATAATATTTGAAGGAATATACATTTTTAAGCCGTACCATTTGTTTGAGTTGGTAACTTCAGGGGATTTGCATGTTGTTTTCCTGGTGGCAATAGTCACGCCCGTTCATGGAACAAGTGTGGTGCAACCGAGAAAACATTATCATGCCAAGTACCTCACAGGTAGGCAGAGTATAGAGCGCCATTTTTATTTGTACCTACAAACAGTAGGTATTTAACGTATATACATAACGTAGTGAAGCCGGGGGGGTCACTTTGTATATAACGTACAATAGCCGAATCTATTTTGTTGTTGTGTGTTTTTTTTACGGTTAATGTTGTGTATACCTATAATGTAGGTACGTAGTATATTATCTACTCTGATATTTAATAGACATATAGACCTCTTCTTATAAATGTTTTATGTATATGATGTTGGTAAACCTAAATAAATAAATACAGGAATAAATAAATTTTAAACTTTCAAAAATTCGTAACTTTAGTCATACTCAGGTGCACGATACGTTTTAATTCTCACCTCGGAGATATTTTCATTCTGTTAGCCCTCTAAATGAGGGAAGTTTATCTTAACGATGCGCGCTTTGGTCGGTACGTGCCAGATTTCACTTTTTTATTATATTTTATTAAAAGCTCCATTAATAAAGTGGGTAAAGGCCTCTCCTTTTCCCCATAAAAATACTTCGGTGTTTGGTACGAGAAACACTCCGAGCGCTGCTAATGAGTGCGCACTTGCATATTGGCAGTCGCAGACTCTACAGCGCTAGAATTTACAAAGCTATTCCACAAAATATATGCGCTTGAAATCACTACTGAATTCGCTATTGAACCATTGTTGCGGTGTGCGACAACTACGGTAAAAAACATTCAGAAAGACAACGAACGATTTTAATACTAGGAAGATGGGTAGCAATGACGACCCGTCTGATGGTAAGCGGTCACCATAGTGTTGCAGAAAAATCACTGTGCTAGCAGCAATGTCCTTCCATCTTGTAATTTAGAAAACAAAACCATTCATTAAGTGTAATGAACGGTCCTAACTTCCAAAGCGATGGCCAAATTGAATATTGAATTTGATCCAATAC
This sequence comes from Falcaria lacertinaria, assembly GCA_951449985.1. Taxonomy (NCBI): domain Eukaryota; kingdom Metazoa; phylum Arthropoda; class Insecta; order Lepidoptera; family Drepanidae; genus Falcaria; species Falcaria lacertinaria. The sequence goes on along the minus strand of OX602133.1, from coordinate 2,348,621 downwards.
ACTTTTGTAAAACACCAATAATAACCGAGAATAAGAAATGAATTCAATTTATCCGAACCGATGTTTCCCCTCTTACCCGTGTTATTACAATTACAATATCGAGTGGAAACGACTCGATATTGGACACGATAAACTAAGTATCGAGTTCAAGAACGCGCCCATAAGGAAAATTAAAATTTTGTGATCCTGCTACATCGGGGGGCACGGGAGTGCCCCCGCCGAGTCGAGCGCGAAGCAAACACTCCTTTACCCGAACCATTTCGCCGCATTTTCAGGCCCCTATTTGAGAACCTCCGGATAAGACTAAAACGTAGAAATTTTCGTCATCCAGTAAGCTATACAATCATACTTAAAATTAAAAATTTCAAATCTGTAGGTCATTTAATGCCGAAGTTAAGCGAAAGCAAAGTTTCGCATTTATGACACACACTCACTCATGATCATCAAAATAGAACTAGTACTTCCCATAAACTCAGAGAGCTGAAATTTGGTACAGAGTTAGGGTTTAATGGCCACATAAAGGGAAAACTGTAAAAACTAGGATAATCGAAGATCTGGAGTACCTGGTGACCCTTATTTGAAATTTGAAAACATATGTCATCCAAGTAAGCAAAATTACGTATTAGGTCCTTACATATGAAATTGGCGTTTTGTATGGGAGGAACAAAAAGTCGAATATTTTTTAATATAATATATTTAATTAATCAAAGTATGAACCATTATTTTCTATGCACTTTTGCCATCTCATAGGTAGTTCATTGATCCCTTTACTAAAAAAACCAGTCGGACGGGAATCAATAAAATCTTTGAAGGCGATTTGGACTGCCCCATCGGAGTTGAATTTTTTCCCTTGCAAGAAGTTATCCAAATTTCGAAAAAAATGGTAATCTGTTGGAGCAAGGTCCGGGGAGTACGGAGGATGTCTTAGACTTTCCAATTGAAGCTCTTCTAATTTAGTAGCCGTCTGTAGCGCAGTGTGTGGTCTAGCGTTGTCGTGAAGCAGCAGTGGCGTGGAGCGATTGACCAGCCTAGGTTGTTTAGCCGCTAGCTTTTCCATCATGGTTTGCAATTCCTGACAATAGACATCAGCCGTAATAGTCTGGCCAGATTTGAAAAAACTGTAATGAACAATACCGGCACTAGTCCACCAAACGCTTACAAGTAACTTTTTTGGGGTTAATTTTCGCTTGGGGCAGGATTTGGCTGGCTGGCCAGGATCTAACCATTGCGCTGAGCGCTTCCGATTATCGTAAAGAACCCATTTTTCATCACAGGTAATGATTCGGTTTAAAATACCTTCATTATTGTGCCGGTTTAGTAATGTAACGCAGCAGTCGACGCGCGTTTGCCGGTTTGTTTCAGTCAATTCGTGAGGTACCCACCTTTCAAGCTTTTTAATCTTCCCAATTTGCTTCAAGTGAATTAAAACAGTTTTATCACTAACATTGCAGCCTGCAGCTAACTCGGACGTGGTTTGCGATGGATCCGCTTCCACAATAGCCTTCAACTCTTCATTATCAACTTGAGTCTCAGGCCGTCCACGGGGCTTGTTCTGCAGGTCGAAATTTCCAGAACGAAAACGTTGGAACCAAAAACGAACTGTGTTTTCTTTTGCAACACGACCGCCATACACATCATTCACCCTTAGAGTTGTTTCCGCAGCACTAGTGCCACGGCGGAACTCGTACTCGTAAATAATGCGATATTTAAGGTTTTCCATTTTGTAAAATGAGTGACGCAAACAGAAAAAAACAGAAGAAAAAAAACAAATGAATGACGATCATCGAAGCACAAATACATGAGTCTATAGCTGTACAAATTTGAATTTGGAATTCCTTACCAAAGAGGAGAAATTCGTGATTAAAGTGGCCAGTACGAAAAACGCCAATTTCATATGTAAGGACCTAATATTTTGCTTCGCCGTGACTTTTCAGTGGTGTTTACGATAGTTCCAATGAACTAATGATGAAGCTGGAAGATTTCCTGTGGCTTTAGTGGTGTTTACGGTCACCAATGAACTGATGTTGTAGCCGGACGGAAACTGCTGGAACTCTCTTATAAAACAAATGTAACCGAGCCGCATTTGGGCTTCGTGGAATTGACATGACCATGCATTCTGGCTATAAGTGCCGTATATTCATATAAATGGTGTATTACGTGTTACCTTGATTGATAAAAGACAGATTTCATAGTCTCGTAAACGAAAATTACTACTCAGTTTAAATAATCTTGGTAGAAGGAGCCACTGTGATTAGACACGCGATTACCTTTGTAATGTTAAACGCTACTGATAGAAAAAAACTGTCTGTCTGTTTGTCTGTATGTTACGGGTAATCTCCGAAACGGCTGAACCTTTTTTTACGGGAATTTCACTGGCAGATAGCAGATTTTACTGGGCGTTACCTGTATTGTAGAAAAATAATTAGGGTTCCGCACTACAAATTAAAATCCCATGAAATTCTTAACAAAATACGAACGGCTGAACGGATTTGAACAGGGCTTACACTGGCAAGTAGCTTTTGTTATAAGGCGTAAATCGGGCTTAATTTATTTTGTAAAAGTAATTAGTGTACGGCGCAACAAATAAAAACATTAACTAGCCGTGGTGGCCTTGTGCTTATAGCAACGGCCTGTCTCCTGATGGGCCCAGATTCAAATCCCGGCTAACTCATTGGTACAAATGAGATTTCTAAGCTTAAGTATTAGCTTTAGATTAAGCACACCATGAGCTAAAAAGAGAGGTAGTGCAAATTGGGACCTCACTTTGGTTTTCCCATTAATATTGGAGCCGCCCAACTGGGGGCTGTACCTCCATCTTAAAGAAGACCGCAGTGAAATAACACTACTTTGATGTAGTGTTGTGTTTCTGCAGTGAGTAAGGTTGCCATTGCTCCACGAGGATACTCTGGGCTAGTAGTAATGCTGCTAGCAAAGCGACTCCTCTCTCGTTAGTGATACCCCTGGTATATTGCTAGCGGCTATAGGCTACGGTGACTGCTTACCATTAGGTGGGCCGTATGCTTGTGTGCCACCATAGTGGTATAAAAAAAAAAAAAAACGACTGACATTGCATAAATCCAGCGTAGTGGGACACATCTTCTAATTTAATCTAGCCTATTGCTTCCCACTGCTGGGCGAATGCCTCCCCTTCTGCTTTTGATACGCATATAAATAAAATTAAAGGAACACTCTGGATAAGAATAGACTGGCTTTTATACTTATACTTTTAAGTTTACAAGAAGAAAAAGTCGAACGATTAGCTTTATTGTACTCGAACATTACACAAATTAAATAAACACATTACACTATAATATTAATTCATTGTATATATGAATTATGTTATAGCCAATGTTAAAAAAAAAGATAGTTGTAAGCCCATATTTTAAAAATACAATATCCTCACTTTCCCAAGCATATACATTTTAGAAGTCTGCCAATTTGTAAGAAAACACACACATTTCTTTACCAAATGTGAAGATTTACCGACTAAATACACATTACGACATAAATATAAATTAAAGCTGCCCACTTCCCGACTAACACTACATTCAACCAGCCCCTTTACAATGGCAACAAAAATATACAATAAAATGCCCGAAACTATAAGACAAGAATATAATACCATAAAATATAAAATAAACTAATAAAAGATTTATTACATAAGAAATGCTACTACACTTTACAAGAATGTATAAATGACAAACATAAATAAAACACCGTCCACACACATACATACATAATTATATACATAAATATAAGAAACTGTGATATACTAACCAATTTTTATTCCTTAAGTTAAAAATTAATATATGTATAATTATAATAATAGATAGAATATTTATTATTACGTAAGTAAGATAGTGCCTCTCTACATTGCTGTGACCTAACCGGGTTTCTTGTTATAACATCAATAGTTATTAGTACCATTGTAAGTAATTGTAAATAAATAAATAAATAAATAATATAATTCATTGGACTTGTACGTAGTGTATTATCTACTCTGAGTCTCAGAGTAGATAACAAACCCGGTTAGGTCACAGCAATGTAGAGAGGCACTATCTTACTTACGTAATAATAAATATTCTATCTATTATTATAATTATACATATATTAATTTTTAACTTAAGGAATAAAAATTGGTTAGTATATCACATCTTAAAACCGACCGTCTACCGTCCGCTACTCTTAGTCCAATGACTAAGAGTAGCGGACACGTCGCTAGATGGCGCTGACTGTATTTTTACGCGCTTATGTTTGTTTTTCCGATAACCTTATATGGCGAAGTGACAACCGGCTACGTTACAGTCGTTTGCGACGTTCCTCTATTGCGCTTGAAAACGTTTGCTAGGGAGCAGGTGGGATTATTTGCATTTCGTTGATTTCGCTTATTATTTCGTTAGGTTTGCTAAGGTTCATTAGCAGGTTTGTTGTTATAACAATTCGAAGATTTAAATAGGTTAGGAATTTTATGACTAGTGACGGATTACTGATTATTACTTAATTATTTCATTAAAAAGTACTTTTAATTTTATTGAATACTTTAATTATCGGTATTGCTGTTTTAAAGGTCATTGAGCTTACTTGTGTTTGATTTCGCAAGTTAATATCGTAAAAAATGACGATAATATTAAAAGACGACGACGAACTTAGTGGCTACCAAGTAGTTGGTATGCCCAAAGACGGGTCTTGTCCCTTCCATTCAATATCTTTCTTGGTGTATGGTAGAACTGACTCAACTTGCAGTATCAGATCTGCTATAGTTGCATACGTTGCTGAACATTGGGACGAAATGCAAGTGTACACGTGTGATGCTGATGGTGACGTATACACGAGCGCGCAATCCTACACGAGCGATATGATGAAACCCACTACTTACGGCTCAGCTTCTGAGCTTATGGCTGCTGGAAAAATATATCCCTTCACTTTTGAAGTGTATGAAAACGGTATACTAAGATGTTCCAACGCGAATGGGCAATACGAAAAACTGTTGCTACTGTACAAGAATTAGAACCGGAAAAAAATAAAAGAAAGATTTGTTATTATAAAAAAACTACTCCTAAAAAGAAAAAAAATGTGTCAAATAAGAAAATCTAACAAAATAAATCAATATGCCCACGTTTCTACAAAAAGAAGTGAAATCCCACCAAAAACATTCTGTAAAAAACTAGCCTAGTCTCGATGGAGCTGCTTGTTTATCTCTCAAAAGTAATGAAATCTAGACAAAGTCGTGCCAAGTCTAAGATTCCTTACTGCGATTTCTTTATTATTATAGTTAATGTTGTGCGACTTGGCCGTTCTTTATACGTTAGTACATAGGTATTTACAACAGATATATATATATAACATTACGTGTTACAAAATTGACTTGTACCCACTAACGTATAAAGAATGTTCAACGGCCAAGTCGCACAACATTAACTATAATAATAAAGAAATCGCAGTAAGGAATCTTAGACTTGGCACGGCTTTGTCTAGATTTCATTACTTTTGAGAGATAAACAAGCAGCTCCATCGAGACTAGGCTAGTTTTTTACAGAATGTTTTTGGTGGGATTTGCTTTTCCAATTTAAATAAGAGTTCTTTAATCATTATGCTATTTTTAATAAGTTTTTTTATTTAAAACTTATTAAATTCTCTGTTCATCTGACTGGACTAAAACGAAAACATAAATATTTATCCAACTAGCTGTGCCCGCGACTACGTACGAGTGGAACTCGGGGTGGTTTTTGTTTTTCATGGGTTTCTTTTTTGCGCGGATGCCAAATTACTATTCCAAAACAAAAGTAGCCTTAGTTACGCCCAGTAACATCAGCTATCTGCCAGTGAAAGTCCCGTACAAATCGGTCTAGCCCTTCGGAGATTATCCGGAACAAACAGACAGATAGTTTTTTTGTTATTAGTATCTTACTTTCATATGCCTTTAGTAAAAAGCTGTAGTTATTTTGTCATTACAAACAGACCACTTCAATTTTATTTATTTGTATAGATGTGATGAAAATTGCGTTTGCCTTGCGTGTGGGTGTTTGGTTTGGTATGTATTAAAAAAAAAATATCATCTTATATAGCTTTTCCGCGAGACTTCACCCGCGTATCAATATAATATATAGCCTATGTTATTGTGATAATGTAGCTTGATAACAGGACAATATTTTTTTAAATCGGTCCTGTATTTTTAAACATTATGCGTTATTACAAAAATTAAAATCTTTCCTCTTTATAATATTTCTATATATTTATCTGGCGCTTTATATTTATATACGAGTATATAATTCAATAGAACTATAGGTACGAAAGAAAGAAAAGTTTCATGCACCGACTAAAAGACGCTAATTAAATCTATAATATACAATGAATCGCTGAATGTCCCTAAGCGCAAATCTCGAGAGCAGCTGAACCAATTTCGCTAATTCTTTTTTAGAATATTCCTTGAAGTATGAGGATGGTTCTTACGGAGAGAAAAAAATGAAAAAATGCATGAAAACGTCTCAAAACGGGTAGAAAAAATTTCATAAATGTCTACCCATGCGAAGCCGGGGCGGGCCGCTTTGAGTAAACATGAAATTCCTTTGTGAATGTAAAGTAACAACTCGACATCGCATTTCAATTAAACAGTTAACGCAATATGTATGAGTTCGCTCATCAAACATGTATGGACGTGAGTTTGAATCGGAATACAGGGCTTGCGTGGGATCAAGGCTTGATTTAGTCGCGTATTATTCATGTCGTTGCCACGTACACATAGGCAGTTCAAGAGATAACACTACTTTGATGTAGTGTTGTGTTTCTGGGTTGAGTAAGGTTGTCAGTGCTCCACGAGGATACGCTGGGCTAGTAGGGAGCAATGCAGCTATAACAGTGACTCCTCATCAACAACAAGGTTGGCAACGCGTTAGTGATACCCCAGTATTGCTAGCGCCGGCTTCGGTCACCGCTTGCCGTCAGGTGGGTCGTATGCTAGTTTGCCACCTCAGGGCTATAAAAAAACATACCATGCCTACCGCCCAGAATGAATGTATGAAATATGTATGTCTACGTACCTTCATACAACCAGTCCGGCACACCGTTATGTATAGTCCCGGGTATGCCAGTCTCAGTGACCCTGTACCCAGTCGAGGATCGCGGCGCTGGTCTGTAGAAGATGTCGTAGTCCTTGACTGTGATGAGGCCATGTCCCTTGGGGGTCCACTCGGCGAGGAGCAAGAGGGGACCCTCCGTGATGACCCCCCCTCCCACCTCGTCTGGCAAGGGGGTCAGAGGGTAGGACTCCCTGAAAGAGAAGATGTATGTTTGTAGAGACATCTCCGCTACATAAACCAACGGAAATCTACTAACTGACTTCAACAGAAGACAACTCCATACATACGTCACAATCCTACAACGCGCAAGCGAAGTTTTCTACGCAATTCAGTATATATACAGGTTTCCGAGTAGACCAGGCGGAGCCTTGTTCCCCAGGCACAACACCCGCCTGGCTGGAAGATATTCCCTATGTGGCAGCTGAGCATGAGCACCTCGCTAGCGCACAGTATCATACATACAGTCTCCGACTAGAACAGTCGGGGCCTTGTTCCCCAGGCACAACACCCGCTTGGCTGGAAGATCAACGGATTTGTATGAAATTTGGTACACGTAGTGTATAGTTAATAACCTGAATTAACATATAGGATATTTTTTTATCTCGAGGTAATGAGTTCCTCTGGGATTTTAAGCTCAACGCCGACGAAGTCGCGGACAGAAGCTAGTTCAATAAGTAAAAACAAAATCAACAGAGTAGTGATGACCCCGTGCCGTCTGTTTGCGGAAGCAACCATGAAACGAATACTTAACAGGTCTTTTTAAAACATCAAAGCGTTTCGCTACTCCCCGCCGCGAGCCCGGAGTGAGGTCACTGAATGAACACTTGACAGCTGGCCACGGATGTTTGAAAAACCTTATTATTGGAACAAAAACTTGCCTGCTTGCTTGGCCCAAATTATTCTCTTTCCAAATTATTACTCGCGTTCTGCTGTCACACTCACACTCCAAGTATTTAAATAAAATTGTAATATTTGTAAATTTTCATGTTCAAATAACTTAACGAATTATAGAAAGAACCAACACTGTCCAAAACATATTGTTTTGCGAACATAGAACATGATTGATTCAACTACGTTATAACAGAATTGAAACACCGAAAAAAAGACATTAACTGGCAACAGGCAGCTTCGTAACATTTTCCGTAGGCATTACGTAGGCGCTTCGGCTACGAGGGCTACGGTTCTACGAATTATTTACATTTACAATAGGCGAATGAAAGTGGTGGGAACAATGGCCATTCCGTTTTTCTTTTACATTTTTCATGCCTTTTTAATACTGCCTTCTTTTCAGAAAATGTTTTACTGTGTTAGGAAATCAAGGGAAACGTATTGATGTTTTAATGGGTTTCGAATGAGGAATTTTGTGATTACGCTAAGTGAAGTTGTAGAATTCATAATCAATAAATGGATTTTTGTGTAGCAACTTTGTCGTCGTCTATATTTATCAAAATAAAATGTATGGGTTCATACATTGTTTAGGTATAACGTAGCTTAATTGGTCAGTTCTTTTTTAAATCCCTAAATTCCAACAAAAACAAAACGTGCCTCCCACAGGACGGTAAGCCTGTACGAAACCTGGTGCTAGCAATACCAGAGTATGGTATAGGTGTAATTCACGCATTTCCATACGTCAGCCTGTTTTTTTTTTCTGATGAGTCAGCCTAATGAAGCTTTGTAAAGTTTTCATTTTTTATGCAAAGAGATTAACACAAAAAATATATTAATACATCTATAATGTGTATAAATATATAATATAATTATCCCTATTTCTCTCGGTCACGGCCAGAACGATTTCGCTAATTCTAAGGAGGAGGTTATTTTGTTTTTTTTTTTTAATATTAAACATTTTAAAGTTTAAGATAAACTAAAGATGCTTTTTTCTAATGTGTATTTGCCATATGAATTCATAGCTAAGCTACAACGTCTGTCGTGACAGCTAGTATATCAGAAATGTATTCCACCAGAGCGGTCGCCTAGTGTTCAAAATTCGACTACGAATCGAAACAAATACCTACGTATTTATAATACAAATACAGTGCCGGTAGTAGGAACATTGTCGACAACGTTTTCGTATCGCCTTCGACTATTTCTGTATTGAAAAATGAACAGCGCTGCGGCGGTGAAAAGTGGACCTAAAAATTAGTATGACAATTTTGACATTTCGCGAGTTACGTTTTCGAATACACTGTCGACAATGTTCCTGCTACCGGCACAGAAATAGACACCACAAACAATGAATTATTGTGTAAAACTAATTTCACTTCGCTTTGGACGAAATTCAAGGGTCAACTCTGGTAATATACAATAGGCTTTGGCGACCGCAGCACAACTTTGTTAGAAAGTTTAAATCAAACTCGAGTGGTTTAATCGGCCATGGGGACTGACAATGATAGAATTTCTGAAGAGAGTGCGGTAACCATGGTTACTGATAGCTGGTAAAGAACATCATCCATGATTCATACTTTGATTATGTTTCATAGAGATTTGGTCTTGTCCGTCTGAGCATTTATTACTATAGCACCAAAGGTGGACATTACAGGACATTTCATTTGTTTTGTTTTTTTTGTGTGTTACAGTTTTAAATCGTGGTGGCCTTGTGGTTGAAGCAACGGCCTGTCATCTGATGGGCCCAGGTTCGAATTCCGGCCTGTACCAATGAGTTTATCTAAGCTTAAGTACAGTGATTAATCACACCATCAATATAAAAAGAGAGGTAGGGCGATTTGGGATTTTCCGTGGGTTATCTCATTTGAATTGGAGCCGCCCGACTGGGGACTGTACCTCCGCCTTACAGAAGACCGCAGTGAAATAACACTACTTGATGTAATGTTGTGTTTCTGCGGTAAGTAAGGTTGCCAGTGCTCCACGAGGATACGCTGGGCTAGTAGTAATGCTGCTAGCACAGTGAGTCCTCATTAACAACATGGTTGGCAACCCGTTAGTGATACCCCTGGTATTGCTAGCGGCTATAGGCTACGGTGACTGCTTACCATCAGGTGGGCCGTATGCTGGTGTGCCATCTAAGTGGTATAAAAAAAATGAATTCCGATTTTCAACAAAATGTTTGATAATTCAGATTTTCTAACTGAAATAATATCAACTAACAATGGTTTACCAGTTTTGGTGCCATAGTTAAAAAAAATCAGACGGGCAACTTATACAGATATAGACAACAGAACATACAAAAAAATTGCGTTGGCCGTATCTTTTAGCTTTGGACCAAAATGGATGATGCCCTTTAATTAATTCCAGGTCCACATCTCATTAGGCTGAGTAAAAATCATCATCTTTTTTACTGTCTCAAATTCGTTAACCTCAAAATCATTAAAATCGGGGGGCACGGGAGTGCCCCCGCCGAGTCGAGCGCGAAGCAAACACTGCCGTACCATCCTTTACCTGAACCATTTCGCCGCATTTTCAGGCCCCTATTTGAGAACCTCCGGATAAGACTAGAACGTAGAAATTTTCGTCATCCAGTAAGCTATACAATCATACTTAAAATTAAAAATTTCAAATCTGTAGGTCATTTAATGCCGAAGTTAAGCGAAAGCAAAGTTTCGCATTTATGACACACACTCACTCATGATCATCAAAATAGAACTAGTACTTCCCATAAACTCAGAGAGCTGAAATTTGGTACAGAGTTAGGGTTTAATGGTCACATAAAGGGAAAACTATAAAAACTAGGATAATCGAAGATCTGGAGTACCTGGTGACCCTTATTTGAAATTTGAAAACATATGTCATCCAAGTAAGCAAAATTACGTATTTTGCTTCGCCGTGACTTTTCAGTGGTGTTTACGATAGTTCCAATTAACTAATGATGAAGCTGGAAGATTTCCTGTGGCTTTAGTGGTGTTTACGGTCACCAATGAACTGATGTTGTAGCCGGACGGAAACTGCTGGAACTCTCTTATGAAACAAATGTAACCGAGCCGCATTTGGGCTTCGTGGAATTGACATGACCATGCATTCTGGCTATAAGTGCCGTATATTCATATAAATGGTGTATTACGTGTTACCTTGATTGATAAAAGACATATTTCATAGTCTCGTAAACGAAAATTACTACTCAGTTAAAATAATCTTCGCGATCTCTTTGGTCGTTGGGAGTGATAACGGCGGTGAAAATTATGTGGGTACTTTGCAGATGACATCTCGCGATAACAGCTTGTCAAAACCCACTTGTCGACGAGATAAGTGTCACTTTCCCGGAATAAAAGACATTCCCATCGTCTCGCACCAAATTAGAAATAAGCTAAATACAACCTTACGCTCGAGCCTATTTAGTTGATGGTTGAGTGCTAAGACGATAGCTTCGCTGATTGTCCTCGCTTCGATGTTTTTCGTATAATTTGAGACAAACAAATAACGACAGTGTGGAGTTATGACATAGGGTTTATTATTACTTGTTTATGATTCGACGATGCCGGCGCTTTTCCATTAAACTTTTGACAGTCGGGAAGTAATTAAAAATGCTCGGACATTGCTTCACAACGCCATCTGGCTCCAAATATCCACACTAATATTATAAATGCGAAAGTGACTGTGTTTGTTTGTTACTTTTTCACAACTAAACGGCTGAACGAATCACAATGAAATTTGGCAATGATATAGATAACCTGGGGCCTTCCCCAGGTTATAATCTATATCATTGCCAAATTTCATTGTGGTTCTAGAAATGTTAGCCTAGTTAGTGTCCTTACATAGGCTAACATTTCTAGAACCACGCGGGTAAAGCCGCTGGTAAAAGCTAGTTAAACTATATATATTTTCGGTCTAGCGATAAGACCGCCTTTTGACTTCGCTGACATCTGACATCATCTGGCAGTGAAAGTCCAGTTCAGTTTAAATCGGTCCAGCCGTTCCGGAGGTTACCCAGAACAAAGATTGATAGACAAAAAAATGATTTTATTATATGTGCCTTATATAATTATTTGCATTAAGAAAAAGCTGTTGTCAGTTTATTTTGTATAGAATATAGATTGTACTGCAGGTAATTTTAGTCGATCAACCAAAACAGGTGTTATTTTCACATGATTGTTATAACGCTTTGAGGGCTATTTTTTCAACTGAGACATTAAACTTTACGAAGAATATTCAAATTTTCATAGGACATTGTTAGAATCGCTGGTCCTTCCCCTTTTTATTTCGTGAGGGATGATGTAAACACGTGTATCGAGCGAGTTTCAAAGCCTTCAATGTTGCCTTTTGCTCGAGGTATTTGGGTAGACGGGTTATTTTTAGGGCCCTTAGTTTTTAAGCTCCCGCTGATGAATTTTAAATTATTTTAAGGGTGGTGTAGGGCTATCTTTATGGCTGCTTTAAATAATTATTAAGAGAGGTAGCGAAAAGGGAATTGCCGTTGGTTTCCCATTCACATTGGAACCGCTTGACTTGAGTCCTCATCCACAACAGGGTTGGCATCCCGTTAGTGATACCCCTGGTATTGTGCTAGCGGCTATAGGCTACGGTGACTGCTCAACATCAGGCGGGTTGCACGCTTGCGTGACTTGGTAGATAAAAAAATATATAAAATTAAGATCGTGGATTTCAATCTTCTCGTGTAAAACTGAAGCAAGATAGTATATTGTGAATATAATGATATACTGCGAGTAATAGGGAGTTTATCTTTACACATTGCAAACACATAAGGCTGTGAACTTCCAAAACAGGTTCCTTTCAAACCCTCAGGTGGTGGAATAAGAATATGATTTCTCAAGGAGAGATGGTGTTCTTTTAGAAAGGCGTGAAGAGAATTTTAAAGGATCGGCAACGAGTGATATACCTGATATTATGTAAGGCTACGGTAAGCGCTTACGTTTAGGTGGACCACTTGCAATGTGACCAGGGGCGTATTTCCTCGACCCTCGGGCCAAAAGGGACATAGCCCGGGGCGGTAGGCTGCGGGCGACGGCGCAATTGGATCTCGAATAGAACGTGAATCCCAATTAGCCGTTACAAATAGTATTTATTTCTTTGTAAGGCTTTTTTAGTATGTTCTTTAATTATCACTATTCTCATCCCACATCAACACACTGCAGGATTTTATTTTACAATTACGAGTTTAACCTTTTTCTGTTAATTAATGGGGCGGCCAATTGTACGTACAAGCCCAGGGCGATGAATTCTAAAATATGCCACTGAATGTGACATTTTGTCAACCAGTCAAAATTAATAAATTATCACTAGTGTTCTTCGTAGGAGTTTTTAGCTGTATCCCTGCTACAGTGTGTATTGAAAAATCTGTATCTAGTCAGTTATCTATGTTTCAATCCGTGCCCTACCACGGTCTCAATACGTCAGCTAATTGTATCTTGAATAATTAATGACCACTATACTAACAATATACTCTTGGGATAGATCTAATGGCGCTCTTCATGCAATGTAATATAACTTTTATGATTACTGGATTCAGGTTTAGTTTGGGGTACTTGTTTAACTTTCCTCTCTGTGTCAATTTCTGTAAGCAGGTATTATGGTGTACCTTAGTAATTGTAAAAAAAAAATTGTCGTTTTTTCGTATGTTTCTAATACAACCACGCGCTCTATATAAAAAAAATCCTTCTGTTATACTAGAATTTGGGATGAGCCTGGGCACGTATTTTTTCAAGTATAGTATGTATACAAAACTTGTAAGCTGTGTATACCAGCTTATAATAATAAAGGTGATAGCTGTAGCCTACCAACACATGAAATACCACGCAGCTTTTCAAAAAGTCCTGAAAGTAATGTAAAATTTGTTTTGTTCATTCATTAAAGAAAATTCCCAGGATCATGATCATATCAGACGAGAAACATCATTATTTATGTTTAAAACTTAATATAAACTATTATTTATCTGTTGAGAGAAAAGTTTAATACAATACACCGGGCAGACACTAGTTGCGAAGTTTTAAAACAACTCTCGAGGGATAGAACGAGGCGTTAGAGCTGGCTTGAAATAAATGACATCGGGGGGCACGGGAGTGCCCCCGCCGAGTCGAGCGCGAAGCAAACACTGCCGTACCATCCTTTACCCGAACCATTTCGCCGCATTTTCAGGCCCCTATTTGAGAACCTCCGGATAAGACCAGAACGTAGAAATTTTCGTCATCCAGTAAGCTATAAAATCATACTTAAAGTTAAAAATTTCAAATCTGTAGGTCATTTAGTTCGGAAGTTAAGCGAAAGCAAAGTTTCGGATTTATGACACACACTCACTCATGATCATCAAAATAGAACTAGTACTTCCCATAAACTCAGAGAGCTGAAATTTGGTACAGAGTTAGGGTTTCATGGCCACATAAAGGGAAAACTATAAAAACTAGGATAATCGAAGATCTGGAGTACCTGGTGACCCTTATTTGAAATTTGAAAACATATGTCATCCAAGTAAGCCAAATTACGTATTTTGCTTCGCCGTGACTTTTCAGTGGTGTTTACGATAGATCTAATGAACTAATGATAAAGCCGGAAGATCTCCTGCGGCTTTAGTGGTGTTTACGGTCACCAATGAACTGATGTTGTAGCCGGACGGAAACTGCTGGAACTCTCTTATAAAACAAATGTAACCGAGCCGCATTTGGGCTTCGTGGAATTGACATGACCATGCATTCTGGCTATAAGTGCCGTATATTCATATAAATGGTGTATTACGTATCAAGGTAACAACCTTGATTGATAAAAGACAGATTTCATAGTCTCGTAAACGAAAATTACCACTTAGTTTAAATAATCTTGGTTGAAGGAGCCACTGTGATTAGGCACGCGATTACCGTTGTAATGTCAAAATATCAGCTTTTTAATAAATGCATACGACGGAACACGCTACTGATAAAAAAAAAATCTGTCTGTCTGTATGTTACGGGTAATCTCCGAAACGGCTGAACCGATTTTAACGGGAATTTCACTGGCAGATAGCAAATTTTACTGGGCGTTACCTGTATTGTAGAAAAATAATTAGGGTTCCACACTACAAATAAAAATCCCATGAAATTCTTAACAAAATACGAACGGCTGAACGGATTTGAACAGGGCTTACACTGGCAAGTAGCTTTTGTTATAAGGCGTAAATCGGGCTTAATTTATTTTGGAAAAGTACATAGGGTACCGCGCTACAAATAAAAACATTAACTAGCCGTGATGGCCTTGTGGTTATAGCAACGGCCTGTCTCCTGATGGGCTCAGATTCAAATCCCGGCTAACTCATTGATACAAATGAGATTTCTAAACTTAAGTAAGGTGATTAAGCACACCATGAGCTAAAAAGAGAGGTAGTGCAAATTGGGATCTCACTTTGGTTTTCCCATTAATATTGGAGCCGCCCAACTGGGGACTGTACCTCCATCTTAAAGAAGACCGCAGTGAAATAACACTACTTTGATGTAGTGTTGTGTTTCTGCGGTGAGTAGGGTTGCCAGTGCTCCACGAGGATACTCTGGGCTAGTAGTAATGCTGCTAGCAGAGCGACTCCTCTCTCGTTAGTGATACCCCTGGTATTGCTAGCGGCTATAGGCTACGGTGACTGCTTACCATTAGGTGGGCCGTATGCTTGTGTGCCACCTTAGTGGTATAAAAAAAAAAAAAAAAAAATACGGCTGACATTGCAAAAATCCAGCGTAGTGGGACACATCTTCTAATTTAATCTAGCCTATTGCTTCCCACTGCTGGGCGAATGCCTCCCCTTCTGCTTTTGATACGTATATAAATAAAATTAAAGGAACAATCTGGATAAGAATAGACTGGATTTTATACTTATACTTTTAAATTTACAAGAAGAAATGGTCGAACGATTAGCTTTATTGTACTCGAACATTACACAAATTAAATAAACACATTACACTATAATATTAATTCATTGTATATATTAATTATGTTATAGCCAATGTTAAAAATACAGATAGTTGTAAGCCCATATTTAAAAAATACAATATCCTCACTTAACCAGCATATACATTTTAGAAGTCTGCCAATTTGTAAGAAAACACACACATTTTTTTACCAAATGTGAAGATGTACCGACTAAGTACACATTACGATATAAATATAAATTAAAGCTGCCCACTTCCCGACTAACACTACATTCAACCAGCCCCTTTATAATGGCAACAAAAATATACAATAAAATTCCCGAAACTATAAGACAAGAATATAATACCATAAAATATAAAAAAAACTAATAAAAGATTTATTACATAAGAAATGCTACTACACTTTACAAGAATGTATAAAAGACAAACATAAATAAAACACCGTCCACACACATACATACATAATTATATACATAAATATAAGAAACTGTGATATACTAACCTATTTTTATTCCTTAAGTTAAAAATTAATATATGTATAATTATTATAATGGATAGAATATTAATTATTACGTAGGTAAGATAGTGCCTCTCTACATTGCTGTGACCTAACCGGGTTTCTTGTTATAACATCAATAGTTATTAGTACCATTGTAAGTAATTGTAAATAAATAAATAATATAATTCATTGGACTTATACGTAGTATATTATCTACTCTGAGATTGGACTAAGAGTAGCGGACACGTCGCTAGATGGCGCTGACTGTATTTTTACGCGCTTATGTTTGTTTTTCCGATAACCTTATATGGCGAAGTGACAACCGGCTACGTTACAGTCGTTGCGACGTTCCTCTATTGCGCTTGAAAACGTTTGCTAGGGAGCAGGTGGGATTATTTGCATTTCGTTGATTTCGCTTATTATTTCGTTAGGTTTGCTAAGGTTCATTAGCAGGTTTGTTGTTATAACAATTCGAAGATTTAAATAGGTTAGGAATTTTATGACTAGTGACGGATTACTGATTATTACTTAATTATTACATTAAAAAGTACTTTTAATTGAATACTTTAATTATCGGTATTGCTTTTTGTTGTCCACATACTAAAGGTCGTTGAGTTTATTTGTATTTGATTTCGTAAGTTAATATCGTAAAAAATGTCGATAATATTAAAAGACGACGACGAACTTAGTGGCTACCAAGTAGTTGGTATGACCAAAGACGGGTCTTGTCCCTTCCAGTCAATATCTTTCTTGGTGTATGGTAGAACTGACTCAACTTGCAGTATCAGATCTGCTATAGTTGCATACGTTGCTGAACATTGGGACGAAAGGCAAGTGTACACGTGTGATGCTGATGGTGACGTATACACGAGCGCGCAATCCTACACGAGCGATATGATGAAACCCACTACGGCTCAGCTTCTGAGCTTATGGCTGCTGGAAAATCTATCCCTTCACTTTTGAAGTGTATGAAAACGGTATTCTAAGAGGTTCCAACGCGAATGGGCAATATGAAAAACTGTTGCTACTATACAAGAATTAGAACCGGAAAAAAATAAAAGAAAGATTTGTAATAATAAAAAAACTACCCCTAAAAAGAAAAAAAATGTGTCAAATAAGAAAATCTAACAAAATAAATCAATATGCCCACGTTTCTACAAAAAGAAGTGAAATCCCACCAAAAACATTCTGTAAAAAACTAGCCTAGTCTCGATGGAGCTGCTTGTTTATCTTTCAAAAGTAATCAAATCTAGACAAAGTCGTGCCAAGTCTAAGGTTCCTTACTGCGATTTCTTTATTATTATAGTTAATGTTGTGCGACTTGGCCGTTGAACATTCGACCCTAAATAAATAATTATTTCCTGCGCACCTGACAGCTTTCGTCTATAGAGACTATTAGAGACAGTGATGCACCAAACTGTATACACCATCATATCTATGTACCATCACATCCTTTACCATAAAAAACAATATTATTTTTCATTTTAAATATCAGGTTCGGTAAATAAATAGAATGGTATAAATTAAGGCATGACATTAAAGCTGCTAACTGGGGTGAGACGGTACTGTGAAGTGAGTCTCAACTTGGGAGCGTAAAGTTTGATCTAGCTGCTATTACAATTTGCGGTTCAATAAAGCATCGTGAGTACATTGCAGCCGTTGCTACGGAGCAAATACGACTTTGTATAATATAATAACAATACTGCTTGGACCTTTGCTTGCATATTATCACACAGCGCCATCCCGCCTCGAACTAGACAAAGATTGTAACTTTGGGAACCAGCAGCTGATATAATATGAACTTATATACTTTATTTTTGTAAATACATACTTATTATAATACCAAAAACCCAGACGCAAGGCAAACATGATGGTCATATTTTTGCCCCGGCGGGAATCAAACCTGCGGCCTCTAGCGTGACAGCCAAATATACTAACCATCAGACCAGCGGTCTCGTCAAAATTTTACATGTTTCGCGTAGCTGCCACAGCCTATGGGTGGCGTGTATTTGGACCGCAAATAAAGTATGTATTTAACTAGTTAGTAACTTAACTTACGTGGTAAGAATATCATAGACGGTGTATCTGGCGAGGTAGGAGTGCCGGTGGAGAGGGCGGACGTTCTGCGCCAGCAGCAGGAACCGACGGTCAGCGGACACCGAGAACGACGCAGGCTCCAGAACCCTCTGGAATAATAAGCAGACTTAGAACAATCATAATTATCTATCATTATACTTATAAAAAATTATCTTTATTTCTCTTGGTCACGGCATCACGCGAGAACGGCTAGACCGATTTCTCTCGTTCTTTTTGGGGTGTTTTTTATTTCAGGGGTAATATTCTTATAAAACAAATAACAAAAAAAACGGTTTTTTTTTAATTTCGCGATAAACTAAAGGGCTTTTTTTAGGGTGTATTTGATATATGAATTTATAGCTAAGACAGGACAACGCCTGTCGGCACAGCTAGTTATTGATATTGAATGCAGTTGAGATGCGGTCGCTTCGAAAAATGTGCGTGACGATTTTATCGATCAGCAATGAAAATTCTGAAGTGAAAGGTGCGATTGTAAAAATGATAAATGGATTTCTTTGGTTTGTACAAATAGAACGAATTAGTGATGAAAGACTGACAAAAATATATACAATGCGAATGTGAGTGGAAGAAAAATTCATGAAAGCCAAGGTCTAACTTCCTAGATCAAATTACCAAACAACTCAATGATGGAAAGGTGAAGATTACTCGGAACCAGCGGGCTTGCATGAGAGATTGATGAATATAGAGGAATCA
The DNA here is from genome assembly GCA_951449985.1 of Falcaria lacertinaria. NCBI lineage: Eukaryota > Metazoa > Arthropoda > Insecta > Lepidoptera > Drepanidae > Falcaria > Falcaria lacertinaria. The sequence continues at coordinate 2,329,464 of OX602133.1, read as the reverse complement.
AAAGAGTGTGCAAGCCTAGAGCGTAATTGAATTGCACTCTCTACCCTCGATCTACCGGCGTAATTATATATATGTAATTATTCAAACATTTGAGAACATTTGAATGCCTTTTGCAAGAGAGTAAATAAAGCCTTGGTAGTGTTAACGAAATTCATTCTACAAAAGTGGCAAGTACGTCTCGCCTCTTGGTAAGCTGTCACTGTAGCCTATAGACACTTGCAATACCAGGGGTATCTCGCGCTGCCCACCATATTGCTGATAGGACTCAATATAAGCAGCATATCGGCACCACTCCTCACGGATATGATATCCTGGTAGTAATTAAAAAATTACTACCAGGATATCATATCCGTGAGGAGTGGTGCCCTTACATACCGCAGCAACAATACTACATCAGCCTTGTGTAATTTGTCTGCGATCTGCATTGCCTTACCAGGGCATAAACTTAGTAAATAATTTTCTTTTCATTTATATTTTCATGCATCAAATCACACGCACATTGGCCATATTTATTTCATGCTCGATTTGTTTTGGCTCCCACTCACTATTATGTGCGGTTACAATTCTCCGGTTGCCTTGTCACGCGATAGAGGTATTAGCGAGGTATCGAATGGTAAGGAGGTATTAGGTAACTAGCAGTCAGAAGGCGATGGCATTTCCGCAACATGCAATAGGCCGCAACTGTTTTATGTCCCCTGGGCATCCGCCGACTACACGCCGCAATTAAGTTGCTGACTAGTAGCCGATAGCTTGCCAAGTTTCCCCAGAATAGAGGTAGGGCATAACGGTATGTTTCGACAAAAAGTAGCTGACAAAATAGTACTTTCATGATTCATCATGACGAGACCGCTGGTCTAGTGGTTGGTAGACCTGACTGCTAAGCTAGAGGTCGCGGGTTCGATTCCCGCCGGGGCATGTCTTGGTCCAGGGCACATATTTTCTGCATTTGCGGTTGAAACTCTGGGTCCCTGGGGCCCGGATGCTCTTCAGCTTTTTAAGGAGGTCTCACGTCGGCTGGTTGAAGCCTCCCGTGACAGGCGTGCTGGAACATATCTCGCTCAGAGAATCAGCATTGCTATCCAGCGTGGCAATGCTGCCAGCATTCTTGGCACGCTACCGCATGATTCCGGTTTGGGTCAGATCTTTTATCTATAAGTAGGTAGGTTAAGATATGTTTTTGTAAATAGTTTAATCTGTTTTATTTGTTTATTATCTAACAGAAGATTATAGCTCTTCTAGGATTTAAATTACTATAAAAAACAAAACTGTCTAAGTATCATAGGAAGAGCAGCATTCAACTTTTATACCTTTGTCGTAAACTCTGAGAAGAAAAACAAATTGTAGCTAGTGAGTAAGCGAAAACTGATAAACCAAATTCAATTCATGAAATTTACGTGAAAATGAGGAAGGACGAAAATAATTTTATCGAGAAACAATTAAAAGAAGAAAACATATTTTTTTGACGTGGATAATACATTAAATTGAGAATAACTTGGTATAAAGGAAGATAACAATAATAATAAAAAATATAATGGTTGCAAGCCATCTGCTACACACGTAATAAGTCACAGAAATTATCGTATCGCAAAGAACTAGTAAACTAACATCGAAAGTCGTAAACGTAAACGTAACGTATACGAAACGAGATCGTGAATGCATTCGATCGTATCAAGTTAGTATTTGATTACTATAGCGTTTACAAGGATTGAAGGATTGAAGGGAACGCACTTATGGACTTTATAGACGAAGCGAAAGACTGGTTTCCATCAAAGCTTTTGTGAGCTTAAACAAGTATAGCTATAAGTTTGAGTGAGTCTAATTTATATGGCGTGAGTAGCATTTGTTATGTACTTTGAGATTTTCATTGGTAGGATAAGTTTATGAATTAAAGAATTACATGATTTAAAATGCTCTGAACTGGAGACCTTGTCAAAAGATATTGATTGATAGCTAATAATAATGCTTGGACATTATCACACAGCGCCATCTGGCCCCAAACTAAGCAAAGCTTGTACTATGGGAACCAGCAGCTGATATCATACTTTTTGTAAATACATACTTATAATACACTAGCGGCCCGCCCCGGCTTCGCACGGGTAGACATTTATATCAAATATTTTGTCTACCCGTGCAAATCCGGGGCGGGCTATGTTAATCAGTGATAGTGTAGCTTTCTAACGGTGAAAGAATTTTTGAAATCGGTCCAGTAGTTTCGGAGCCTATAGACATTTATCAAATATTTTGTCTACCCGAGCGAAGCCGGGGCGGGAAGCTAGTATAATATATAGCCTATGTTACTCAGTGATGAAGTAGCTTTCTAACGGTGAAAGAATTTGTGAAATCGGTCCAGTAGTTTCGTAGCCTATTCAATACATACAAAAATAAAAATCTTTCCTCTTTATTATTATAATATTAGGTCCTTACATATGAAATTGGCGTTTTGTATGGGAGGAACAAAAAGTCGAATATTTTTTAATATAATATATTTAATTAATCAAAGTATGAACCATTATTTTCTATGCACTTTTGCCATCTCATAGGTAGTTCATTGATCCCTTTACTAAAAAAACCAGTCGGACGGGAATCAATAAAATCTTTGAAGGCGATTTGGACTGCCCCATCGGAGTTGAATTTTTTCCCTTGCAAGAAGTTATCCAAATTTCGAAAAAAATGGTAATCTGTTGGAGCAAGGTCCGGGGAGTACGGAGGATGTCTTAGACTTTCCAATTGAAGCTCTTCTAATTTAGTAGCCGTCTGTAGCGCAGTGTGTGGTCTAGCGTTGTCGTGAAGCAGCAGTGGCGTGGAGCGATTGACCAGCCTAGGTTGTTTAGCCGCTAGCTTTTCCATCATGGTTTGCAATTCCTGACAATAGACATCAGCCGTAATAGTCTGGCCAGATTTGAAAAAACTGTAATGAACAATACCGGCACTAGTCCACCAAACGCTTACAAGTAACTTTTTTGGGGTTAATTTTCGCTTGGGGCAGGATTTGGCTGGCTGGCCAGGATCTAACCATTGCGCTGAGCGCTTCCGATTATCGTAAAGAACCCATTTTTCATCACAGGTAATGATTCGGTTTAAAATACCTTCATTATTGTGCCGGTTTAGTAATGTAACGCAGCAGTCGACGCGCGTTTGCCGGTTTGTTTCAGTCAATTCGTGAGGTACCCACCTTTCAAGCTTTTTAATCTTCCCAATTTGCTTCAAGTGAATTAAAACAGTTTTATCACTAACATTGCAGCCTGCAGCTAACTCGGACGTGGTTTGCGATGGATCCGCTTCCACAATAGCCTTCAACTCTTCATTATCAACTTGAGTCTCAGGCCGTCCACGGGGCTTGTTCTGCAGGTCGAAATTTCCAGAACGAAAACGTTGGAACCAAAAACGAACTGTGTTTTCTTTTGCAACACGACCGCCATACACATCATTCACCCTTCGAGTTGTTTCCGCAGCACTAGTGCCACGGCGGAACTCGTACTCGTAAATAATGCGATATTTAAGGTTTTCCATTTTGTAAAATGAGTGACGCAAACAGAAAAAAACAGAAGAAAAAAAACAAATGAATGACGATCATCGAAGCACAAATACATGAGTCTATAGCTGTACAAATTTGAATTTGGCATTCCTTACCAAAGAGGAGAAATTCGTGATTAAAGTGGCCAGTACGAAAAACGCCAATTTCAAATGTAAGGACCTAATATTATAGTAATACATACTACACAAGACCCAAGGCAAACACAAATGTTTATCACATGGTGGGAATAGAACCCGCATACTTTAGGTTAGCAGCCAGGTATAGTAACCACTAGACCAGCTTTGTCTGTATGTAAAAGATGAGGACTCACTGTGCTAGCAGCATTACTACTAGCGCAGCGTATTTTTGTGGAGCACTGGCAACCTTACGTCTACTAGAATACTTTAGTTTTTCGAGACTGACTATATTTTGAATCACGATCTATTTTCAGAACATTATCGCAACTTATATAAAGAACGTAATTGATTACTTAGGAGTTGAAGTAAGTAATTTATTACACGGAGCGTAAAGAACCGAGGTATTGCTGAAGAAATCTTCATTAAGATCGCTGCAGGTAACGGCCTCAATATAGCCAGATAATTTTAGATCAACTTAATAAAAACGTGTGGTAACGTTACGCATTGAGTTATATTAAAAGCTATTTTATTTCGGTTTTATTACGGTGCAGTCTGGGTTAACAATGATATACAGTTTGTTAATTAATTCAATTGCTAAATGTCGCTGCATGTTATAAACAACGTATAGATATATGGAAATATAGGTTGTACGTAGATCTACTTTGAGATATAGGCAAGAAGTTGTTTGCGGACAGTTTATCGATGAAAGGTATTTCTAAACAGTAGGGCGTATCTGTTTCCATATTAAAATTCATACTACAATCACGAATGTCTTTACGATATAATTTTATAATAAACTGGCTTTTTCACCGCGCCTTCGCCCGCGTAGCAATATAATATATAGCCTATGTTACTCAGTGGTATTAGGGCATTCTGCTGGTGTAAGAATTTTTAAAATCGGTTCAGTACATTTTGAGTTTATTCATTACACACAAAAATACAAATCTTCTCCTTTATAATATAAGAAGTATCGAAGTAAAGATAATTGCTTATTGTTTTGTTAGTTGCCTAATCTAGTCAAAACGGCGGAACAGATTTTACTGAAATTTGGCCCACAGATAAACCATGACCTGGGGTCAAATTTAGCATATCTCGGAGAACGAAGGGTAACGAAGCATTCGAAAAAATCATAATCCCAACGAACGAAGTGACGTGCAGAATTTCGTAATAAGCAATTACAGTAATAAAAGTCGTGTTCTCATGAAAATAGAGCACAAATTGGACAAAAGTCAATAACAAAAACAAATCCATTTTCGTCTATTTATCATATTTCAGACATGTTTGGATTAAATAAGCGAACCACCGGATCTTGCCAATCAGCCAACGATGATTTAATAAAAGAAACTCTTAGAATAAAGGCGAATGTTTTATAATATTCTTCTATTTTGAGTAAATCTCTGTTCACTGATCTGTAAACATCTCACGATCGTTCAAGGCTGCCTTTCCATTCAATACTTTCGCTAGGGTTGTCACTTGGTATTTATATTAACTCTATTATATTAACTCTCTTCGATCAGCCTACCTCGCCAAGCTATCGCAAACAAAATAACTTTATAACCAGAAGAACACATGGTTTTTAATTATTTTATGTTTGCCTATTTTTATAACGACTATACAACCAGGCGTTGCCCGGGTCGCAACAGACTTTTACCGCAACCCACAACCGATCGAACTCCCTTACTCACAAAAAGGGACCAAGAGTTATCTACCACCGAAACCATGACACCTATTCATGTAGCTACACCTATTCAATAGACAATTATTTTTACCAGTCTTGTAGCAAGCAAAGTTTGTCCCAAAAACACAATAAAAAAATAAAAAAGACGTCAGCGCAAAACAAATGTAGCCCGCAGGCAGCGCCTGCCAAGCGGCTTACTTTAAAATTTGAAATAAAATTTAATCCATACTAATATTATTTAACGAAAGTAACTCGTTGGTTTGTTACATTTTCACGACCAAACGGCTGACCGGATCGTAATTAAATTTGGCAATGATATAGATTATAACCTGGGGAAGAACATAGGCTTCTGTTGTTTTTAAACAAACGCAGACGAAGTCGTAGGTAACAACTAATAAATATGTAGCAGCCCTGATTGGAAGTGTCAGTCTGAAAACGGCGAAGTAAATTGATGTCCAGCCAACAAGTGGGGAGCGGGTCCAACGGCTCTTATAAAATAAGATGCTATCGCTCATCGTTCAGCTCACGCTTCATCTATGAGTAAACAATTTGTTATCCAACTTTTAGCCTCGATAAAGTGCTTTTTCCACCGGCGGCCTGCTCGTAAAAATGTAGGGAAGATAACGCTTGTTTTGTCGTGAGTTTCTCTGCAGTAAAGATTGTGTCGTCTAGTCTTGACACTAATAGCCGAATATTGAAACGCCAGACAATTCTGACGCCACATTATTTTAGAGTGGACTCTGATTTTACATTATCACAGCGGAAATGCTAAAAGCTGATTTACCATCCGCCGCGAACGCACTGACACCTCTTTTGAGGAACATACGGAAAACCGAAGAGTTGCCCGACGACTGGAATAAAGGCCTTCTCATCACCGTGCCTAAGAAAGGAGACCTCAGTGAATGTGACAACTGGAGAGGCATCACTTTGCTCTCGATCCCGTCTAGGGTGCTCTGCAGGATTATTCTGGACAGACTGTCGAGAGCTGTTGAACCGCTTCTCCGCAAAGAGCAGGCTGGCTTCCGACCCAACCGATCGTGCACGGACCAGACAAACACTTTGCGTATAATCCTCGAACAGGCATCAGAATGGCAGAGAGAAATGTATTTGACTTTCGTGGATTTCGAAAAAGCCTTCGATACGCTGAAGTGGAGTAGCATCTGGGACCGATTGCGTGAAATTGGGGTCCCCGAAAAGATTGTCAACTTAATAAAGGCAATCTACAGTAAATACTCCTGTAGAGTGACACACGACGGTCTCGTCTCGGAGGACATACCGGTGCATGCGGGTGTACGCCAGGGGTGTCTCCTTTCACCTCTCCTGTTTCTTGTGGTTCTCAATGGCATCATGAAGAAAACAATAGGCAACAAGCGCCGCGGTATAGTGGGGACTATCCAGCGTATTAGAAGACCTCGATTATGCCGATGACCTATGCCTGCTGAGTCACACACGCGCAGACATGCAAGCCAAGCTGGACGACCTACAACGAGAGGCCAAGGAGACCGGACTGAAAATAAACACCCGGAAGACCCTGGAAATTAGGTGTGGGGCAACGAGCTCTTTGCCGCTATTCATTGGCTCGGAGGAGGTGGAGAGAGTGCACAAATTCACATATCTCGGCAGTGTTGTGTCGGAAACTGGAGGTACTGAAGAGGACATCGCTTCAAGAATTGCTAAGGCAAGAGCAACCTTCGCTCTGCTCCGCCCTGTATGGCAATCGCGAAAACTGACCAGGAGAGTTAAGCTCAAAATATTCCGGTCCAACGTAAAAACCGTATTGCTTTACGGATGTGAGACGTGGAAGGCTTCCAAAGACATCTCGCGCCGGCTGCAGGTCGTCATCAACCGCTTTCTTCGCCGCATTCTCGAAGTCTACTGGCCAGAGAAAATCTCCAACATAGATCTGTGGGATCGCTGCGGTGAGACCCCGATCGACCAGCAGATCAAACGCCGCAAGTGGAAATGGATCGGCCATACGCTCCGAAGGGACCCTGATCATATACCGAGGCAAGCCCTTGACTGGAATCCCCAAGGAAAACGTAAACGTGGCCGCCCTAAGCAGACCTGGCGTCGGACGATCATCGCAGAGGCGAAGAACATAGGAAAGACCTGGGGCGATCTGAAGCGCGAAGCTCAAGACCGAGCGGGATGGCGGAGCACTGTGGAAGCCCTCTGCCCCATCTAGGGGACACAGGAACATAAGTCAAGTCAAGTCTGATTTTACATGGGTAAATCAATTTTGACGACATTTCAAACAATTACTTGAGCCTTGAATTTTGAGTGTCGTTTAATTCGGCAGTTACATTGATAGAAAACAATCTTGAACGAGTTCAATGCTAGGGTTGTCAACCAAACATCAATACATAATTAGGCAAAGGCAAAATAAGTACCATTTATTATTCAGCTTTTTTTTATACCACTAAGATGGCACACAAGCATACGGCCCACCAGATGGTAAGCAGTCACCGTAGCCTATAGCCTAGCGGCTATAGGCTACGGTGACTGCTGCTGACTGCAATACCAGGGATATCACTAACGAGTTGCCAACCCTGTTGTTGATGAGGAGCCACTGTGCTAGCAGCATTAGTGCTAGCGCAGCGTATCCTCGTGGTGCGTGGTGATGGTGTTAAAATTGGAGCCGCCCGACTGGGGATTGAACCTCCACCTTACAGAACACCGCAGTTAAATAACACTTCTTTAATATTTGGTAATTAAGATCGCCAGTGCTCCATGAGGATACGCTGCGCTAGTAGTAATACTGCAGGCTCACGAAGTCCTCATCAACAATAGGGTTGGCAACTCGTGATAGTTATAGCTAGCGGCTATAGGCTACGGTGACTGCTTACCATCAGGTGGGCCGTATTCTTGTGTGCCACCTTAGTAGTGTAAAAATACAACTATACTACGACCCCCGCGCATTTTATATTAAAACGAAGAAAATCAACACGATCCCACATAGTTTCCGATGTGTGCTAATACAATTTAAAGGTGCCTCCTAACTCAATTGACTCGACGACGAGAGCACGGGAACGTAAATTAGCTTTTAGTAGTAAATGCTATCAGAATACTAATGTGTCTTCACCTTTATGCTGAATTCTGAACATTTCAGAACAGAAATTAGTCTTGTACAAACTTTGCCGTAATAGGTATATTTACAGCTCACAAAAAGAAAAACGGTTTTGTTTTTTTTATGATTGAGTACCCTTTATTGGGTTTATCTTCCATTCCTCTCAATCATCTATATATTCCATCTCTCTCTATCAGCCGTCTTAGTATTCACTCCAATTCTAGCCATGTCATCTTCCACACAGTCCATCCATCTACTTCTTTACTTTCTATCAGCCGTCTCTGTATTCACTCTTACTAACCATGTCGTTCTTTACGAATACCATCCATCTTTACCAATCTTTCTTATAAACCGTTTTATTTCTCAATTATTTTTTTGGCCATGTTATCTTTAACAACTTTTTCCATTATCTATACTAATATTATAAATGCGAAAGTAACTGTTTGTTTGTTTGCTACCTTTTCACGACTAGATGGAGACTAAACCGCTGAACGGATTGTTATAAAATTTGGTAATGAGATAGATTATAACCTGAGGAAGGACATAGGCTATCTTTATCTAGAACTACGCGGGTGAAATCGCCGGTAAAAGCTAACTTTCTTTATATCTTCAATCACTTCATTTTAGCCATGTCATGCCAAATTTTAATCACTTCATGTAATCTTTCACACCATCCATCTTTTCTTAGGTCTTGCTTGACCTTTCTACATCCACATTCATACATAAAACAATATCCTACGTGTCTACTGCATAGTAATTATTATAAATATTGTAACAACGTAGCTTGAGAAGGCTTTTCTAATCCTCGTCATTAATAAGGCTGCCAAACGCAGAACTTGAAAGTTTCCGTCGTGTTAATTTATGTTGTGTAATGTTTCGGAACTCGATGCTGTAATCTGGATAAACTTTATACTCTAAGTTGTGTAGGCATACGGCTCGCTACCTAAGGGATATCTGATAAATAAGTTTATATGCAAATTTGACTATAATCACTACATACTCGTATTATAAAACAAAGTCGCTTCCAGCTGTATGTTTGTCCCTATGTATGCTTAGATCTTTTAAACTATGCAACGGATTTTGATGCGTTTTTTTATAGATAGAGTGATTCAAAAGGAAGGTTTATATGCATAATTCATTGGTGTTTAGTTGGTATTTAGCTTGTATAGCTAGAATAACAGCCAACGCTTCATACCACAAGGCCACTACGACGCTTTTTTTTTTGCTGTAAACTAACTTTTTGTTTTGTAATAGAAGTAAATGCAATTAATTATTAATAAGGAATAGTAACGGTCCTCTATTTATACTCTCAGCCTATTTTGAAGGAAATAGCGTGAATATATGTATGTGTCTTTTTAAATGTGTTTTTGCGGTTTTCGATGTTATTCTAGGTACATTTATTAAAGTTGTTGGTCACACGGATACTGAACAACCCCTTTACAAAATAATAGAGCGCACGTGACAGAAATATTAATTTAGGAAAACTAATAAACGAACCGGGGATACAATGATAAAAATGCACGCATGTTTTGTTTACCAAATAAGACATAATAATAAAAGACGATCGCCATTCTCTTCTATATCGTATTACTAGCGGCCCGCTCCGGCTTCGCACGGGTAGACATTTATCAAATATTTTGTCTATCCGTGCGAAGCCGGGACAAGTATAATATGCTATGCCTATGCTATTCAGTGATAATGTAGCTTTGTAACAATGAAATAATTTTTGAAATTGGTCCAGTAGTTTCGGAGCCTATTCAATACAAACATACACACAAAAATACAAAAATACAAATCTTTCCACTTTCATAATATTAATACGTGAAGCAAAAACTTTGACTCTTTACGAAAATTGGGCCGACGGAGCAGTATGAAGTTTGGCACAGTTCTAGCTTATTTGGTAATTGGTAAAGGAGTGCGGAAAGCTAATACATTACGCACACTACCATCCGTTTAACACACAATACTATATGACGTAATGACGCCATGACGTCAGTGTTTATTTAGAACCAGTCTACGTCTTGAACTATGTAGCGTATGTCGCCGACCATACAGACGTTGTGATGTCCATTAATCCTTGAGGAATTAAACGCTTTTTGAAGACTGTAAATATTTATATTTAGCTTACTTCAAAAGAAGGATGTGCTCGATGCTATGAGTGTTTCTTACTGTAATATCTACTTACTATTTTTATACTCAGTGAATACATGCAGTAGAAAACAACATATTAAAAAATACATAAGAATAATATTAAAAAAAAAATTACTTTGACAAATTAAAGATAGATTCTCTCAATTTCATATGTGTACATTATAAAACCTCACACGGTATATTGTTTACAGTTAGGGAATTACAGGCGCGATGATATGTATGACACGAATAATAACAATTATGTTGGTGCCAATTCTGTTCTTCAAAATTACTTAAATTAACTAATTTGACAGGTCTAAAAATATTGTCATCCTTATTAAACCCGGCACACGAAAAAGGGATAGCAAGACTTTTTAGACCTGTCAAATTAGTTATGTTTAGTAATATTGAACAACAGAATTGGCACCAATATATACATATACATACGTATATTAATAGCGAATGAAGTCGGTTCACTATCGCCTATTAGAAAATTTGAATCGTTCGCTTGAAATATATAAAATTGTAGCATTAAATTATGTTACCAGAGTTGGAATTAATTTACCAGAACGAGCGACCGTATTGTAATAAGAAAATTGCAAAGCTAGGTGGAAAAAATGAGTTGCGGGGCTTTTGGGACCGAGACCACGGTCCCAAAGCCCACTTGACGTTTACGAACTAGTGATCCCTAAAAAGAATCAATAAAACTACTTTAAGGTATACTAGCGACCCGCGGCTTCGCCCGGCCAGCGTTAGCCATAGAAGATAAATAACTACAAAACACAAATGCATTATACATATAAACCTTCATCTTGAATAAAAAAAAACACATAAAATCCGTTGCGTAGTTTTAAAGATTAATAGATAGGGACCGACAGACAGAGGGAAGCGACTTTGTTTCATACTATGTAGTAAATACAATATTGGTTTCCATTTATATGCAAAATATTTATTTTGTGATTCGGTCGTAACATAAAAGAAAGTAAACGCAATGTTAAATTAATACTTTATGTTAAAACATAAGGGGAAAATACGCCTTAGCAAAATTATTTTCTACAAATATTATGTTTGCGGCCGAGCCAATTTGGGATTATTTCCGCCGAAGCAGGCTCTATAGGCTTTCTCGCGTCAATTTATGAAATTGTTATTTCGTGACTGTGTTTTTTATGACCGAAGTGCTGAGGCTGCTTTGACCCATAAGCCACAAGGACGAAGGGTACATGTTACTTTTAGGAACATTAAACTGGAACATACGTCTTCGCTTCATAAACCAATGTTCTTTGTAGGGTTTATATTGTGTCAGCAATTTATGTAAGCCTGCCGCGAGGCGCCAACACACTGTGTGATCACTCGTTCTGTGACACTATAGATTGTCAGACGTGTCAATAAATATTTACTAGAGAATGTTATCTATTATTTACAAGACTCTCATACGACAGGTACCTATTAGTATATACTGTGAGAACAGTACCTAAACTGGTGACCCCGATATAAGAGTACGCGAGTGACATTTTGGAAAAGGTAGTGTGAATTGTGAGAAACCTGTGGATATTTTGTTAAGTGCACAAAAATGACTACGGGAGTGCCGATTCAACTGACGAAGACATCCGCCGATATTATGGCGATATCACTGGCGTCAAGGATACCAGATTTTTGGATGGAGCAGCCGCGCGTCTGGTTTATTCGCGTCGAGGCTATTTTGGCTCCACAAAAGCTAGGAGATGAAGCCAAGTTCGACCTGGTCGTCGGTAGGCTTCCTAGGGAGGTGTTAACTCAGATGACGGATTTCTTGACACAGCCACCGGAATCAGGAAAATTTATGGAACTGAAGAATAAAATATTAAATATGTTTGAGGACTCGAAGGCACGACAAATTGAGAAACTAATCGGTGAAATGGAGTTGGGTGACCAAAAACCTTCACAACTCCTCCACCGAATGAAAGAGTTGGCAAGGGACAAGATACCCGATGACACATTAAGGGTATTGTGGCAAGGACATCTACCGACAACTGTACGAGGCGTTTTAGCGGTATCAGAAGCGAAGACGCTAGATAATTTGGCAACTATTGCAGACAACGTCGCCGAGGCCACGCGAAATAGTCACGTTGCGGAGATCGCAGGCAGGCCGGCGACTGTAGGACATGCGAGAGAGAGCAGCGACATAGCGCAGCTCACCGCAGAAGTTGCGAAGATTAACGCTAGGATGGCGAGGATCGAGCTTTCCCGGTCTACCTCGACACGCAGTTCCAGTCGTTCAAGAACAGCTTCCCGTTCGACTTCACGGCGGCGCACCCCGGACTCGCCAGACTGGTTGTGTAGCTATCACTTCCGTTATAGAAGCAGAGCCCACAGATGCGTACCACCGTGTGCGTGGAACAAGGTCAACGTAAGGATGGATGGAGCTGGGTACAGCCGGTCGGAAAACTAAACGGGGAGGTACGAACGCAAGCGGAGGTCTGTACCATAATTCCCTGCAGCCGCTTATCAGTTATGGACTATAACACAGGTTTACGCTTCCTCGTCGATACTGGAGCTAATGTGTCTGTGTTGCCAGTAAATAGGAAAATGTGTAAAGGTATGCAATGCTCTGATTATAAATTATATGCCGCGAACGGTACCGAAATCGCTACATACGGTGTTAAAACACTAGTTTTGAATTTAAAACTTCGCAGGCCGTTTCGTTGGGAGTTCATTTTAGCCGACGTTAAGCAGCCTATCCTCGGTGCAGATTTTTTGGCACATCATAAAATTTTAGTGGACATGAGCAAAAGTAAATTGATAGATCAAGTTACAGATTTGAATATTATAGGCTCAATTGTTAACTTTCAACAACCCTCTATTAACTCTATGGTCGATAATCATCCCTATTATGACTTATTGTGCATGTATCCTGATATCACTAAACCACCGTCGTTCAAGGAAACTCCGTCACATAATGTATTGCATCATATTGAGACGACGGGACCTCCCGTGTACGCGCGCGCCAGACCTTTACCACCCGATAGGTACAAGAAAGTTAAAGAAGAGTTTAGAATCATGCAAGATCTAGGTATTTGTAGACCTTCCAAAAGTGCTTGGGCTAGTCCGTTACATGTGGTGCCAAAGAAAAACGGTGAGATAAGACCCTGCGGGGACTACAGACGGTTAAACGCGATCACAAAGCCCGACAGATATCCAATACCTAGACTACACGAATTTACATACATTTTAGCCAATAAAAAGATATTTTCTAAATTGGATATAAATAGAGCTTATCATTGTATTTGCGTAGCACCTGAAGATGTAGAGAAAACCGCGATCATAACACCTTTCGGACTTTTTGAGTTTCCTCGTATGACTTTTGGATTAAGAAACGCGGCGCAAACTTTTCAGCGGTTTATGAGTAATACTGTTTTGCAAGGACTTGATTTTTTGTTCAATTATTTGGATGACGTCATTATTGCCAGTGAAAACGAAACCTTACACAGAGAGCATTTAAAGTTGATATTCGAACGTTTCAATACATTCGGTATCACTATCAATTTGAGCAAATGTAGTTTCGGACAGTCGCGCATAGAATTCTTAGGACATGATGTTAGCGTAGACGGTATTAGACCGATTAACACAAAGGTGGAGGCCATTGTCAACTTTCCAAAACCCGAGACAGTTGCAGATTTAAGACGTTTTTTGGGCATGTTAAATTTTTATAGGCCTCACTTACCAAATTTAGCTACGTATCAGTGCGAGCTTAATAAATATATGGTTAACGCGAAGAAAAACGACAAGACTAGGATTATTTGGACTGATATTGCGGAGAACGCTTTCGTGCAATGTAAGACAGGACTTCAAAAAGCCGTTACATTGACACATCCACTGCCCAATGTCCCTTTAGCCCTGATGACGGACGCGTCGAATACGTCAATAGGTGCAGTTTTGCAGCAGAGAGTTAAGGGTAGTTGGAAGCCTTTAGGGTATTTTTCCAAAAAACTTACGCCTACGGAACAAAAATATTCAACGTATGATAGAGAGTTGCTAGCGATTTATAAGTCTATCAAATATTTCCGTAAATTATTTGAAGGTCGACCTCTGACAGTGTATACAGACCACAAACCTTTGTGTCACGCTTTCTCTAAAATTGGTAAGGACGATAAGGAGACACCTAGAAGAACGCGACATCTCCTTTTTATAAGCGAATTTACCGTAGATATACAACATATTAATGGCAAAGATAATATCGTAGCCGACACATTGTCACGGTTGGAAACAATTTTTTGCCCGACTGTACTAGAGTTCGACGCGCTTGCTGATGAGCAAGCGAAAGATGAGTACTTATTGCAAATGACAAAACGACCGGTTAGCGACAGTAACATTAGATTTAAACAATGTATGTTACCTACAAGTAATAAACCAATTTATTGCGAAATTTCGACAAACGTAATTAGACCTTACATACCGAAAAGTTTCAGAAAAATTGTATTTGACAGTGTACACAGATTAAGTCACCCTGGTATTAGAACTACTCGTAAGATGGTCTCTAAACATTTCTTTTGGCCCAGCATGAATAAGGATGTAGGACTGTGGAGTAAAGCCTGCATACAATGTCAGAGGTCAAAGGTCAATCGCCATGTAATGTCAGGGGTAGGAGATTTCACAGACGCCTCACGTTTTGAGCATATCCACGTAGACATTGTTGGTCCGTTACCAACGTCTCCGCGTGGATATAAATACTTAGTTACAATTATAGATCGTTGTACGCGTTGGCCAGAGGCGTTCCCCGTACTAGAGATAACAGCGGAGGTAGTTGCGCGATGTATATATGAAGGTTGGATAGTCAGATACGGTTGCCCTGTAAGAATAACATCCGACCAAGGCCGACAGTTCGAGTCAAACTTGTTCACACGGTTAATGCAGTTCTTAGGTGTTAACAAAATTCGCACTACCCCTTACCACCCTCAGAGTAACGGTATGGTGGAAAGGTGGCATAGATCTTTAAAGGCCGCGCTTATGGCACGTTTGCAGGGCAGCACTTCGTGGATCGACGAATTACCCACGGTTTTATTTGGGCTACGCGCCGCGTTACGCTCAGATAGTGGAATAAGTGCAGCGGAATTAGCTTTCGGCAAAACTTTACGTTTGCCCGGCGAATTCTATGACGAGTCAAAGACCAGGGACCCCAATGAACCGTATAGTTTGGTAGAAAAGATTCGGGAGACTATAAGTAGTTACAAACCTACGCGAAATAAGCCCGGTACTAGAAAGTTATTCGTCTATTCGGAGTTGAAAAATTGTGAATTCGTTTTCGTTAGAGATGATGCTGTTCATAAGTCACTTAAGCCGCCATACGACGGACCTTATAGAGTATTGCAAAGAGGTCCTAAAGTTTTCAAAGTCCAGTTGCCCGGTCGCGAATCCCACATTTCAATCGATAGACTAAAGCCTGCGTTTGTAATAAAGGAACTTGACACTCTGGTTGACAATCAGGCAGTACCTAATGATAATAATTATTGTACCCCGCAATTGCTAGACAGCAATAAACGCACTTCGCAGGTGGTAGACGAGCAGGACAAAATGCTGATTAAGCCTAGAGTTACCAAGAGTGGGCGGGTGATACGGACACCCGTGCGTTTTAAAGAGTGATTAGGACTACGAGATATTTAGTCGCATTTTTTCCTTAGTACAGTGATAACTCGGCACATTATAGGATATATTTTTCTTAGCAGCAGTAGTAATATGAGATACCCGCAGGCCGCGATGCATTTAAAATAATTCACCAAAATTATTTGCCAAAATGATGCCAAGGGACAAAATTTTGTAGACAACTATTTAGTAGTTTATACGATAATAGACATACAATGCGATATTTAGGCTACGTATAACAAAATACACAATTTTTGAAACGTGCAGTACATTAATATTGTATACATTTGCAGTTTATTCAAGTCCCAGTCGGACATGTTAGTTTATATAAGTAAGCATTTTACCTATTTATATATAAGGAGCATGCTTTAAATTTACTTCATTATTATTTCGAACACTAAGTTTAAGTGTACGTAAGTGTTTTATATGGCCATATTTACAATGGGAAAGGCGCAGAGTAAAGAAGTCATTATTGCACAAAATGGTGCAAATGACGCTAACCATAGCTCTGTGGAGCAAAAGTTAGAAATGTTTGGCATAGCAACTGCAAGTATATTCTGTATAATATTGTTAATCGGCGTATATTTCATGGTGAACAAGTGTAATAAAGGCGCTAAAAGATAGGCCACGAACACAATTAGGTGTGCAGTAGCAGACAGTCAGGCTAACAAGCCTGCAACAGTTCTATATGCCTGAATAGATATCAATGTTATTTGTGTTGTGCAGTGATTGTGTTTACCATTTAGTAATAAGTTATGGCTTGTGAGACATGTTCAATGAGCAGTGTAATTTGACACATGGAATGTTATTGTAACACGGACGAAGCGCGCACTCGTCATTGTTTTGTAATTGATATAATTATAAGTAAACATGATTTTTATGTATGTACTTTTTAACATATTAAATTTTTTGAATGGTATTATTGTAAAAAATGTTTTAAGAGGGGGAATATTGTAGGGTTTATATTGTGTCAGCAATTTATGTAAGCCTGCCGCGAGGCGCCAACACACTGTGTGATCACTCGTTCTGTGACACTATAGATTGTCAGACGTGTCAATAAATATTTACTAGAGAATGTTATCTATTATTTACAAGACTCTCATACGACAGGTACCTATTAGTATATACTGTGAGAACAGTACCTAAATTCTTTGTATTTCAAGATCCCATACCTTATATAGATACGAAGCGGCTCAGATTGAAAAAAAAATAACGAGTACACAAAAAAGCTACATTTTTACAATGTGAGATTATACCTATATTTTGTAATGTTTTTTTTTTATAATGCTTGGACATTATCACACAGCGCCATTTCGTCCCAAAATAAGCAAAGCTTGTACTATGGGAACCAGTAGCTGATATAATACTTATATACTTTGTTTTTGTACATACATACTTATAATACATACCAAACACCTAGACCCTAGACAAACACAACATGTTTATGACGTAGATGTTCACCCCGTCGGGAATCGAACCCGCAAACTCTAGCGTAGCAGTCAGGTATACTAACCACTAGACCAGCGATCTCGTCAAATATATGAGAGTGGACAGTCGACCCAAGAACAGTTTATTGATATCAAAGAGATTTGTAACGGCTCCGAAAACTGAGGACCAATCCTGCCATGATTCTTTCACCTTTAGAGCACCGGTATTTGCGAGTGAATGGCTGTCATAGACAGACGAACCTGGCAGAGTAACAAGGATTTGTAGTTTTACCAAGAAAACACATTAAGCAGTACTTACGAATGTGGTGTTGGGCATGAGAGTTTTGCAAGTCTGGTTGGCTGCGAACATGAGACTGATGCCACCCCACTTGTCGTGGTACACGAACTCATCGCCTGGAACAAACAAACAAACATATAGTATCCATAAAAACATAGTTTATAATAAGAGCCGTGGTGGCCTTGTGGTATGAAGCGTTGTCTGCTATTCTAGCGACGCAAATTTGTATCCCACTGGTCTGTACCGATAAGTTTTTCTAACTTAATTGCAGTGATTATAGTCCCACCACGAGCTTTACGGTAAAGGAAAACATCGTGAAGAACCTGCATACGTTGAGAAGAAATTCAAGGACGTATGTAGTGCTTAAGAGACGGCGACGGACTCACCATCTGTCACGTTGGCACTAAATTATCTTCTTGGAAAGTGGTAACACCTCTGCCTACCCCTTCCGGGACCCTCGTGGGAGGGCGTGAAGATATATTATTATTATGTCTCTCTGAAATTCACGGAGCCTCATAAGCAATACCCATAAGGTCCGGTCCTTTGTCTAGGCTTGCGTGGGGATATATATCCAATACGTAGAGGCCAGTTCGAGAATTTTAATATATTTGGTAAGGGATACACGTGGCGAGTATCATCCCCGGAATGCATAGTGATACACCCGGGGATGATCCCGCCGAGTGCAGAGACTATTTCATGGGGATGGAAAACTAAAATTGGGCTATTATGGTGAACTGTTAATGGATTGGGATACTGGGCTTATGGGATGAGACTACGGACGTCTGCCATGCAATATGTCTCAATATTGGATAAAAATTGGCAGACGGTGACTCGCCACCTGCTAGATGGGCCCCTCTTACGTGCGGCGTATAATATGCCGCTGAGGGGCAACATAGGCGCAGGCGGCTGAAGGGTGTCGAGAGGTGTGCACCGGTTTCACTATCGCGGGTACTGGCATACGGCAGTCCCCGGAGCGGGTTTAACCCCGTTTATTATTATTAGCATACACTTACACGTTCATTTTAAGAAACGATCTCTGCGGTTGCTAAAATGTATGCCGAGACCCATTGTTATGTATTCCAAAGAAAGCAAACAATATGACGCTTGCAGCACCTTTTGATGCTAGACATGTTGATGTGTATCTAGGCTGCCAGTATCATACACATATGTCGTAAAGATCTGCGCGATATTTGAAAATGTCAGTCGTCTTTTGTTTTCACTTATTAGCGCATTGTGAAAGCAACAGTACAAGAGTTTATGTACAGAACTTCTTTTGTTTTATTTGCTGCCTAATTAACGGATTTCTCACATGTACATTAAATAAATCGAGTCCATCAAATTAAAGCTGAGTCTCATGGTCCATACCAATATTATAAAGTGGTGAAACTTATGTTTGAAAATACAAAACCGGTTTCAAACTTTACTCCTGTAATGAAAAGATACACTATCCTTAAATCATTTATTACTAATAACATATGATATCACGCACAGTCGCGGGCAGAAAGCTAGTCTCGCATGCCCTTAAAAGGCCTTGATATTTATTCTATTTAACACTGGTTTCGGAGCCTACCAGCATTCTAAAAACAAAGCGCGAACAACACTACTAATTACCACCGTATTGCAAGTAAGCCTCCATATTTATCACGCTAGGCCTTGTCTGAAAGAAAATTAATGTTTCAGCTGAAATTAGCCAAGTTGTCGACGCGGTCGCTCCGTTATTTATTAAATTCTTCAGCGAAGTATACGACTTCGTTATATGTAAGCAAAAAACTCATAAATCTCCCTCTGAATGAGATGAGAAAATTTGCAAAGTTCATAAATATATGCTAAGCTCGAATGTTATATATAAACTTACACAACTTTAATTACTAATTTCATTTGTATTTGTAATGTGTATTACTTTAAACTTATGGGTTTTTCAAAGTGACAGCAACCAAATAAAACCATTTTTTTATAACACTAAGGTGGCACAATGCGTAAGGCTCACCGGATGGTAAGCAGTCACCGTAAACTATAGCCGCTAGCAATACCAGGATTATCTTTAACGAGTTCCCAACCCAGTTGGTGTTGAAAACTCACTGAGCTGGTAGCTGTACTGCTAGCGCAGCGTATCCTCGTGGAGCACTGGCAACCTTACTCACCGCAGAAACACAACACTACATCAAAGTAGCGTTATTTCACTGCAGTCTACTGTAAGGCGGAGGTACAGTCCCCAGTCGGGCGGCTCCAAGTTTAATGGGATAGCTCACGGGAGCTCCCGTTTCGCCCTCCTTAGAAAAACTCATTGGTACAGGCCGGGCCTTGAACCTGGGCCCATAAGACGACAGGCCGTGGCTTCAACCACAAGGGCACCACGGCTATAAATGACGGCTGACTACTGCCTATCCAGTGAAACTGAAATTCAGCGACAAACTACTATTCAGTGAAACTTTCAGGAAGGTGTGATGTTTATTATTATACGTTTTTAGTGGGAAACGCCTGAATATATAAAGAATCATTGTAAGTAGAATCTATTCAAATGGTGCATGCAACATGTATCCATTTACCTTTGTCTGTAATTCTTTGTCATGCAAAGCCTTTGCAGGGGAACGATTTGCATATGCATATTTTCCACGTGCAATGACTTACTTTTTTTCTTTCTTTTACTAATGCATTTCTTTAAGAGCCTTTTTTATATCTAAATAGTATTAACATTGGCGACTTTTTTGGATAATAATAATAATGCTTGGACATTATCACACTGCGCCGTCTGGACCTAAACTAAGCAAAGCTTGTACTATAGGAACCAGTAGCTGATATAATACTTATATACTTTTTTTGTAAATATATACTTATAATACATACCAAACACCTAGACGCAAGGCAAAGAGGAATGTTATCACATAATTTTTTGCCCCGGCGGGAATCAAACCCTCTAGCGTAGCACTCAGGTGTACTAACCACTAGACCAGCGGTCTTGTCAATGTCGTGTACGATTGGAAATGTCTTTAAAAATATACATAAAAAAGTGAAGTTGTACATATATATCGGAAAATTTGTGTATACTATCCTACGTCACAAATCATACATCATATGATGACAGCAAACCTTAAAAAAGACTGGAGTAAGCGACATGAATATTTTAATAACAATAAACACGTGTTCAACGCAGCTTTACTTCTTTGGAAGTAATAAGACAGACCGTTCTCGCTTCGTCGGAGCAGAAAGTATTGTGAAGTAATTTGCTACGAGCGTAGCGTACCGTAGCTACGTAACCAGCACGTAGCACTTATTATGCCGTAGCGATTCGTAGCAACTTTCCGTAGCTGCATTTGAGACGTGTTTTGTTACTAACTACTAATTATAGTATTTAGATATTATTTTCAACTATACCTTTAGGCATATAGTCTTAAGGATTTGTTAACATCGTTGCATGATCATAATAAAACAATGGATATTGGGAAAGTGATGTAATGAGGTATATAGCTTCCTTGTCTTCGTTTTCGATTGTAGCTTTTGCTGAATTTAACTATGTATCAGTAATTATTTCAATGTTATATATAGCATACAATAACTAAATCACTTTTGTGGTTATTTACGTGTATTTTGCAGTGAGTATTGTGCATACCTATATTAGACACTAGCGGCCCACCACGGCTTCGCACGGGTACACATTTATCTAATATTTAGTTTACCCGTGCGAAGCCGGGGCGGGCAGCTAGTATAATATATAGCCTTTGTTACTCAATGATAATATAGCTTTCTAACGGTAAAAGATATTTTTTTTATCGGTTCAGTAGATTCGGAGCCTTTTCAACACACACACAAAAATACAAATCTTTCCTCTTTATAATATTAGCATTGAAGTATAGATATAAAAATAGAAACTCACTTTCCCAAGGAAAAAGAACTAATACACAAAATAATTGTACATAGGAAACTAATCAATTAACATATGTAGATTCTAACAAACTCGTTTAAGAGTGAACAAAGATATTCTCGCAACATTTTCCCTCACAGGGAGGCAATGGCGTGATAAATCACCGCACATAAGCTGCGAATAATTCATTAGTATTGACCGCAGCTCGCACCAAAAAAGTTCCGCTTCCCATTCAGAATTCTACCTACAATGCCTATATTAGTATATTATATGATATGATAACAAGCTGTGCCTGCGACTTCGTACGCGTAAATTTAGGGGTGGACTACCCTTAACATTTAGGGGGATGAAAAATAGATGTGGTATTCTCAGACCTACCCAATATGCACACAAAATTTCATGAGGATCGGTTAAGCCGTTTCGGAGCAGTTTATTTACAAACACCGCGACACGACAATTTTATATATAAAATATTATTTAGATTCATATTATACTTGAAAATACCTAGTTCCTTTTAACATCAACAGTATCGATAACGAAAGGGTTTTGAATATTCAAGTTTTATATATTTTAGTATAGATTTAACAGCCATCTGAAATTAACAACTTGCTTCCCGAACCAGTAGTTTGTAAATTAAATACCTCCTCATTACTGTGTTATACTTATAAGTTACCTTATTTCAATGCCAGAGCACCTAATACTTATTAAGCAAACTTGTTTTCTCATAAAAGTGAAATTGTAATTCCTTGATGAGAAATAAATATTCTTTGACCCGAATATTCAACGCCTAAAGCGAAAAAGTGATTAAAAGTGGTGGGCGTGTGAAACACCAGGCAAAGTTAATAGAAACAAATATCGTAAAATTAAAACTTTACACACAGCTGTGCACTCTCCAAAAAGATATAATTAAAAGTTCAGGAATAGCAGCATTTTAGCCGTTCCACCGACGAGTGAATAATTGAGAGCTGTTTGGGCGAAACCGGAACTTTCACGTCGTTACCTCACCGGCCGCAAGTTAGAGTAAGGGTGTACTATACTACACTGTACATATCGGTGAACAAAATATTTGTTGAGTGTTCATAGGCAAGAATACAGAAGTACTTTTTTTCTCTATTAAGTTGGCACGCAAGAGTAAGTCCCACCTGATGGTAAGCAGTCACGGTAGCTTATAGCCGCTAGTAATACCACTAACGCGTTACCAACCCTATCGTTGGTTTAGGACTTTAAGCAAAGTAAACTCGTATAAAAAATTCCTTTGCGAACTAAGGGTTTCGTCAGGAGCTAAGATATTAACTAATTATTTATACCATGTATAATTTTTATATATACGACCGAGAGGAACCTCTAGTTTTCTTTAATTTAGTTTTTCATGTGTGTAGATTATGTCTGGTGCTTTTGAATCAATTATAAAAATGCACTTTCGCTAGTGAAAATTTATAAGGTATATGTTGGGGACGTGAAGAGTTGTGCTGATTCCAGCTCTGTTTGAGTATATATGCGATGATTGTTCCAGGAGTTGTGCGTCGAAATGTGAACATATTGTCGTGTACACCGTTTAAATGAATCGTTTAATTTACAACTGATAATAACAATTTATTCGATAATAATACAAAATATGTATTACAATAGCGTGAAAAATTAGCGTCTATTAGTCTTGGTGAAAATATTCGGATTTTTTTATAGAACAGAAAAATATTTAAAATTTAGAGGCAATTGTTTTCCGTGCATTATATTTGGCTTGGTGACAATGTCTTTTTAGCCGAGCGCGCTGGCTGGTAGATGGCGCGGGAACAGTATAGATTGTACGTAGTATATTATCTACTCTGAGGTATAGATCTACTTACTTATGTCATTTATAAGAATCAATTAACAACAACAATAATATTAATTAGGCTCATAACTAAGCTTGTGACACACAGACCATGAAAATTACGTCAAAACACATGAATCCATAAATAATATATTTTATTCTTCCCTAATTTAATTAAACAAACATAATCCCAGAGAAATTGTTTCAAATGGCAGCCCCGCGGCCAACGGTGTTTCAAAGTCCATAACATATTTTATTGTTCATTCAACAACCATTTATTGGTCGTTCGCGTTCTAAGAGTTGAATTACATTATCTCATTGTATCTGGGGTATCTGGTGGCACACAAGCATACGGCCCACCTGATGGTAAGCAGTCACCGTAGCCTACAGCCGCTAGCAATACCAGGGGTATCACTAATGGGTTGCCAACCATGTTGTCGATGAGGACTCACTGAGCTAGCAGTATTACTACTAGCCCAGCGTATCCTCGTGGAGCACTGGCAACCTTACTTGCCGCAGAAACACAACACTACATAAAGTAGTGTTATTTCACTGCGGTCTACTGTAAGGTGGAGGTACAGTCCCCAGTCGGGCGGCTCCAATTAAAATGGGAAAACCCACGGGAAATCCCAAATCGCCCTACCTCTCTTAATTTACGCTATCAATTGTTTGTCACCTCATGGTAAGCGGCCCTAGCTTAAAGTGCCGAAGCCAATTGGAGGACCAGGTGAGGCTGGCATCCAAAATGCTTGGTGCTTAATAGGGCGAAGCAGTACTTCACACCGGAGCAGTGACTGCAACTTTATAAGTCGCAAGTCCGGCCCCATATGGAGTACTGCTGTCATCTTTGGGCGGGGGCATCTAGATGCTACCATAAGTCTTTTGACTCAGTTCAAAGGCGCGCTGTTAGATCCCAAGCTCACATGCTGTTTAGAGCCACTAAGTCTGTCAAGTTTTAACGATAAATAATACATTTGATAATTCTCTAGAGTCAGACACAGCATTCTAGAAACATGCAGAAATTACATTTTCTTAAGCCATCTGAATATAGTTACATGTTCCAATTTCCTGGAAGTAGCAAGGATTAGGCGAGACGAGGGCAAATGTTGATTGCATAAACCCACAGCTCTGAAATACGGGTCAATAATTTTGTTACATTTACATTTTGTGTTAAGTGAAACGCCTTAATGTGGCATACTGGGATGTGCGGATTGTGCGGTTGAATTGGAAAGGGTACGTTAGCTGATAAATATAATCCACTGTTTACGTATTCAAATGCCTGTTATACGATCCTGCGAGTATTTGTGGCTATGTTGCTAATTGCTATATATTTTAAAACAAATACTATGTAACGTGAGGGTTGGCCACGCGCGAATGATACCACCCCTGGTAGGAATTGCAAGCGTCCTGAGTCTATGGTAACGCTTACCATCAGGCGGGCCGTAAGCTTGCTTTGACCACATGCATTAAATATGTCTATTACAAGGGTAACCTTGTAAATGTTGTAATATAATAGAGGTATAATTACATATACACATATTTTATCACATCGTCCATTTATTCCTGCTACAGTCACGAAAGTCTAAGCACGTATTAAAAAACATTACGTGTAAAAAACATTATAACAATAATATTATTGTATCTGTGCCAGTAGCATGAACTTTTTTGACAACGTATTCGAAAACGTAACTCGCGAAATGTCAAAATTGTGATACTAATTTTTAGTTCCACTTTTCTCCGGCGCAGCGCTGTTCATTTTCCAATACAAAAATAGTCGAAGGCGATACGAAAACGTCGCAAAATATTCATGCTCGCCCTACTGATGAAATTTTAATTTGTTCCTCTGTGTATCGTCGAGGCCGGTTCGATATGAACGATAATTTCATTTATGTCTACGTTTGTACAATGTACTTTCTTCGGGCTATAAATCGTTCCATAGAATTCGGAGATGGTCGAATGGAAAGCGTGGTAAATAACGAAGTCCTTTATATTATGTGGATGTTTGGCATAGTTGTCCACCATACGGAAGATCGTAGTGAAATAACACTACTTGATGTAGTGTTATTTCACTGCGATCTGTTTATGCGGTTAGTTAGGTTGCCATTGCTCCACGAGGATACGCTGGTCTAGTAGTAATGCTGCTAGCACAGTGAGTCCTCAACATCATCATGGTTGGCAACGCGTTCGTATACCCTTGACGGCTTTAGGTTACGGTGACTGCTTACCATCAGGTGGGCCGAATGCTTGTGTACCACCTTAGTGGTACCGACTTCAAATAGATCAGTGAGTAACGCTTTCAATAATATTAATAAAAATCATACGTAACAGGTGTTGACAGCAATTGTTACATTGGAATTTATAATTAATTATTTTGCGCTTTTTAGTAGGTATATCTTTTTGTTGCTCTTTAAGTCGGTTTTATTTTTTTATTATTTGCCTAGTAATGTCGCTAATTACTGTTCCCTTCCTAGCTACCTGCAATCATAACCACCACATTACCTGGTAAAATACTTTTTGTTAAACGCTTACATTAACCTTATCTGAAACGATTTACTTTATATATATATATACCACTAAAGTGGCACACGAGCGCACTACCCATCTGATATAAATGATTTTTTCATTCTTTCGGCAACCTTACTTACCGCAGAAACAAAACAGTACATCAAAGTAGCTAAAAAAATTCTATACGTACACATAACAGACATTTATTTTACTACTAGCTTCTGCCCGCGACTACACGTCCGCGTTGAGCTTAGAATCTCAGAGGAACCTAAAATTTTCCCGGCATAAAAAGTATCCTATGTGTTAATCTAGGTTATAAATTATCTGTGTTCCAAATTTCATCCAAATCCGTTGAGTAGATTTTGCGTGAAAGAGTAACATACATCCATCCATCCATACTCACAAACTTTCGCATTTATAATATTAGTAGGATAGTTGGATAGACAGCACTATACCAAGTAAGACTACACATAGGACAGTTAGTACATAGTGTAATTATTTACAGCTGTGTGACACTGGCATTAGTAAGACGCTGCTCCTAATGAAATTAGTGCGACGGGGTCTGTCGCTCCAAGGCTCTTGTGAGCGTTCTAGACGTTAGGAAATAATTCACAATTAGCACTATTCAGGCTCTATTTATAATCTTGTAGTTCAACAGATAGAACCGAATTTGTTGAATAAATTAGAGTCGGTACTACGGAATCTTCGATGATGATACATTTTTTTTATAACCACTTGGGGTCAAACAAGCATACGGCCCACATGATGGTAAGCGGTCACTGTATTAAGACAAACATATTTCCCGGGTTCAAACAACGATGGCTAGGCTAGCTTAAAGATCACTTTAAAGAATTAAAGAGAGGTGGGGCGAATTGGGATCTCCCGTGGGTTTTCCCATTAATATTGCAAGTGCTGCACTAGGATACGCTGCGCTGGTAGTAATGCTGCTAGCACAGTGGGTCCTCATCATTGATACTCCTGGTACGGCGAATGCTTATCACCAGGTGGGCCTTGTGCTAGTGTGCCACCTTAGTGGTATATAAAAAAGAAAAGGTACGTGAAATTATAAATGATATTCGGTTAAGATTCCCGCCAGGGCAAACATTTATGTGACAAATATGTTTGCCTTGCGTCTGGGTGTTTGGTATTTCTCAAAAAATGAATACAAGTATTCTACTGGTTCCCAAAGTAGCAGCTCTGCTTAGTTTGGGGCCAAATGGCGCTGTGTAATAATGTCCAAACATTCTTATTATGATTATTAATATATTGATCAGTTTGTACCACCATCAAACCCATTCTCTTGCAATCTCAGATTAGTAGGTTATAACATTCCTGTACAGTGTGGTGTGATAGTCAGCATGGATTCCAACCTTCATATAATTATACTAATGGACTCCGGCGCGACCTAAACGCGATAACACAGACATTGAATTGACATAATTGTAATACTCGATACGTAGGCCGTAAGTGGTCCACTTTTCCTCACAAGGGAGTAATTATAAAATAGAATAATATATATTCATGCCTTCCCACAAGGGTCCCCGAATAGGTATGCCGAGGTTTTACAACATCCATTTTTCAACTAAGATAATTTGGTGCCAACGAGACAGAAGGCGAGTCCGTCGCCGTCTCTTAGACTACATACGTCCTTGTTTTTTTTCTCGGATGTAGCAGGATCACGATGTTTTCCTTCACCGTAAAGCTTGTGGTGTGACTAGTCACTAAACTTAAGATTTAGAAAATTCATTGGTACGGACTACGGACCCATGGGATTCGAACTTGCGTCGCTGGAACGCAGGCAACGCTCATACCACCCGGCTACCACAAGTAAAATAATAAGTGAGTTTTCGTGTTTATAGCGGTTGGAATGGTGGTGAAATATCGGACACTCAAGAATAAATCTTAAATATGGTAAGAGCCCTTTAAAAATAAATTTAATGAAATAAATAATAAACATCTCATTAGTGAACGTCTTTCACAGATTGTATCAAAGAAAATGTTTATTCAGTTTAAGCCTTAATAGGGCCCTTATGAATTTCTAAGCATTAGCGGTGAAATTGAATAGGTCGTCTAGGTAGATTTTCCAACTGTTCTAAAGATTATAATAAACTAGCTTTTGCCCGCGGCTTCACACGCATGGTAAAGTGAATAAGTCAACACGTACCTATACCTAAATGATGCCTTTGCCCAGTGCTACCAATTTTCATGGATTACGGATTTTCAAACATATTTTACCCCCTTAGGGGTGGTATTTCCAAAAACCCTCCCTTAGTGGATGCCTACGTCATAAAAGGTACCTACTGTCAAAATTTCAAGTCTCTAACCCCAGCCGTTTAGGCTGTGCGTTGATATGTCAGTCAGTCAGTCAGTTTCTTCTTTTATACATAAAAGATTTATTCATTCAAAATATAGGTTCTCGACCAAAATCACTTACGCAACTATACAGTCCTAAAAAGATTTATTCATTTTGAAGCGTTCAGGTGTGCTACCTACTCCTGTCTGAATAAACACCGGGCGCTTCTGCTCAAAATTGATTATTTCAGGAGTGATCTGAATCTCCACTCGAATTGACCCCACCAAACAGAATATCACAGCATAATGACAGTAATCTTGTGTTCCTGATTAAGGCTTCCCGATGTCTCTATAGAAAGAGGTAGGGCTAAACGGGGTTACCCGATCAAAATTGGAGTTGCGTACTCAGGCAGTGCCTAGACCCTAACGAAAATTTCTGTAAAAACACTGTACTTGTTCCAGCGGTAAGAACCGCTTCTAGAGTTTCATGTGAAGATGTGTTCCTTATTGATGTCGGGCTTATAGAAAGGAGGCCTGTTTTCATTATGCTGACTTATTGATTACCCAAATTCTCAAAATAAAACTAATATGATTATTATTTTTTTTATACCACTAAGGTGGCAATTAAACGGCCCGCCTGATGACGCTCACGACACTAGAGGTATCTCACCAGCTCTTGCACCGTTAAAAATCTTTTCACACACTTCTTTAATACCATTAAGATGTCAAACAAATAGGGATTGCAATCCAGCACCAATTTCAATCCAGCTGGATCCAGCGCGGATCCAGCATCCAAATTATATGTATGTTTGTAGAAAAAAGTTTAAAAAAAATGATTTTCCGTCCATTTTATCCCTAGGGTACAGAACCAGGGTTCCTATGGATAAAAGGGGTTTAACAAACTTACCCCAAAGTTGACTTAATACATACAAAAACGTTTGACATAACGATACGCTGGTGTTCTTTTTCATAGCACGTGAATTTGCTTTGACAAATAAAAGCCTATGTTTTGGCACTAGATTCAGAAGATAGTGCTTCGTAAATGAACCGAAACTAACGAATTTGTCGCAATCGTGTTGTTTGTTAGAAAAATATCCTCGAAACTGCTATTATCGAGATTGGGAAAGCTTATCCTACATGATATACAAATGAGGAAAATATTCAACGAGGTTAATTCAAAATTGGGGCCGCCCGAATTTATAAGCCGTGGGGGCCTTGTGGTTGAAGCAACGGCCTGTCATCTGATGGGCCCAGGTTCAAACCTGTACCAATGAGTTTTTCTTAGCTCAAGTACAGTGATCAATCACCATGAGCTTTTAAAAAGAGAGGTAGGGCGATTTAGGATTTTTCATAGATTTTCCCATTTAAATTGGAGCCGTTCGACTGCGGACTGTACCTCCGCCTTACAGAAGACCGCAGTGAAATAACACTACTTGATGTAGTGTTGTGTTTCTGCGGTAAGTAAGGTTGCCAGTGCTCCACGAGGATACTCTGGGCTAGTAGTAATGCTGCTAGCACAGTGAGTCCTCATCAACGACATGTTTTTTTGTATACTAGATGTATACTCTATATAAAATAAAAAAATGCGATAAAGCTATAATTTATGTTAATAGTCTTAGTTAATACATGCAGTTTTTATACCACTAAGGTGCCAAGCAAGCATACGGCCCACCCGATGGTAAGCGGTCACCGTAGCCTATGGACGCTTGCAACTTGTTCTTGTTTCACAAACTACGTATTTCGCCGGATAATACCGGTCTTAGCAGCCGATTTATTTGTTTACTGCTAAGCCATGAAATAAGATTAAAGTCACAGTGTTTCGTATTATTGCTTATACTAACTGCATTGTTTTTAAAATTTAAATAAACTAGATGTACGCTGACCAAGAAATTACTACTTCATACTTGACAACTTTTTGGCAAGCAAAAAAACAGTCGAATGACATCAGTCGATATATTTTCAGAATTCTACTTCTGACTTTATTTAACACCACCATACTTTTACGTAGTATATTATCTACTCTGAGACCATACATATCTTAACTCTGCTAAATGTAGGCGGATGTATGTTTAATTTCAATAAACCAATTGAATATCGAATCCAGTGCAGGGCATATGTGCACGTTCCCTCAGGATTGCGGGTGTCGTCTCCTCTAGCACTGTAAGTTATGTACTGCGGATTTATGAGCGCCTGGTACCGATCGGGTAAGAGCATTGAAAAAGGATGTAATTTATAGTAGGAGGAGAAAATATTGAGATTTTTACGCTATACGTGGATTTACATTCCCTTTAATCATACATTATTAAAAATACAAGGCAAGTGTGTTACAATATAATTATTATCTCGCATTGATACGTCACGAAGATTACAGCATGGCAATGCGGTATAATATCTACTCTGAGGCTACAGCCTGCCTTGGCATGGTTCTATAGGATTATATCAATAACATTGAACGCAATAGATGTGCATGTTCCCTCGGGATTGCGGCTGTGAACGCCACTATTTTAAATGATATGCCTACTGCGAGCTTATGAGTTCCTGGTACTAGTTTAAACAGCACCGCTGTATTTAATGTTTGTTCCCGAAAATATGGGAGTTATCTAGGATAGTGTCCTGGGTTTCATAGTGTGTAATAAGTTTTTTTGCCTGCGACTCCATCTGAGTGGAAATAGGAAACAAAACTAGATTTATCATATAAAATTTTAGCTGCCGTATGTTTGTGTCCGCAAAATTCTAAGAGAAGTCGATGGGACTTGAATTTTTTACACAAAACCTTGCATTTTAATAGCATTTTTCATATACTTTTTATTTCGGAGTTCCGACGGAAACGGGAACTTTTCGAGGCTTGGATATGACAGAGCCACAGCGACACGAGCCGGGCTTAGCTAGATTTAAGAAAAAATACCGGGGAACCTTTATTCCTCCGGGATTACGGTCTACAACATAGTCGTTGGTGTCAATTCTGTTGCATAAAATAACTAAACTAATTTGACAGTTCTTAAAGTCTTGCTATCCCTTTCTCTTGTGCGGGGTTAAATAAGGATAGCAATACTTTTAGAACTGTCAAATTAGTTTAGTTTAGTAATTTTGTACAACAGAATTGGCACCAATTTATATTTTAAAGTATTTAAAGAAATGAGCTCACGTCTGCATGGCCCTAAGGTTCTAGATTCATATTATCCAGAGTTGTATCTTTCATATGCACGCATAAAGCTAAGTTTTACCTTTATACTCGTAGTAAAAAGATTTATTAAGATTACGCAACGGATTTTAATGCCGTTTTTTTACTAATATGTGGAGGGATTCTTGAGGAATGGTTTTATGTATAACTAGCGGCCCACCCCGGCTTCGCACGGATAGACATTTATCAAATATTTTGTCTACCCGTTTTTAGACATTTTCAGGCATTTTTTTCTCTCCGTAAGAACCATCCTCGTACTTCAAGGAATATTCTAAAAAAAGAATAAGCGAAATCGGTTCAGCTGCTATCGAGATTTGCGCTTGCAATATTCAGCGATTAATTTTTATATTATAGATTCATTTTATATAATGATATAATAGATTTTATGAAACCTGGGAGAAGCTGAGACGGGTAGCTAGTATGAAATAAACAATAAGGATCGCACTGTCAACTGTCTCGGAATTTTATCAAACTAGACGTGGCAAGTCATGTGTTTAACGGACTTTTGACCACTAAATGTCGCTGTAATGTAAATAGGCATTATTAGCACGCGCGGTAGAGTCTCCGTCGCTGTGCTATATATCTCAGCGACGGAGACTCTTCGAACAAACCGAACATACCGACCAGGAGCTCAATCAAACCAGTAAACCGGACTACATATACTTCTACCATAGTTTTATTTACCACCACGCACAACAAGATCTGCTGCTGACTGCCTCCACTCCCAGGACCCAGTATGGTGTCATACATCATGTATGGGAATGATGCCATTGCAAATCCTGTTACATATGAATCTCATTCTCCAGACCAGTGTTTCTCAAACGTGATTATGCCCGGTTATTTTAATCGCGACCAATCCAAGTTTTTTGCCCTCCTATTGTATACGTGAAAGAAAATAAAAAAACTCATTTTTATATCCACATAGTATAAGTGTATTATATCAATGATAATAACGGTATTTTATTGAGATGTATGAAGATGTTTGATTTAACTAAGACCTCTACTTGATCGTCAAGGCTATGAAATATGTGTTGAAGCTCTGGAGATAATTATGTCCCCGTGTAATTTGATATGTTACCATAAACGAGTATGGTTAATTGTAAAAAATGACACAATGCTTCGACCCGGTATTTTAATTTTCGTGGCCCGGTACCGGGTCGCAAGTGTCGCCACGTATTTGGGAAACTCTGTTTAAACATTTTTATTAAAGCTCTAGACTTTTTTGGTTGTATCATGTAACAAGTTTTATTATATACTTATAGAGACTCGTTTAATAATATTGCCAAGATTAAATTAGGGAAAATCTCGTAAAAACTCCATTTTTTCACAAGGCTTCTTGAGACTTTTTGGACAATAGCCTCCTGAAGCCACTCGAGCGTTAAGTTAGAGGCATACAGGCCTATTCTACAATATTACGGTCGTAGTGTATTATTTATTATGCAAAATTATTAGAAAGAGACAGCCGAGGAAAGTCAGAGTATAACTTTTTTTATGCAACCATCAAAGCACTCAATGATAGAACGATAGAGTACTAGGAACTGGCATGTTGAAGAGATTGATGAATGTAGAAGAAGCAAAAGCATGCAAGTCAACAGCAAAATGGCGCTCTAAATTCTCTGCCTATACCAAAATTTATTGAGTGTGAAGATATGTAGGTATTTTCAAAAAGAGTATTCAAGTTTAACGGCAACGCGCGAGTGATACCCCTGGTGTTGCAAGCGTTCATAGGCTACAGTAATCGCTAACCATTAGACGGGCCGTACGCTTGTTGGCCACCTTAGTGGATAAGAAAGAAGTGAGGAACTTGATCATTCCGCAGCTAATATTAAAACCTCAGCCAAAAACAGGTATCTTATAGATATGTACCAATATTAAATTAGCACCATTCGTCTCTACATCTAGAGAGGAATGGTGAGGGAATGACTTACTATTAATACAAACTCTTGTGATAATCCACAGCATGGCAACAGTAATATATACAGAAGGTGAAACCATCTCACAAGACTCCTCCATTACTTGAATAATTTCATGTTGATGTAATGCGCAAACTTTCCGACATAGGGTATGCAAAATGGTAGACGTGACAATCTCAAGAAATGTAGCCTTCTTCACCAGGAGTGACACTTGTGCGGTATTATCTCGATTAAAATAAATTGTGAAACCACAGAACTGGAAAAAAAAAACACATGTTTTGAGTTAGAATTTAAGTTTTTTGACAAAATTGATTTTAACGTGTTTTGAGTGTTTATTGAAGTTGTAAAGAATTATGTTGTTCTTTAGTACCTAATGATAAGCTGTAGTTACAGCTTACATATATAAAGGAATCAGAAGAAGGTTTAGGAAGGACAACGTCTGTCGGGACAGCTAGTTGTGAAATAAAAACCAGTCTATCTTGAAATATCCATGCCAATACTCAAGGACAGTGTAGCTCTCCATTTGTAAAATAATTAGAAATTTGTTGAGTAGTTCTTGAGATTAATACCAACTAATTCCTTTTTATAATAATCTAGCTTCTGCCCGCGACTACGTCCACGTTGAGCTTAGAATCTCAGAGGAACCTAAAATGATCCCGGGATAAAAAGTATCCTATGTGTTAATCTAGGTTATAAATTATCTGTGTTCCAAATGTCATCCAAATCCGTTGAGTAGTTTTTGCGTGAAAGAGTAACAAACATCCATCCATCCATACTCACAAACTTTCGCAATTATAATATTAGTAGAGTAGGATTGACTTTTGACAACTGTTTTTATACATATTTTATTTTGTAAATTAGTTTTGATTTTGATTACGAAGTTCTTAATTAATGACTTATTTGGCTACAGGTACAGGGCAACGAGGCTGACTATAGAGATATATATTGCAATTTGATCTACGCTACAATTGGGAAGAGAACCAACAGAAGAGAACCACCAACCTACCAAGAAACTCACCAACCAAATGAGTAAAAAAAATTCAACCCCTTTCCCGATTCACAAGAATCCTTGAAACAAATGACAGCGGGTGCAAAAAGCCATGCAAGGCCGCTAATAAAGGAAACCGCGCGTTCTAATGCCGGGCTAGCCTTGATATATGGTGTCGGGTTAAAATGATTGTGCTGTGGTATTTGTCCGGTCGTTTTGGGGAAGTATCAGACGTGACCAGATTTAAAGGAATGTTGGGTTTGTAATTTCTTTGAAAATATTTTTTTTTCGGGATAAAAACATTTTCCGGGATAAAAAGTATCCTATGTGTTAATCCAGGTTATACATTTTCTGTGTTCCAAATTTCATCCAAATCCGTTCAATAGTTTTTGCGTGAAAGAGCAACAAAGATCTATCCATCCATACATCCATCCATACTCAAAAACTTTCGCATATATAATATTAGTACGACTGTTCACCAATAAAAAAAAAACATGACATAAATAAAAAAAAAATACGTCAGTGGCTACAGAGTAAGCAAAATATGTACTAAATACAGATTTTGCTTTAAAACCAAAAACTCTTCCACGTTCAACCAACACTCTAGAACCTGCATTATTCATACTCCTTACGTATGTTAAAAGTGCAGACAGTTCATAAAAGTGCACGTGAAAAGATTTCAGTGTTCGCACAGTCAGAGTATAAACTCTTCTGTAACATTTCCACTTTGAACTTCTGCGCTCTTTTCAAATGACATTCGTATGTATATTGTCACTCGGAGAAAGCGATGTCTGCGCATACAATATTTTATATTAGAATTCTAAAATTTCTAAAAGTCTACATATTTAAATGCTTAAGTTGTACGCTGTATATTATCTGAGACATAAGGAAATTGGGGAAATTCCCAATAGAATGCCAGCATTCTTCAAGAAGGATGTGAAGAGATTTTGAAGGGTCGACAATAGGCTCCAGTGACCGCTTATCATCAGGTGGGCCGAATGCTTGTTTGCCATCATATTGGTATAAAAAAATAGAATTGAGGTTAATTTAATTAAGCTAATATTGTTTTAAAAGCTATCACATTACATTACAAGCTTAAGTATCAGAGTTTAAGCGATTATTAACATGTCGGAAAGTTGATCCTAGTAATCCTACTAATATGCAAACGTTAGATTGTTTATTTGTTTGTTGAGCGCCGAAACAGATTTGAGTAAAAGTTGGTACATATTTAGACTATGTGCTCGGGGTGAACACAATTTTATCCCGGAAATGTTTCCCACGGTATTTTTATATATCTATGTAGACCGTAGCTGCGAGCAAAGGATAGTAAATAAATAAATAATAATGTCATATAGCTAATTAATTATATGATTCGTGCCATATTATTTATCTTTTGAATAAAAAATATAGTTTAGAGAAACACACTTCAAAATTTATTCATCCTAATGATCCTGTTTAGGATAAACCTGGAATCGGTCCTTAATACATGTGCTCATTTTAAAATGATAAGTCGTCCTTAAATTGGTAATAATTACGTTGTAAGGTTCCGTTACATTGATAGATACATACTCGTGATGTTAGTAAAAAAGCAAATTGAAAATGTAATACAAATGTTTAAAAGTAAAAAAATCAGGGCCATAAACCCACGCAGAGAATTTGCACTGCCAGCCATCTGGGCAAGAATCGAAAACAAAGAAAATCACACGTATGAAAAAGCATGACACAATTAAACTTATTTGCTAGTACTCACCAGAAATCCAAGTGCCGTTCCACCTGATAGGCTGCAAGTCTTCATCAAGCAAGTCCTGTATTTTAAGCCGTCGTCCTTTGACCCTGGGTCCCTCGTCAGGTGGTGTGAGCAGCACCACTGACGTCACGATCAGAGCCAGCACAGCCACGATCACCAGGAGTGCTATTAGGATCCCGCGCCAGTTCCGCTGGTTCTGTGCGCCCACCACTAGCTTCTGGAACCAAGGGAAAGCGGTCACTTAGTGGAAACTCACAAAATATTGTATAATTACCTTCTGCCCAAGACTTAGTTCCCATTGAGCTTGGAATCCCGTAGGAACCTAACATTTCCCCGGGATAAAAAAAACATCCCGGCATTAAAGTATCCTGTGTTAACCCAGGTTACGTGTGCCAAATTTTATGTGATTTAGCAACAAACATCCATCCATTCATGCATACTCACATTTATAATGTAGTTACTTTCGCATTTATAACAGTATAGGACTAGTAGGATTTGCTTTTTTACCCGACTACGAAGCCAAGACGAAGGGTTATTATTTTAGCAGTCTATGTATGTACGTATTTTTGTTTGTATTTAAGAATGTTCCTCCGTAGCGCTTAAACTTATTACTCAAATATTGATTAAAGAGTCAGATTCGTTATTATGACTCGGGTAACATTTTAACAGACTTCAACAAAAGGTCGAGTCGATTTTACCTTGTAAACCCAGCCTTGTAAGTGCAGGTATTAATTTTTTTTTTCCGAAAACTGGTTATAGTTTTATGTATGAATGTGGATGTGTACAGGGGTAGAGGTAGACCTAAGAAAAGATGGATGGACTGTGTGAAATATGACATGGCCAGAAAGGAACTGAATACAGAGATGACGGCTGAAAGAGAAGTATGGAAGAGAAATACATATTGCGCCGACCCCTTAATAATATGGGATAAGGGCAGGAGAATGATGGTTATAGTTTTTCATACTTTCTACTTGTTCTATATTGTCTAACCATTGAGTAAACTATATGGCCTCTTTAGCTAAAGGCAGTCGATAACACCCCATGCATCACCCAGGGATGTTGGGTACATTCGCCTTGAAAAGGGTTTCATTGTTGCATGACATGATAAATTGAAGGTTTTACAATACACCCGAAACGGGCTAACGATGCGGTAAATATTGATTTACTTTGATGCCGATGATGCTGGTTGAATGGCGTCAATGCGGTTTTATATAATACCCACAAATTGACACGCGATGACGCGGTAACTAATTATGGTTTTAGATATTGTTTTCATAATTTTCGATTAATGTTTATTCAATTTATGTAGTGTCTACTCTAAATCGAGGAAACCTTCGACTTAATATTGCAAATTAATTTCCTAATTATTTTTAAGAACGGCCATCGTCGCCGAGGCAGACCAAGAAGGTGGCGTGACGACCTGGATGCCTTCAGGTGGCACTGGGACCATATTGCTGGGGATAGGGGACATGGAGGGAATTTTGCCCAGCAGTGGGACAGTATAGGCTGGAAAAAAATAATAACGATTTTCCACGAAATCGATACGCAAAATTCTGTTGGCAACCGCTCCGTCAGCCTATTTCACCCTTTTCGATTACAGGTCATTACGCTAATTGCGTCTAACACAAACACTCGCATTGCCACGGACTTTTGTAGGATACGAGACGTTAAGGGCAATTTTGCCGCCAAAATGGGCGCCATTACACTTTATGAAGCAGAGATAACGCTAGAGTGGGCCGCCACTTATATAGTTTTATGTGACGTTACCAAAGACAATTTGTTCTAGTACCTAGCTTTTGTGTATGGAGATTTATTTTAATGAATTTTATTTTAGAGTGGGCAATATACTTTTACTTTAATAAGTTCATGAGGTTTTATATTTGTCGATATCCACGTATGTACGCCACGTATGTACATATTATATACATGCTGCAAAAACAGGTAACATCTCAAAATTAAATTTGTATATTCTGTTTAAGCCCTAATACGGCAGTCATAAAGGTCTCGGGAAAAAAATACGATGACTAGTTTTGTTTCCTTTTAAAATGGGTTCGGTTTCCGAGACATAGATCAGTTTTTTTTATCTATGGTAGCAGATTTTCTTATGATTTTTTATACCACTAAGGTGGCACACAAGCATACGGCCCACCGGATCGTTAGTAACCGTAGCCTATAGCCGCTAGCAATACCAGGCATATCACTAATGAGTTGCCAGCCCTGTTCTTGACGAGGACTCACTGAGCTAGCCGCATTACTACGACGACTACATCATGACGAGACCGCTGGTCTAGTGGTTAGTATACCTGACTGCTGCGCTAGAGGTCGCGGGCTCGATTCCCGCCGGGGCAAACATTTATGTGACAAACATGTTTGTCTTGCGTTTGGGTGTTTGGTATGTATTATAAGTATGTATTTACAAAAAAAAAGTATATAAGTATTATATCAGCTACTGGTTCCCATAGTACAAGCTTTGCTTAGTTTGGGGCCAGATGGCGCTGTGTGATAATGTCCAAGCATTATTATCATTATTATTATTATTATTACTACTACTAGTAGCGCAGCGTATCCTCGTGGAGCACTGGCATCCTTACTTACCGTAGAAACACAACACTACATTAAAATAGTGTTATTGGACTCTAGCCCCGAGCCGAGCGGCTCCAATTTTAATGGGAAACCCCATAGGAGATCCCAATTCACCCTACTTTCAAATTCTATTGTTTCCTACCTATGTAAGAGCCTATTTTTATAGGCCCCGGTTAGAACAATTTATGCCGAGAGCTTTGGGACGCATATATTATACATGTTTCATTCATGCAAAATATCAGAGGTCTTTACTTGGACTTGCTAAAAAACCCTGTGGTTAAAACTCTAATCCGTATTAATATTATAAATGCGAAAGAAACTCTGTTGTTTGTTTGCTTCTGTCAGGACTAAACGGCTGAACGGATCGATATGAAATTTGGCAATGAGATAGATTATAACCTGGAGAAAGGTTATCTTTTGTCTTAACAAATGCAGACGAAGTCGTGGGTAACAGCTGTACCATTAAAGTCTATCATACTTATGTAAGGATGAGTTGTGGTCATCACGACAATATATCTTTCTATATACAGTATATTTAAAGAGTAGCATGGGATTTGCATCTCTTTCGCATGTGCTCCAAGCGTCCACAGTCTACGGTAACCGCTTACCATCATGCGTGCCATTCGAGAATTAACAATGCGGCCAATGTGATCGATGTCGCGTGGTACAAAATTCTTAGTCATATTTATTTAATAGCGAACAAATGTGAAACTCCATCAAAATTTGATGATGGGATTTTGTTTCACAATCACACTAATAGTCTATCTGATCTATTTTGTAGTCAGTCAATAGAGCCTCAAAGTACAGTGCAACAAACAGCGTCGTAACTTAGGAAAGCTCTACGGCTTACACCGAGTGAGGCTCGTTGGTAACTCATAAAGCCAGTTTGCCCAACAAGAAGATTAGGCAAGTACTGTTTCAGGTGATTAGGTGCAGACGATAGATACATTGTGTTCGAAGTTCTTTGTTACAACGGCATAAGTTATGTTAAGAGTTGCAAAAAGAGGTAGGGCGAATTGGGATCTCCCGTGGGTTTTCCCATTAAATTTGGAGGCGCCCGACTGGGGACTGTACCTCCACCTTACAGAGGAACGCTCTTAAATAACACTACTTTGATGTAGTGCTCTGTTTCTGCGGTAAGTAAGGTTGCCAGTAAGAGGATACGCTGCGCTAGCAGTAATGCTGCTAGTACAGTGACTTCTCATCAACAACAGGGTTGACAACTTGTTAGTGATACCCCTAGTATAGCTAGCGGCTAAAGGCTACGGTAACTGCTTACCATCAGGTGTGCCGTATGCTTGTGTGCCTGGTGTTCGCTTTTGCCATAGAAATTTAAAATGATTTTTCTTTTCAAAAATATCTATATTAGGTATGTAGGAAAACTTTATAATGCGCTTAATCCCATTAATTAGAAAACACGTATTCAATAAAAATACCTACTAAATAACAATTGTCATACAAATTATTTTGGACAGTATTTAAGGGTCTCTCGTAGATTTTTTTATTGCTTTCATAAATGGTTACTAGACCATTTATGAAACTAGGAGCCCAAAATCACACAAATTATCAAACCTGCACGACTCGTGACGCCAAAAGCCACCGAAACTCTACCCGAAGGTTAACATGACGCGGCAAAATTCTACCAAAGTCACGTTGTAGTAATAACGGGTATGATCAATCGAGCCGACGATGAAATACGCTAGGTTTCGGTGGGTAGGTGTTATCAATATCGGCAGACAATGTCTACGCTCGTTTATCATTGGCTCTCGGTTTGTTTGCTAAGGTACAGGAGAACCTTTCATGTCATACTTTTTACAGTTTGCATTTCAGTGCCGGTAGCAGGAACATTGTCGACAACGTATTCGAAAACGTAACTCGCGAAAATCAAAATGTTCATACAAAATTTTAGTTACACTTTTCACCGCCGCAGCGCTGTTAATTTTTCAATACAAAAATAGTCGAAGGCGATACGAAAACGTTGTCGACCAAGTTCCTGCTACCGGCACAGGCCTCAGAAATAAAATGGTAGCTTGAACTTTGCGAGCAACGAAGTGACGCCGGTTAAAACTACGCCTTGCAGTGTAATACATCATTATACGCACACACCTTCAACGGATACAAAGAAACAGCGCCTCGCGCACGCAATACTGAAATTCTGGCAATCTGTGGCGAACTCTTCGCTACACAAACCAACATTGGAAGTCTGATGACAACTCCATAAATACGTTACAATCCTGCAACGCGCTAGCGAAGATTTCTACGCAACTCAGTACAAGTTTTGACTAGAACAGTCGGAATCTTGTCCCCCAGACACAACACCCGCTCGCTCGCCCCACACACCCAACTTCAAGCGAGAGGTAAAATTATTTAAGACATATTCCAGTTGATATTAATAGTACAAAATGTAGTTATTAGCGATTCAATAACACATCGTACCGTTGTGAACGTGACACGGCAGCAAAAACAACTTTGTATTACCTCAGAGTAGATAATATACTACGTACAAGTATTACCAAGCCGTTTCTTCTGCCATGCTTTCGCAGTCTATGAGCGGCATTATATGGACCGTAAATAAGTCGGTTGTTGCTACAAGGTATACGTCAGAAGGCCGAGCGAGACAGATACATTACAAAAAGATATGCATTTACTAATTTATTGTTTGTGCCCTATCTCGCTCGTCGCAAACATTCTTGACGTTGACTGACGGATGGGCGGCAGCAGCGGATTCCGCCGCGGTTTGTTTAGAATCGCATCGCAGCTAGCTTTTTAAATGTATGTAATTATGGTCGCGTTAATGTCTTAGTCATTTATTGACACAAAACAGATTAAACTATTCACAAAAACATATCTTAACCTACCTACTTATAGATAAAAGATCTGACCCAAATCGGAATCATGCGGTAGCGTGCCAAGAAGCTGGATAGCAATGCTGATTCTCTGAGCGAGATATGTTCCAGCACGCCTGTCACGGTAGGCCTCAACCAGCCGACGTGAGACGTCCTTGAAAAGCTGAAGAGCATCCGGGCCCCAGGGACCCAGACTTTCAACCGCAAATGCAGAAAATATGTGCCCTGGACCAAGACATGCATATTTCCGGCGCTTGAGGCACTCTTGCTGAGCAGCAGCGGCGCCGGCCGCCACCTAGGTGCCAGGGAGATGAGACGGAGCCAGGGTATCGACACAAGTTGCATCCCACAACAGGGGCCGACCCAATCTCCATGGCACCAACGACATTATTTTTTGGTATTTATATACAATATTGATATTTATATTCGATAACGGTAATTTTGTTTATTGAGTACTAGCGGCCTACCCCGGCTTCGCACGGGTACACATTTATCAAATATTTTGTGTACCCGAGCGAAGCCGCGGCGGGCAGCTAATATAATATATAGCCTATGGTACTCAGTGATAATGTAGCTTTCTAACGGCGAAAGAATTTTTGAAATCGGTCCAGTAGTTTCGGAGCCTATTCAATACAAACCCACAAAAATTAGTATAGATGATAGTTCAATTTAAATATTAGTTTAATTTATTGGTTCATGGTTATATTCAACAAATTTAATTCGGTGCTATCGAGTGAAGTACCCTTTCGTAACGGAATGTATTTTTCTCTCATAACTTAGAGCTGGAGTCATAACTTCAGCTGAAGAAGGTAACTTTTTAATTTAGACTCTTATCCTACACTTACTTAGAGCTAAGCCGCCTCGTGAGAACTTGTACGAAGTCTGAGCTCAGTGTAAATATTAAAATGTAAGGAGTTTCGGTTCGGGTAAGGAAGGTAAGTCTGTTGATCTTCCAATGGAATCAATACGGCCCTAGGTTTCTGGCATTCAGTGCTCTGTAAATTAAATTTCATTAATCTAATAAACGGAATTATCAAAGTCAATTAATATTAGGACCTTACATATGAAATTGGCGTTTTGTATGGGAGGAACAAAAAGTCGAATATTTTTTAATATAATATATTTAATTAATCAAAGTATGAACAATTATTTTCTATGCACTTTTGCCATCTCATAGGTAGTTCATTGATCCCTTTACTAAAAAAACCAGTCGGACGGGAATCAATAAAATCTTTGAAGGCGATTTGGACTGCCCCATCGGAGTTGAATTTTTTCCCTTGCAAGAAGTTATCCAAATTTCGAAAAAAATGGTAATCTGTTGGAGCAAGGTCCGGGGAGTACGGAGGATGTCTTAGACTTTCCAATTGAAGCTCTTCTAATTTAGTAGCCGTCTGTAGCGCAGTGTGTGGTCTAGCGTTGTCGTGAAGCAGCAGTGGCGTGGAGCGATTGACCAGCCTAGGTTGTTTAGCCGCTAGCTTTTCCATCATGGTTTGCAATTCCTGACAATAGACATCAGCCGTAATAGTCTGGCCAGATTTGAAAAAACTGTAATGAACAATACCGGCACTAGTCCACCAAACGCTTACAAGTAACTTTTTTGGGGTTAATTTTCGCTTGGGGCAGGATTTGGCTGGCTGGCCAGGATCTAACCATTGCGCTGAGCGCTTCCGATTATCGTAAAGAACCCATTTTTCATCACAGGTAATGATTCGGTTTAAAATACCTTCATTATTGTGCCGGTTTAGTAATGTAACGCAGCAGTCGACGCGCGTTTGCCGGTTTGTTTCAGTCAATTCGTGAGGTACCCACCTTTCAAGCTTTTTAATCTTCCCAATTTGCTTCAAGTGAATTAAAACAGTTTTATCACTAACATTGCAGCCTGCAGCTAACTCGGACGTGGTTTGCGATGGATCCGCTTCCACAATAGCCTTCAACTCTTCATTATCAACTTGAGTCTCAGGCCGTCCACGGGGCTTGTTCTGCAGGTCGAAATTTCCAGAACGAAAACGTTGGAACCAAAAACGAACTGTGTTTTCTTTTGCAACACGACCGCCATACACATCATTCACCCTTAGAGTTGTTTCCGCAGCACTAGTGCCACGGCGGAACTCGTACTCGTAAATAATGCGATATTTAAGGTTTTCCATTTTGTAAAATGAGTGACGCAAACAGAAAAAAACAGAAGAAAAAAAACAAATGAATGACGATCATCGAAGCACAAATACATGAGTCTATAGCTGTACAAATTTGAATTTGGAATTCCTTACCAAAGAGGAGAAATTTGTGATTAAAGTGGCCAGTACGAAAAACGCCAATTTCATATGTAAGGACCTAATATATACATTCTTAATGAAGTATAGAATATTTTTAATATTCTTCGCATATTCTTCTTATTAT
Organism: Falcaria lacertinaria; assembly: GCA_951449985.1. Classification (NCBI taxonomy): domain Eukaryota; kingdom Metazoa; phylum Arthropoda; class Insecta; order Lepidoptera; family Drepanidae; genus Falcaria; species Falcaria lacertinaria. Next base: position 2,285,476 of record OX602133.1, on the reverse strand, counting down.
TTCACATTTTCTTGAGAACTAACTTTGAAAGCACAAGAAGACAACTATATATTGCAATAGTGATCCATTGCGCTAATTATTATATAGTTATAGAGATTCAGATTACCCCATAGCAACGAACAGATTACTATGTCCTCATTATATTATGGTCCAAAGATTGCGTAACATCTTTACACATAAATAAAATTGAAGTATCTGTTTGTAATGTCAAAATAACATCTTTTTACGAAATACATATGAATATATAGCGATCGTCATCGTAGTCTTTATTTTTTTTCTTCTGTCACCTCATATTTTGGTGTAACCGGTAATAATCAACGCGTACAAAAAAATTCATAATTTGAACCAAGAACAAATTTAACTATCTGATAATATTAAGTTAAGTGAACAAAGATAACCCTCCCAAAATTAGCAGGTACAATCTCAGCATATTGACTTACATGCGTTAATGGGGTGTTATCTTACGGACCTCTTGACGTCTCGAGAGCCTATTACAACGGGTCGACTCTTAACTGCCGCTTCACCGCGATTTGAGAAGATCGTTCGTAAATTGATTGTTAAAATCTTGCCTAATATCGTTTCCACGCTTGCAGGCTGCGTAAGGCAGTTAATATTGAGACTAAAATACATAGGCTTATATTAAAATTATGTCTTATCAAGGTAATTTAATAAAAAAAAAGGAATTAAAAAATTAAATAATTCTAGCTACCAAGTTCGCTCGCAAGTTCAAATCCCACCGGTCTGTACCAATGAGGTTTTCTAACTTGAGTGCATTCATTATTCACACTAAGAGCTGTACGGTGAAGGAAGACATCGTGACGAAACCTGCATACGTCTGAGAAGAAATTCAAAGTGACGGCGATGGACTCACCATCTGTCACATTGGCACAAATTATCTTCGGTGGAATATGGGTGTTGTAACAACTCTGGCTACCCCTTCGGGGACCCTTGTGGGAAGGCGTAAAGATATTATAAAATAAGTGCTTGAAATGCCGTACTCAATCGTAACAATCTATCTAGTCCCCTGACGCAACAATAAATAGCCGCAGGTGGTATAAATAATTTATCGGCCATCAATTAGAGTAGACACATCGCTGTAAAAACTACACTCAGGAGTAATGAATCTGGGTCACCAATAAATAAAATAATATCTTGTAATCAAATAAATATAGCTTACTAGGCTTTTACCCGCGGCTTTGCCTGCGTGGTTCTAGATAAAAATAGGCCCAGGTTATAATATATCTCATTGACAAATTTCATTACGTTCAACCGTTTCGATGAGAAAAGGTGGCAATCAAACAAACGAACAGAGTTACTTTCGTATGTATAATATTAGTATGGATTAAATTAACAAGTCTACACTAATATTATAAAGAGGAAAGATTTGATTGTTTGTTTGTTTGTATTGAATAAGGCTGCAAAACTTCTGGACCGATTTGAAAAATTATTTTACAATCAGAAGCCGACATTATCCCTGATGAACATAGGCTAGTTTTTACCGCGGAAAAATGCGTCATTTCTACGGAAAAACGGGCGAAGTCGCGGGGATAAAGTTAGTATTATATTACTATTTAATACTTAAGTGAGGACAGTAAAACATAATATTTATTTTATTTTAATAGGCAAATTAATTATTCTCAATTACCAAGATATTAAGGTTCACAAAGCCGGTGTTTATTGCTCCCGAGTGTAAATCTTTTTATGTAATTTAGTTGCTCGACAAAAGATTAGTCACGAACACTACTGAAATATCGATTCATTTCAATGGCATACCAATCAACAATGGTTTATAAGCAACTGCCACGCTATTCAGTAATGTTATCAAAAGATTTAGAGCGCTAATAATGTCTGTAAAGTAACACACCTTCGCTTTCCTCAGTCGATAACGGTGTTGAAAAATATTTACTCCAAAGGTGAAAACATCCGGCCTATGCGCTCATATGTAGCGCTATAAATGTATGGTAGACTTAAAAGTTGGCTAGAATGTCCATATGTTACGTCACTTTTTTAATTAAGTTTTTAATTTCGTCAAAATTTTAGACGTTACCGGTTAAATTTACTAATACGGACACCAGGGAAAAAAGTGGCACGGATCTCAAATAATTTCTGAATTTACGTACATGAGGCATTTTTTGGTATTTATAAAGAAGATCACTTTGAATTTCAAGATAAACAGATTGTGTGCAGTACGATATGAGATGAGAAGTTATGAATGAAAGTAGCAAAAATAGATATCTATTTTCGAAATAGGTTTAAAAGCTGTAACTAATTTTATGTTAGTACATATTAAGTTAATATATCATGAGCGAATTGAGCATAGCACAGCACTTACAAATAACTCGAATCTAATGAAATCTCATATGGCAAGAACAATTGAAAAGTTGAAAAACTCAACCGACTACGGAAAATCCCACACTTAAGAAAAGAAAATAAAATCGGTTAAAATCTCCTTATGCTAAAATCTGGAGTAGTCTTCAAGTCTTTAACAAAGTAGGATACGTACAAATAGAAGATCCACCATTACAAGAAAATAAAAATATAATTTGACGTGTCTATATAATTTTTAATTCTATGGCTTGAAATGTTTCTGCATATTGGTGAGTTGTTCAGTTTCCGAATTCACAGCTACATTGTGGGCTAAGATGTGGAGCCGAACGGTATCAATGGTGATATATTTGTGCCTGGTGCAGGGGAAAATAAACTCTAATGAGGAGTTTAAAGAGTCAGGTGAGAAGAAGTACTTATTTGTAAAAAGACAGCTGTCTTTTGAGTTCAATATTCTGTGCCAAATGCCAATAATAACGTAAATGCTCAGAGTAGATAATATGCTTCGTACAAGGTACCTAAAAGGTAGGTAGTTTGTTTTACAGTACACTGGTTGTACATATGTACATCTGTCCTAGACTAATGCATATACAGAATAGATCAATTTTTATATAGAGAAAAGTGTACGTTTTTAATAAAGCATTTTCAAAATTAGTTCAGCATTTCCAGAATTACCTCAGACATCTAAACAAAACAAACTCTTTATGATATGTAGATATCGTGGAATTTGGTTAGAATTAAGTATTGACCTCAGCCGTAATAAGACACTAATTAACAACGAACCCCGGGGAAACGCTTTCTGAGAAGAGACATATGTGAACTGAACGTCTACTTAATTTAGATAGCTAGCTCCAGTGCACCACAGTTTAAAAGGCAACAAAGTAGTAAATTAACTAACTGGTAACAATTGCTTGGATCCTTTACTATTTCTGCAACAGCTGTGGTCCAGGAGACCAAGTTATATAACAAGATCGCGAGGACTAACTACTTCAGAAGTTCTGTGTCGAATATTATCGGGGACTTGTGAACACATTTGACTTTTGATTGCGCTAACATACAAAGCATTGCGCTAAAATACATAACATACAAAGAAGTTTAAAAGAAGTGTCTCGGTTCTGTAATTTGTGCAGCTTTGGTACAACATTTATTTTTCAGTCGAGATACATTACATAAAAACAAAAGCCTTATTAATGCCTTTAGCCTCAATGTTTATTCACCTCATCTATCATGTATTGGGTTTCTGGAACCTTTATTATCCCGCATCCGGTCCTCCAACTTCCGGTTGCTCCTACATGCTGCCCTATTTAATATTCCTGCTGGATTTATACAATATAAACTTTAATGGATGTTGGGTGAAATCGCATTTATATAATTATGACGTATATGTGTATAATCCGAGCTCCATCTTCGAGAAAGTCTTCACTTATTGACCACGATCTCACCTGATGGCAGGTGCGATCGTGGTCAATCGCTGACCCGTAATTAATAATAAAAATAAACTAATTCATGCCTTTGGTTGCGTGTATGAAGGCAAGAGAATTCCAGGTTTTTTATCTCGTTTTACTAGCTTACCCTTTGTCTTGCAGGATAAAAAGAAGAATTATCTTATTGGAATAGGCCGGCTAGTGCCAGATTTCGATTCTGCCTGCCGCCAAGCAGTATTGTGTATGCATTACCGTGTTTCAGTTTGAAGGGTACTATAGCTAGCGACATTACTGGGCTAAGAAGACTTATGAACTAAGGTGTTGAGGTATCGAGCGCAGTGCAGTGCCACGTGGAAATTTGCAATCATAGGTTCGAGATGGAACATGGGCGGACGAACAGCTTACCACCAGAGGAACGATTTATATGTGTCCTGCCTACATATAAAAAAAAATCGTACCCTATCGTAGTAACTACTACACCAACAGTTGCTTATAGTACTTAGACTGTCAGAGATAGATACAGTAGTACATGACAGCAAACACACAGCAAGGCACATACTAGGGGCCATTCCACAAACCTCGGTAAACCAGATTAATATACTCGTAGCGGAGGTCAGACAATGCAATTGTAAGCCTGCCCGGAATATTCAGGCTCTGTTACCTTGCCCCAGCTATCTGTACACAAGCTTTGACTACATAAATTGAGAGAATGCATAGCATATTACGATTATCCTAATAAAATTATAAATGCGAATGTTTGTGAATATGGATGGATGTTTGTTACTCTTTCACGCAAATACTATTGAACAGATTTGGATAAAATTTGGAACACAGATATTTTATAACCTTGATAACAAATAGGATACTATTTATCCAGGGAAAATGTTACGTTCCTCTGGTATTCTTATCTCAACGCGGACGAAGTCGCGGGCAGTGGCTAGTAACTATATTAAATATCATCATATCCATTTTGAAGTAAGGAAGGAGAGAATATAGAGTGTCATTTCATTGTTGATTTGCAGACATCTCTTTTCCTTGTTTTACATTCAGAAATTACTTCATACATGCCGGTTTAGAGTTCTCTTTACTATTCCATCGTAACAGTTGATCCAGTACTCTTAATAGACCAGTGAAATTACACACATTAGTTATGCAATTAGGTGACGAGACGAGATAATCGTTTAGACGACGGTTAGCGACACATTCGTTTTTATCAGATGCAGTTCCACAGCACCTTTGACTTTTCTTCAGTCATCTTTGCCCAGTAAAGTCACTAGCTACAGTACCCTTCAAACGGAAATGCATACATTCTAGTGTTTGGCGGTAGAATATCTGGAGTGCTGGGACCTACCTAATAAGCCTAAAAAGTAGGGACTCGGCGTGGTGATAAGTCGATGTTTTAATTATAGCCTGCTATTTCTATTTGCTCCCAGCTGGTGACCATGATTTTGAAGACAGCATTGAGAAGATTGGAGCTTCAGTGACCCAGATTTACAGTCATCCTTACACGAGCTCCCTGCTCAAGAACAATAGCTATGTTTGCAGCGCGGTTGTACTCAACACTAAATGGCTCCTTACTGCTTCCAAGTGCTTCGACTTGTAAGTTTCTGGATTTTGTATTATTTTAACAATCAATTCTGCAATCAAATATGCTTTAATAGTCAATACAATAAAGGTTAGTGTCAATAAAAGACTGCCTACCGCAAGAGCGATCTCTTCCGAGCAAATTTCCATCTCTCCTCAAAACTATTAAATTTAATTAAACTAAACTATTAAAGTGGCCCACAATCATACGGCCCACCTGATGGAAAGCAGTAACCGTAGCCTAGCCGTTAGCAATACCAGGGATATCACTAACGCGTTGCCTACCATGTTGTTGATGAGGACTTGCTTTGCTAGCAGCATTACTACTAGCCCAGCGTATCCTCGTAGAGCACTGGCAACCTTACTTACCGCAGAAACACAACACTACATCAAAGTAGTGTTATTTCACTGCGGTCTTCTATAAGGCGGAGTTACAGTCCCTAGTGGCGCGGCTCCAATTTTAATGGAAAAACCCACGGGATATCCTAATTTGCAATATAGACGACAAACGGTTCCTATTCATTTTAAATATCTATAGATTCTGCCAAAAATATTTTAGTGATGAAGAAGCCTTTGAAATGAAAATTAATTCTTCGCAACAACATTTATTATTTTAATGTCATAATCTTAGGCAATAACCCCGGGTCTTTAGAAATATGACCCTCTTTGTAATTTTCCAGTAGGTGCGCAAAATGTGGTGAAATATAGCTTCCACTTAAAACCTGATTCGGTTTTAATGTATCCGGATATTTTATCACAGAAGACAGCTTTTCTGATACAGTGGGTAACAAAGTTTCCTGCCACTTTTTGGGAGTTTATTTAAAACTCAGATTTTGCTTTTATCTACATTCGTCAATTGTACTTGATTCAAATACCTTCTTTATGTAATAAACTAGCGTTTACCCGCGGTTTCGCCCGTGTGGTTCTAGATAAAGATAGCCTATGTCCTTCGTTATGATCTATCTCATTCCCAAATTTAATTTCGAACCGTCCATCTATTCAGTCGTGAAAAGGTAGCAAACAAACAAACAGAGTTACTTTCGCATTTATATTATTAGAATGGATTGTATTAGTATAGATTTGTCTTTTAGAGGCTCAAAGTTGATTAAAAAAAATGTCAGTTTTCATAAGTAATTACCTCGTGCGAAGGAAATTATCTTCAACGCAAATGATAATAAAATCAAGCTTTCAATTTGCACAAATCTCAACGTAAATACTCGCCCTGTTAGTGTAGGAGCAAATTGTAGATAATTAAATCGAGATTAACTAACGAATTACAAACAGAATCCCCTGTTTACATCATGAATCAGTGTATTTCACTTCCTCTTCAGTAACTCGAGAATTTGTCTGAAAATAAACAAGTAGGTATTTGAGATAACACCATCCTTTTTGGTATATTTATGTTTTGTTAATCGGATCGGATCTTCCTCAAAGAGTAAGAGGAAAACGTTTGTTGAAATAGGTACTTCATTTCGTTCTTGGGTAACGTAAACATTTTAAGTGCCATCAAAAGGTTACTTGCCTTTAAATTGTTTGCTTCTTAAGTCATGATGGTAAGCATTTGTTAGTAGGTATTAGGGTCGGCAACGCGCGAGGAATACCCCTGGTATTACAAGCGGCTATAGGCTACGGTAACCGATTACCATCAAGCGGGCCGTATGCTTGTTTGCCACCATCGTGATATAAAAAATAAAAATTCAGCGTAGCAGATGCTTAGAACATCAACGTTTTTATACCGTCGGCAACGGAGTGATAACCCTGGTGTTGCAAGCGTCCATAGGCTACGGTAACCGCTTACCATCAGGCGAGCCGTATGCTTGTTTGCCTTGGTGGTATAAAAAAACTATCTTCATCACTTTCTAGAGCACGCGGTACCTTCGCAAATTAGTTAATCAGTTTACGATGCAGGCGATGTTGAGAAATTAAGTAAAATAAATTTTCGAAACGTCTCGGATTAATAGAAGTGATGGATACTGGATGGATAGAAAACAAGCAAGTCTTAAGATTTTGATAACACAGTTTTCAAGCTACCACCATACATAGTCCTGTTGACTTTTAAACATTCACTGTATAAGAAGCTCTATAAAACTGCCACATATTTTACTGTAATGCCAAATTGTCTGTTCACAAGTTAGGAGCTTATGTATACTCAGTCTAATTATACCGTCACAGATCGTCAACAATTGAACCAATTGAATGAAGTTGAAATACAAAAACCGCTAACATAAAATAAAATCCATCATCATTGCGCAGAACACCGATACTTGGACACAGACGCAATATGATCACAATGGCACATTCAGATAGAAAGCCAATATATAGAGGGTGCTCGAACTGACAATAACCGTGGACCTTTTCGGAGACATATTCCCGAACAAATCGTATGCGAGCCCTAAACAAATCTCTGGGATCTCTAATGACGGTGTGGGGGATGGGCTAAAGCGATTCTTTTAATATTTTTAATGTAATACTTATGCAAAATATTTCATTAAAAATATTTTTATAGACCTTAAGTTAAACACGACTTGAGTCAAATACTTTTTTAGGTCGAGCCCTTGCCCCCAATTCGTAAAATTTTCCATTCACAAGTTGCTAGTTTGTCATATTCGCTTTTCATCAAGCTCCATTTTGTACTGTGAAAGTAAATTTTAATTTCACGCCCTTCATTAAGAATCATATTTTGTATTTATTTGGAAAAACCGCGTTAGGAAGTTCATATCGAAAATTCAAACTACGGAAGAATAATTCTTTACTGCAGTATGATAGTGCTCTCACTATGCGGTGTTACAATAGGTGAACTTACTATCCGAAGAAGCGATTTAATATTTTGAGAGTTGTGTCAAAATATACAACAATTAAATAAAAAACCTTTTTCTTGACTATTGGCTCCTCAATATTTGTCTCTCTCATACTTCATGTGTATTCAACCAGATCAGTGATATTACAGTACGCAATAGAAGTAAACTTTTATGATTTAACCCAAACAATACTACTTGACACATTTCGAAACCTTGTCAAATTTTTACCCAACTAGGTGGTACTGAAGTCACTTTTCTTACATTACGTGGAGCATAAAAATAATGTCCTCTGCTTCCTCCTCTTCACATCAGTGTTACCTATTTACCTCATGACGAGGGTAAATAGGTAATACTTATGATGTGAAGAGTAAAAGAGGGACTTCATATAGACGTATTTTTATTACCGATCGAATATATTAAGATTTCTCTAAACTGAGCGTGATAGTATCCATAGTTATTCTTCTTTCAGATTACCGTACCCCAAGGAACCATCTTAGGCCCATATCATTTAATGTGTATACTCCAATGTACTTTTTTGTTCCAGGGACGTTATATCTTCGTACGTAACGCACAAGAATTTGGGCAATTTCACAATAAGGTCTGGAAGTTCTTACAATACAAAGGGTGGCACGTTGCATAAGGTAAATATGTCAGATGAACTAGCATTTAATAAGTCAGACTAGAAACTAAATTGTATGCGAAATTAATTTTATCAATCTGTAAAATAAATTGAGATAATTTTTGGGGCTAAATATATTTTTTACACTAAGGTGGCAAACAAGTATACCTGATGATAAGCGGATAACAATATTTCGATCTAATTTCAAAATGGCAGCTGAATATAGACCGCTAGAAGACACTGAATGATAATGTTCGCATAAAAGCGCTACAAGTTTAAAATTTGACGACGATCTTATAGAATTGATTAAAAAGTATTTTCTGATTCCAGATAAAGATGCTCTTCAATAACTTCGACCATAAAGTATCAGCTATAAAGCTGGAAACACCAATGGAGTTTGGGCCCAGGGTCGCGGCTGTGAGATTGCCAGAGCCTGATGATGAAGTGTCTTTAGGATACTTGGCGTCCATCATTGCTTGGACACCCAATGGGGTAAGAACAGTTTTAAACTTTATTGCCCAGTGCTAATAATCACAATGTCGCAGAGGCGGCAAATCGTCAATAGGCCAACGTAGGAGCCTTATATTAAACTGGCCCGATACCTGTTTTCTAATTTAGTGGTGCAATAACACACTCTGCTCAAACCTAGGTGAGCCTGTTATAGACACCAGAATCTGTTATACATATATACTCGTAGATATATAAATAGTCCATCCAAATAATGGAACAAACTTTGTTCGTCTTTGGATGTTTGATAGATGAATTATTGCATAATATGGAATCATGTGGATCGGTACAAAAGTCGAGGTAGAACTATGAAAAAAATATGGGTGGACCGTGTGAAAAGATACAAGGCTAAAAGGGAAGTATACACAGATATGAGAGCGGATAGAGAGGAATGGATGAGAAAAACATATTGCGCCGACATCAAATAACATGGGATAAGGGTAGGAGCATGAATAATGCTGATCATATGGCCAATTGGCCATACCAACCAAACTCAAAGCATGGCTGTGTTGTTGTATACATTCTTCAAAACACAGTTTTTATTATTCAATCAATCTTCTTCAAGCCACACGCCGTTTCTAGTTTGCAGTTACTGTAGTAATGCTAATGACATTTCCAATACATTTGCGCAAGTTCGCAATTTCCTTAATTGTTGTGTCGACTGAACCGTACATTTAAGCCGCTTAATTATAAATGTAAATTTAAACGTCCACAGCATATCCGAGTAGTGAACGCACCAGTAATAGAGTCATCTATTTGTGAAGCTTTTACCAAAATGTTGCCCGGTAATTACATCTGCATGGGAGGAGTGCAGGACCCGAACCGACACTTTTGTAGGGTATGTATTAGACATTAATTCATATAGCATTAAATAATACAACTGACAATGTACTCAATGATGAAAAGGTAAGGAGTACTCAGACGGCGGCACATAATATGAAGATATTGATGAATGTAGAAGAAGCGAAAGATGTGTGCAACTCAAGAGTGAAATGTCGCTCTTTACTCTCTGCTCTCCGAAAGGGACATGGCGTATTTTGATTCTCTTTCCACATCATGCGTTCCTGCCGCTTTCGACTACTCCTTCTTTATAATATCAAAAAACTAGTCAAGTACTGCTTATTTACATTTATTTATTCCTATACCTTTTAAATTATTTCATAGCCTTATTATTCCTAGCATCAAATTTGATAAGCTGAACGGGCTTTATTTCCAGCAGTAAAATGGTTTCGTGACAGAATTCCATTGTTAAAACTAAGCACGCTAGTTCAGCTAAACTAAACGATAATTCATTTTCGATCGCAGATTACCTATTTATTTGCTAAAACACGAAAGGAATGACCTACATGTTATACGTTAAAACTTTATCACCGTAATAAATCTACCTAAATCTAAAGTTCATTGGTTTTATAAGATTTTTTAGGGCCAATTAGGTACAGCTTAAAACACAAAACACGACCCAGAATTTCCAGAACCTAGCCTGTAAGAATTTTGCACAAAGCGGAAAAGCTAGATGAAAGTTTTTATACCCCAGTTCTAAGCAATCGTTTCCTGATTGTTAATCTGGGCATAACGTTTTGTATTAGATACTTCATCTAGCTTTTTTTTTCATAACAAAGACGGCAAGGTTATTATCATGTGATTTTATTACAATTATGAGATACATTCGAATAAAGATCGCTAGCACGCGTTGGATGCGGGCCGCATTGAATCGGTCACTGTGGAAATCTATGGGGGAGGCCTTAGTTCAGCAGTGGACGCCTATCGGCTGATGATGATGATGATAATAGGTTCCAGCAATGCTTTAATGTATATTCGATCTGGTGTAATATTTTTGATAGTTATTTATAGTTTTAGAGATATAATTCTAATAAGGGAAAAATAAATTTCTTTCGTCGGGCCGATCTTAAGTCCACTAGCTTACTGCTATGGCGCAGTTACCGAAACTGTTTTTTGGGCTTCGATAATACGTCTCCATAAATTTGAAAAATATGAACCACTTTATTTAGAAAAAGGAGTTACCATTAGAACCTTTTGATCGGAATCAAATGAATTGCGATACGAGTATTACACAAATCCAACAAGAGTAGATTAAAAATAAAAAAAATTACGATCTACCCACTTCAGACCTACCTATCTTTCGTGTCTCTTTCACCTGCTCCTGTACCTTTAAGTTGTCTGGAAGAGATCGCTCTAGCGATAAGACCGCTTGTGGTCTTCACTGCACTGTATCTGTTTATTCTTATTTGTCTTTTTGATTTGTGGTGTGCAATAAAGAGTATTTGTTTTGTATTGTATCACAGTTATATTTTTTTATTTTAGAAGGACAATGGTGGTGCCGTTATACAGAATGATACACTAGTCGGTATCGCATCATACCTCCACACGTGCGCCTTGTACAGCAAACCACACGCCTTCCCCAAAGTAGCCAGCTTTACGAGATGGCTGACGTCCGTCATTTGGGATGACACCACCCGACCCACGACCACAGATACAACCACTACCACTACCACAGAAGCAACCACAACAACAACTACAACAACAACAACTACAACATCAAAACCAGTTGAGAACGAAACCGAAAATGTGGAAAATCGGAATATTTTCGCAGATCCCAGAAAATTTATGCTGACATTACCTTTTGACCCTATCAATGTGCCGCTTGAACCAGCTGAAGACAACTCGGTTATACCTAGAATGAGTCTTTATGAGTCGTATCTACAAAATATGGCGCGATCAAAAACTTCCACCAGTTCTACGACCCAAGACCCTCAAGATGTAGCGGCTTTTTATGAGGTAAAGAAAAATTGGGAACAGAAATTTGGCAAACCATTGATGATGATGCCGCAGATGTATCAGAAGAAGTTAGACACAGAACAGTATGACTATTAATAAAGCTATAAAAGATTAATGTAGATAAAGATAATTTTACATATATAGATAATAAGTACAACATGAATTTAGTTCGCATCAAATTATAAACGCCGTTTTAATTCCTCCACAAGCAATAAGCCACAGTAAAACATTACTTAAAGGGTCATAATGTGTGAGTTACTACAACCATTTATACGAGTTTACAAGTACTTTAAGATACCTTATTTTCGTCGTGATTTTGAGAGCGTTTAATTTTCATTCCTGGGAGATGGGGCTCAAAGATCCTCTAAACCAAAATCCATCAATGATTTTTAGCTGTTTAGTGGAGAAAAGGTAACAAACAAACAGAAACATAAAGCCACTGCCCATTTAATATAAAGTAACATTTAATGTAAGTTATATAATATTAGTTTTCTGCCCGCGACTTCGTCCGTGTTGAGCTTAGAATACCAGAAGAACCTAACATTTTCCTGGGATAAATAGTATCCAGGTTATTAACTATACGTGTGCCAAATTTCATACAAATCTTTATTAAATCCGATACAAACATCCATTCTTGCAAACTTCCACATTTATAATATTAGTAGGAAGTAATCTAGAGAGTAAGAGCGCTAAAGATAACCCCAAAGTCCACCAAGGAGAACGAACGATAAAGATGGCCGACAAAGCGTTCTGGCAAGTGTCATAAGTTGGCAAGTTCCGCGATATAGCGGTAACTTATAGGATATTTATCGCGGAAAGATGAGAACTTACCATGAATTCCCAAGTGTATGGCGAGTAGAGGTAAGTGCAAAAGGAATTTGAAAGGTTTTTTAATGTTTTTTACCTCAAGCCGCTTTTATCTGACTTCTAAGTCAAAATTGGGTCCAAATAGGATTGCGCCAATCATTTTCGAAATCAAATTATGAATGCCCAATAATAAATCAACTTTATGTAATTCTTTTGGTTTTTGATTAGAGTAATTGCTGAGTTTCTTGCCGGATTCTTCTCAGCAAAACCGACCTTCCGAATCCGGTGGTAGATTCTGACGATTTGAAAGTGCTTGCCTGTAAAGTCTAGTCAAATAAAGGTCTTTTTGAATTTTGAATTGAATGGCTTGTTTTATTTAAATACAAACTATACTATAAGGACACATACAATTTAAAAAAGACAAAGCTATCAATCAATCGCATATCTTATTAATAATCATTATATTAATTTCCCAATAAAAATGATAATTTATATCAAATTTCGTCTGGCTATTTTGGGAATTTTCGTATTTATTAAAGTAGTTTCTGTGGTTTAAATTATGTCTATAAGCCATCGCGTCTTCATATATGGTAATTTTACGTATATTTTTAAACAACTTACTAGCATCATACGAGATATGAGAATTAAATGATTTAATTACATCTTTACAAATTCGCATTCGCAGTACGCACCGAACAAACGGGATAAAATCCAATATATATGGTAATGCGCTTAATAAATGCTTATTGTTAATTGGGGAAGTGCTTTCTGAATTGTTTTACACCCACAAAGTACACAAACATGTGAAATGTATTACGCGCGTGGTTAAGTACGGTTTTGATAACACACTAGCTTTTTCCTAGTTACTTTGCCCGCGTTGTAATTGAGTATATAGGCTAGTTTACTCAAGAATAATTGAGATTTCAACTGGTGAAAGATTTTTTTAAATCGGTCTGAGTATTTGTGTTCATTAACTACAAACTAAAATACAATTTTTTGTCTTTATAAAACTAATACTAGTACAGCTTGATAGCAAAATAGTGGCGCAATATGCGGTTAAAATTTCCAGTTAGCTCCACGAGGATACGCTGCGCTAGTAATGCTGCTAGCACAGTGAGTCCTATCAACAACAGGGTTGGCAACACGTTAGTGAAACCCCTGGTATTGTATTGCTAGCCCCTGTAGGTGACTGCTTTCTATAAAATGGGCCGTATGCTAGTGTGCCACCTAAGTGGTATAATAAAAAAACTTGTACCTAAATATTGATAAAATTGAAAAAAAATGTGCATCTTTTGTTGGAGATCCATAAATAAATCAATAACAGATATGAAGGTAAATCCGAGGCAAAATTATTCCCATCAATATAAATCAGTTATTACAACGTACTATGTATTTGAATTTAGATGACACAAAATTCTCATTAGTAAGCAATTATTTACAGCTCGTTCGAGTATAAGCCTGAAATCTCGAGTACCTTTCAATATCTCATATAGTGCTTCAGAATTCAGACAGTGAAGCTGGGAGCTTCTAATTTGCATACGGAACATTCAAACCATCCGACCTATTCGCTATATTGAACGGGTTAACTACAACACCCTAGTGGGTTATTTCCTGAAGCAATGAAGTTGCGAAATTAATAAATTAAAGACAGGTTTTACCATGTAACTTGTAGCTATGCAATTAAGAATACGTGAGTAAATCCGCCGCTTATTCCTCCAATTCTATGACAAAAAATTACGTTAGAGCGAGATATAAACACAAAAAAGTTTGTAATTGCTATCTTTGCTATGATTCTGTCGCACAATTTGGTGACGTATTGATTGACATCTCGCATCAAAAAACAGAAGTGATATCACTCGCTGATTATAATTTACAATGACAAAAAATAACAAAATATCGATATTTTTCCATACATTATCGATATATATCGTCGATATTTTTAATCACGATATATCGCTATTCGATATTTATTTTAGAGTATCGAATTTATTAAAACGAGAGTGTGTTGCACAAGACTTTTATTAAGAGAGAGTAAAAATATGGCGGTAACAGAGGCATAGACAACATACAAACAATAGAGTATGGACATAAGTTAATGAGTAATATAGAGGAAGTAAAACAAACTAAGAAGTATATTATTTTGGTACTTATTACATTTAAAATCCTCTCCTACCAAAAAATTATAGATTTATCCTAAAACCAAACCTCTACTTACATTAATTAGTTTATACATGTGAGATTCCAATTCCCATCAAACTTAAAAACTTATTGTGTTTGTATCAATTCCGATTATTTTCAAAAAATCCATTACAAAAAAATATTAAAATATGCACATGTAGGAAATTCAACAAACTATGAATACAATGTTTGGCATCTGTAGCTGGGCTTTCAGCTTTTATAGGATTTAATTATTTTTAAGTTTGAATAATTATGCGAAAACTGACGATATATCGATAATTATCAATACTGTTTAAAAATATCGATATATTTCTATCACTTGCCCATCCCTAGCGGGAATCGAACTAGCGTGACAGTCAGCCACCACAACAGCGGTCTCATCAAATATCACCATGTTTATAATAATACGAGAATATCATATCCCAAAATTAATTTGGCTTATCCTGTCACATGCCGTAACAAGACAATTATTCGGCTAATTTCCAGATAGTGATGTTCACAGATAATTAATCTGAGAACATGTCTCTGATCAAACAGGCTTCCGGCGGTAAGTATAAGTAAGCTTCCTTGGAGCATTAATTACTTGTTATTGCATTCCTATTATTGGTTATGTCAATAATAACATACCATACATAAATTTGAGAGAGGTAGGGCGATTTGTGATTTCCCGCACGTATTCCCATGTGATACCTCGTATTGCTAGCGGCTATAGGCTACGGTGACTGCTTACCATCAGATGGCCCGTATGCTAGTGTGCCACCTTAATGGTTTATAAAAAAGTCTATTGGCAAGTGGGATTTTGGTGTTATAATTAGGTACGTCATAAATTTTGTGCATAGCCGCTTTACACTTTGATTATATATTTTGCGTTGGTTAGGAGAAAAAATAAGTTTGGCTTATCTTTATCGTGTTGTATAATATGTGAATTTGTAGTTTTAATTATTGAAATCAAACGTGTTTAACTTGAAGATGTTTTTTATTGATAGAAAAGTGACAGAATAAATATTGTCAAAATTAGAACTAGTTTTTCTAATGTGCCAGTACGCGCACATACGCCTAAAATGTTGTATAATATGTGAATTTGTAGTTTTAATTATTGAAATCAAACGTGTTTAACTTGAAGATGTTTTTTATTGTAAGTAAATTGACAGAACATTTATTGACTTAATGAAATCAAAATAAGAACAACTTTTCTAATGTGCCAGTACGCGCACATATCGCTATGCGTGATTTTAGGAATTATTTACAATTTATCGGGTAGATACATGAGAGCAAAACCGCGTAAAAAAAATACAAGTCGTTAAATGTTATATATCTGTGCCGGAAGCAGGAACATTGTCGACAACGTATTCGAAAACGTAACTCGCGAAATGTCAAAATTGTCATACTAAATTTTAGTTCCACTTTTCACCGCCGCAGCGCTGTTCATTTTTCAATTCAAAAATAGTCGAAGGCGATACGAAAACGTTGTCGACAATGTTCCTGCTACCGGCACAGGTTCTAAAAGAATATTCATCAAAGTAAACATTTTTAATTTCCGCTCAGCGAGCATATGTCTAACGAAAAGTCATAGGATATATGAGCAATATGTGTTAAGTGTTAAGCTATTACTCATGAAGTGTACGGATGAAACTCGGTTAGCGAGTTGAATAGGGTGCGTCTACACTGGAGGTTAAGGTAATAACGATTTTTGTTAAGATTTTTTATGGCTAAGGTAATATGACAGAAAAATAATATTTTAATGTATAATACTTTTTTTTCTAAAATATTATAGTCCTTATTAAAAGGGTTGGCAACTCATAGTGATACTCCTGGGGTATTGCTAGCGGCTAAAGTCTACGGTGACGGCTTACCATCAGGTGGGCTGTACTCTTGTGTGTCACTATACAAAAATGCTATGTACGAGTATGTATAAAGCAATCAAGATAACACAGTATTGATTAATGAAGTCAATAACTTGTAAAAGTTTTAAATCAATAAAGACAAATTAGCCAATAAAACAAAAATACATAGAGCTAATTTCAAGCCCAAACATTCGAATCAAGTTTATGGCGATGGTGATACAAAAATATTTGTACGTAGCATTTTGTGGACACGCTTTCCCGAAAGCTCTGTACAGGAAGGCAAAGCTGGATGGTCTCCGCGCAGTAAACTACCGCTTACGTAGAATATGTAGGCTCTATCATAAAAACAAATGAACTGAGATATCGAGAACGTGACTTGTACGTTGGTTGGCTGTATATATATATCTTCTGCACTTCTATATGTCAATGAACTTCTTTTAAACGGCTAAACCAATTTTCATTTTATTTTGTTTGTGTTTAAGTGGGTCCTTGGATGGTTTAGATTCACAATTCGACGATGGCATTACTGACAAGATCCAGACTCATACGAGGGTAGAGTAACGAGAAAATGTCAGTATTAAAGATGCTCTATGCCCAAACGGTGACGGGACCGCCTGTCATTTTGGGACTTGTAATTTTTTTCGACTAGAAGGGTGTATCTTTCACGACTCTATCTCTATATGTTGCTATGTATATAACTTATATCCTTATACTGAAATGATTTGGCGAGGAGGGACTAAATAACATATCTAGATATTTCTGCTAAATATATTCTAGCTATTAAGATCTGCGTGGCACTGCTTGCAGCCACAGTGGATGCTTTTTTTTTTATATCACTATGGTTGCACACAAGCATACGACCCACCTAATGGTAAGCAGTCACCGTAGCCTATAGCCGCTAGCAATACCAGGGGTATCACTAACGGGTTGCCAACCCTTTGCCCTTGTTGTTAACCCAGTCCCCAGTCGGGCGGCTCCAATTTAAATGGGAAATCCCACGGGAAATCCCAAATCGTCCTGCCTCTCTTAAAATGCTTCTTAAAAATATTCAATATTATTTATCAGAAACATACCTATCATCACGCCGAGTCCCTTTCGGGGTAGGCAGATTACAGAGCCGCATTTTGAAGATAGAACTGAATTTTGAATATAGAAGCAACTGCATTAAATATGTCAGCACATAGCATGAAACCAACTACAGTGAGAACATGCCTTTAGCCCGCGAACGGATATTAATATCTTCGCGGCTCCCGTATCTAGTATTTATGATCATCGGTATCAGTTCCCAGCAGCTGTGTTAAATTCAACTGTAGTCAGACACCATAAGGCACATATTGCATTACAGGCAAAGAGCAGCGTTCAAATATACAAGATTTTTCGGATATGAGAAGAAATATTTTCCTATTTGGATTGGTATTACATATTGGCAATTACAGTTTTGAATTATCTTTCTTTCTAATTTGTTTATTTATCTTGTTTTTTTGTATGGGGACAAACGCTTGGAAACATGAAGTAACTCCATATCATTACACTATGTCCCTGGGTAGGCAGGCAGACTGTGAAGAGCGACATGCAACATCCATAGTGGTTTTATATGTTATCGTCTCTTTAAGAGGTATTATAATATTTTTGATAACAAAAGGGTGGCTGACATTTGTTTCTATTTTTTTCTCACTAGAATGTTGGTTCCACCCACCATGTATAATTAATTTATCTTGAGTAAAATTTTGGATCTCATTTTTTTTTTTACGAGGCATATTTTGTAATTGAAATTGATACAAAACGAGATCATAACTCGCCCGTCAATACCAGGCGAACATGAACGATGCGATAATAAACAGCCGCGGTAGATAAGGATTTATTTTCGTGCGTGCACCCTACGGCGGCCGACTTACGCAAAGCCTCTTACGCCCGCATGACAGCCTGGTACTTTCAGAAACTATTTTCCCGGACGTGAGGCAAATCCCCGCTTTTTATTTATGATCTTTGTGGGAAAGGACGGAATAGAAAAGTAATTTTAATTGTAACTTCTTCGAGTGCTTCTTTGCATAAAAAACAATTACAATAGCAACCTCTATAACAATTATATCTTATCTTGGCATTAGCTTAGAGTAGATAATACGCATTAGCATTGAACTCATAGCTGACCGACCTTTCTTTCTTGCATCTAAATGATATCTATTTAATTTTTTAATGAAAATGTGGATCACGCCTTTCAGTAAAAAATACATATTTCAGAGAGTTTACAGCATAACTAAAATACTCGAGACATATATCGGCAGCCCACCCGAAGCCGGGGCGGGCTGCTAGTTATTTATAAACTGGAGAAATGTTAAATCAACACCGCAACATAAAACAAAACACACTAAACCTATTCACGATAAGGGAAATAATACCAATTGATAGAGAACACGGTGGTAATGAGAGGAAACAAACATCGCAAGCGGCCGGTCACGGGGCAGTAATAACGAATAGCATTTTATTAGGAACATCGGCGTACTAAGCCGCTCCTACGAAAACAACACGGTAGCTCCCACAGGGGGAGTACAATTTGCGCCATTTATTTCCTAGTTTCGTCCCATGTTAGGGTGCGAGTCTCAATGCAAGATTTTTTTTATCTATCTACACTAATATTATAAAGATGAAAGATTTTATTGTTTGTTTGTATTGAATACTATAATATAAAATAGCTATAGAATATTATTATTGTTATTATATTATATAATATTATTATTTTGAGAAATAGGTATCCATGTTAAGTTAATATTTGAAATGTAAACTTTATGTAATTCTTTTGGTTTTTAAAAGAATAATTGCTGAGTTCCTTGCCAGATTCTTCTCAGCAAAACCGACCTTCCGAATCCGGTGGTAGATTCTGACGATTTGAAAGTGCTTGCCTGTAAAGTCTAGTCAAATAAAGATCTTTTTGAATTTGAATAGGCTCCGAAACTACTGGAACGATTTGAAGAAATCTTTTACGTTAGAGAAACATTATCACTACGTAACATAGGCTATTATTATATTGATACGCGGGCGAAGTCGCGGGCAAAACAGCTACTAAAAATAGATTTGTAGAGCTTTTATTATTGTTTGTTTGGTTTTCTTAGTTGCTGAAGTATGTTTTATTATGTTCATAGTTTTTCATATCTCTGGGAGGCTATGTGCTCTCGAAATGAATTTGTGACATTTTATGAGGTTGTTTTTCAATAGGAGCAAGCTATCCTACTCATCTGATGGTAGGCAGTTACTATAGTAGTCTATAGATGTCAGAAATAAATCCTGAACAGGGTCCCGAGATAAGTGTCATTATAGCGCCATTGTGATTGATTTTGACCCGACTACGGCGAAGCCAAAAGGAAGGGTTATTGATATATATTTATGTTACTGTTATGCGGGTGGCAATACTGAGAGAGATATAATAGAGAGAGTCGAGACGTCAGAGGATTGTCAACTGGAAACAAGGCCAATTAATAGTGATTAATTGTGAAGAGCGTTATTTATTTCATTCTGCATACATATCATCTTTTGGCGACGAGGATGGGATAAATAAATAAAAAATGGCTTCATATTTGGGAAATTTATCGACATTTGACTACAAACTGCAACGTTGGGACATATTTTTACATCGTCTTAACATTTTTTTCATAGTGAATAAAATAAAGTTAAATAAAAACAGCATAACATGGCTAATAAATAGTGATTAATTGTGAACAGCGTTTTTTATTTAATTCTGCATACATATCAGTTTGACTAATGGCTTTTCAATTTATTATTATATTATTATTATTAATAAATAAACTACAGCTTAAAATTATCTTCATACACATTAGCGTTGAATATTAACGACAAGAGCAAATTATCTTCGTATCTAGGACCAATTTATAGGTTAATCTGAACTGGTTTGATATGGTTATAAGCGGTTTGAAGCGGTTTTCCAATAATCATAGCTTTAATTAAATAACTTATCGTCCACAATCCGTATATATACCTAAATGACGGCCAAACGACTAATTAGCTCTCGATATAGTCGCTGCCAGCATTTCATTACGAACTCATTAGTGCAGTTGGCAGCCCTAGCTAGTTTTACGAGGCACCCAGTAAAGGAGTTCCATATTTTTCTCTTTCATGTTTCAGTAGGGTTGGGATAGTAGTATTTTTTTTCGCTTTAACGATGCCTATTTAAAATGTATTTCACATTTTAAGTTTTTGAATCACGTAAAAACGAGTAATTGATATTTGGTACACGTATAGTTTATAACATATAGGATACTTTTTATCCCAGATTTTAAATATGTTAGGTTCCTCTGAGATTTTAAGCTCAACGCGTACACGGATTTGCGGGGAGAAGCTAGTTACTTATCACGATCAAGGTACATAATTTATAGTTGAAAAAAATTACATACATATTGTAAAATGATCCGCCAGTTTGTTATATATTCATGGATCGGTTTCGAAGACGGAATTGAGAATGACGCTATGTTTTTCACATCGACATTTTGCGCGAACCCAAATTTCGGTCTCAAAGCGCAATTATGAAACGCAACAAAAAATATTTGAAAACGACAAACAGAATATTTCTGTGAAATACACTTGCTTTTATGTGCTGTTTCAAATGGCCTTCTATTTTTAAACACTGAGTGGATACTAAAATCTAAATTCAAGGAAATTAACGGAGCACATTTTGCACTTTAAAGCAATATACATAAAATCCTTATTATTAATATCCCGACGAGACCGCTGGTCTAGTGGTTAGTGGTAGTTGGTATGTATTATAAGTATGTATTTACAAACAAAAAGTATATAAGTATTATATCAGCTGCTGGTTCCCATTGTACAAGCTTTGCTTAGTTTGGGGCCAGATGGCGCTGTGTGATAATGTCCAAGCATTATTATTATTATATTATTATTATTATAAAAACATGAGAAACATACCTCATCGTCGAACGCGTCTGGATCGGCCATCGTGACAGTTTTCTTGGGTGGAATATTGGGCGCACTTCACTAACACTCGCGAGCGCATTCACTCATGTCCCTTCTAATCGCATAGAGCCGTGGCTATTGATTGATTATCCTGTAACAATAAAAGCTGTTTAAAATAATAATTCACAATAATATAATCAGTAATGTACAATCTGTAGGTACTGGTAGCAGTAGACCTAGCAATAATCATTTAATTTGCCACTACGTAGGTATTCGTATCGCTTTTGACTATTATTGTAGGGGAAAATGAACAGCGCTGGTGAGAAGTGGACGAAATTATTGAGCATTTTGCGCGTTACGTTTTCGAATACGTAGTCGCAATTATTCTTGCTTACTGCGAGCATGAACAATTTGCGACACTATTCGCCGCCGCGGCCCTGTTCATTTTCCCATACAAAAAAGTCAAAATCAATACGAATACGTAGTCGAACGTTATACAACAGTGTTCCTGCTAAGACTACAGAATACATACATAGTTATAGTAAATACAAACATACATACATCATCATCATCTATTTAAGAGCTAGGCTCTTGTCGGTGGAGCAATCGCCAAGCCGTTCTATCGTTATCCATCTCTTTACATACTCGTACATACATAGACTGCTAAAATAATAATCCTTCCTTTTAGCCGTAGTTTGATAAAAATGTCCAAAATAGACATGGTATGATAATAAAATCTTTAAGGTAATCACTTTCACGTAATTGTAAGCAAAAATAAACTTTCCCAATTAGCATTTCGTAGTCTCTTAACAATTAAGGCAAAATTCCGTACCTGTCCGTACCTTACATAAGAGGCCTACTTAAAAACGGTCCACATTTAAAACTCCATTCTTTCAAAAGTACCACATACCATTTGACCGCGCAGAGCTCAAGGAAAATAATTTAACGTTGTACGAAGCGGGGATTTAGTACAGAGGAAATTTAATTAAAGAGTCTTAAAGAAATTGTCTTTTGCGGCCCGGTTTATTGAACCAGTAACTGAGGTTGTTACCCGCAGCCTCAGTTGTATGCTGAGTCGGGACCTATTCCTGACATCTCACAATGTCACATACCTAATATATTTTATTGTGCTTCAATTTGTGTGTCAACGGATCAACCAGTGCTGATCCTCTATGAATTCTGTGACATTGTTTGTGTATGTCAGAAATAAAGATCATTCCATTTCATTTCAACCTACGCTGATTAGACAAAGTACTTAATGATGGAAAAGGATAGAGTAATCGGGAACAGCAGGAATGAAGAGTACAGCAAATCTAGTCAAAGTCTAGTCAGGACACGCTACAATTACAATAAAATAAATTGATTGACAAATAATTTGGTGTTGCAAGCGTCCATAGGCTACTGTAACCGCTTACCATCAAGCGGGCCGTATGCATGTTTGCCACCTAAGTGGTATAAAAAAAGTACAACTAACAAAATAACTAACCAAATAAAAACTTCTCCACTATCCACCGCTTATTCAAACTAATAAACTCTAAGTAATGTGACAGTTTGCAACGTTAAAAGTAAAATATTATATACTTATCCTGCATATACAAGAGAATTATTATTCCATCCAACTAGGGTCAGCCAAGCTAAAATAACTTCATAATCGTAGCTGGAGAGTTGGATTTTCATTGTAAAAGTTAATGCAGCCAGTATTATAAGTTGTGAAAATCCGCTGAAACTAAAGTTCTTTATCAACGGCTGCAGTTAAAAGAAATTGGATTCGAAACTATTTTCAATTTAACGATTATTTTTAATACCATTGAGAAACTTTTCTTTTGTGCATTAAGCATTATGGTACAGGTGACCGCTTTACCATACTCCCTCGTTATTATCGATACTGGCTAATATCTGGCCCAAAGGCATTGCAATACAGCGTGGCAATGCCGCCAGCCTCCTTGGCACAAACTGTCTGTACGTAATGTCAAAATAACAGCATTTTACTCAATGCATTTGAAAGTAAACACGATTCTAATAACAAAAATACAATTAGAAAATTATCTGTCTGTTTCTACCGGGTAATCTCCGAAAGGGCTGGACCTATTTTAACGGGACTTTCACTGGCAAATATGGCAGGACGGATGGCTTTCAAGCTATCATTCGTAAAAAAGTTGCTTCCTTACTCCGGCGTGTGCGAGGCAGCATGCTACAGATGATTGCCTCTCGTGCAGACTGTCCTATCCAATACAAATGGATGCTAATTAGGACGGGCCAAATCTAATTTAAACTTAATAGTATTAAGTTTTATTTTTCAATTAAATTATTAATTATAAATTAAATTATAAATTATTTCAATTAAATTATTTGTGATGAATTGTTAATTGTTTAAAATGTTATATTAGTGGAATTTATTTTGTAGAATCTGATGAAATTGTGTGTTTTATGTGTTATATGGTTACCTATTGTGGGACTGAATTAAACTATTATTATTATTATTAGATAACTGGTGTTACAAGGCGTATAGGCTAATTTTATTACGGATAAAATAATCAAGGTTCCGCGCAGAAAAAATATGATCTAAAACCGTTTTCACGTGTACGAATTCGCGGGCACAGCTAGTCTAGTTATAAACACAGACAGAATAGCGTAGTATTCTTCCTCACAGAGAGAATAAGTACAAAGTTTTGAAACGTCGACTATATAAACCATTCCGTAGCCTCTACGACGCCTAAGCTTGGAAACAAAGGGAAATATACAGAGACATTATATTTTGTACTTCTGTGGGGCTTGAGTTGTATTCACAAACTTGGTACGGTCCGCTCTTTGTCCGACGGTCGTTAAGGCCTCGTTAAGGCTTTAGTGGCAATATGAAATACGTTTAGGTATACCGTTTAAACTACATTAAAAACAAATGTTTGATCTTTGACGGTATATTTTGACGATTGGATTGTTCATTGTTGTAGTCTAAAGCTGTGGTTTCTAGTTCAAAATAAATACCATATATCTTTGTTACTCAGTGGTAACAAAGCATTCTGCTGGTGAAAGAATTTTTGAAAACGGTCCATTAGTTTTTTAGTAAAATACAAATCTCTTTATAATATTACTGTAGGTTTTTTAGTTCCACTTTTCGATGTAGCTCTGCTCATTTACTCACATAAAAGGTCGAAAGCTACATACTCGTCTAATGTAGTCGGAATTAATTCTTTCCAAAGCTACAGATTCCATTCCATTCCAACCATTATACCAAAAAGTTTTTGGCGACAAAAAGCTAATGGCGAAACAATTAATTCATATAAGGCACTACATACCAAAGAATAAACTCTCTAAGTTATTATATTCAATCCCAAGAGTTGAAAACTGCAGAACGAGGTTCCACTAACAACTAAACCAAGTACAACTTAATGAAGATCACAACTTTAAGCTCGCCGCCGCCAAGATAAGTGCTGCAAATGTTTCTCAACATGTGAGGTAACTTGTAACTTGGTAGTGATGAGGTGTCGCTTTTTAAACTAGTGCTGGGACGTGACAAAATTCCAGTTTTTTACTGCTACTGTGGCAATACTGGCAAAACACGTGCTGCTAGTAATATGTTAAGAATTGTAACAAGTATGCGACTGAAGGACTTGTTTCCATGTCATGAATAAATAAATAAAACAAAAATGTGCTGCTAGATAGTAATTTATAGCTTAGAGTAGTGATGAATACGATATGTACGAGTATGTTAGACTGTAAATTATATATTTGGTCCATACTAATATTATTAATGCGAAAGTAACTTTGTTTGTTTGCTACCTTTTCACGACTGAACGGCTGGACGGATCGAAATGAAATTTGGCAGTGAGATAGATCATAACCTGGGGAAAGACATAGGCTATCTTTAGCTAGAACCACGCGGGCGAAGCCGTTAAAGCTAGTTATTATATAAGTTGATAATGGTATCGATTCTGTTATACCAAACTAAACTAATTTCATCATCATCATCAGCCTATAGACGTCCACTGCTGAACAAAGGCCTCCCCCATAGATTTCTACAATGACCGATTCAATGCGGCCCGCATCCAACGCTGGCCAGCGACCTTTATCAGGTCATCGGTCCATCTAGTGGGGGCCCTCCGACGCTGCGTTTTCTAGTGCGTGGTCTCCACTCTAGAACTTTACGGCCCCATCGGCCATCCGATCTACGAGCTATGTGCCCTGCCCATTGCCACTTCAACTGGCTAATCCGTTGAGCTATGTCACTAAACTAATTTAGTAAGACTTAAAGTATTATATTAAGCCCCGCACATGAGAAACAGATTGCAAGATTTTTAGTCCTATCCGTCAAAACGAAAGCTTATTTCGTTTTTCATTGTAGACCCGTTACTACTGGACTGGCTACCACGGGTGCACATAACTACTTACCCAAGTAGTGAAATTTATTACATCATAATAACTTGAATCCCCATACTATATCTCAATTTTTTATCCGGTGATCTAACCGACCATTAGAAAGGCAAGCCAGGTTCGTCGATAAATTAAATTACAACGTCCACCTTGAGCCTGATTGTGTCCGCCCAAATTTATTTGGCTGTAATTGATGCGAGTTTACCCAGAATCTGGATAGGTCTAGACGTAATGAAAGCTCTTACATAGATTCTAGAATCTAGGTTCTAGACCAAATTATCGGAGCTTTATGTGTGAATGAAGTCGTAAGGGGGCGTCCATAAATTACGTGAGGTGTTTTTTTTTATTTTCTGCCCCTCCCTCCCCCCCTGGTGAGATGTCGTGAGATTTTATTCAACCCCCTCCCCCATCTCCCAATCTCACGTGAGATTTTTCAAAATGTGAGTTTCTTACGTAAACGTGTTGGATTGTTATTGTAAAAAAAAAAACAAATTTGCTTCGTGCTTTTATTTACGACTAGTTATGACTAGTAATCAATGTTGCTGAGAGTTTAATTATAAGTGTAATAAAAATTTAACAATAGAATACTTAAATCGTAACTACTTTACTACGGTCTCATGAGAGACTATTGGAACCAACATGTCCATATGATTTTCAGTAAAATCATCTGATCCTTCAACTTCGTTCTGATCTAGCCACTCTAAGCCATTGGCACTTGCACAAAGTAATTCATTAGCTCGTCTTGTGACAATCCGTGTGGGTCGCACTTTTCGGAACATACGCGCTTGCTTAGCTGGTGCAATGTGGGCTGATCGTCTGTGCTCTGCATCTCTTGTGCTAGATGCAAAGTAAATACCGCATGTACTGCAGCATCTTTTCTCTAAATCATCACGTACACTTGGGCAATAGAGATCATAAGGCGTGCTGATGAAGGCATTTAGCGGTTGAATCGGTAGGCAGTGGCGTATTAGAACTAAAGTAACACGACTACTTGAAGCCCTATAAGTATTTTTTTTTTTTGTTTCAATCAGAAAAAAAATTGCGTGATATTTGCCGAGACCCCCCCTCTCTCCAACGTAAGATTAGATGAGATTTGACTCGACCCCCTCCCCCCCTTAAACACCTCACGTAATTTATGGACGCCCCCTAATGGCGTGAGAATTACTAGGTAAACTAATTCCAGAAGAATCTCTATATATAAAAAAATAATTCCTATGTCCCTTGGTCACGGCATCACGCGTGAAAGACTGGACCGATTTCGATGATTCTTTTGTTTTTATGTTCGGTATTGTCAGTTGTAGATAATCATTAAACTAAACTAATTTGACAGGACTAAAAAGTCTTGCTGTCCCTTTCTCATGTGCGGGGTTAAATAAGGACGGCAATACTTTTAGTCCTGTCAAATAAGTTTAGTTTCATGATTTCGTACAACAGTATTGGCATCAATATTCAATAAAATAAAAAAAGCCAGTTAGCTACAACACGACTAATGCTTCCCTGAAAATAACTCTTTAATAAAACGAAGCTGAATATAAAACATCTTGAATTTCACGGCAATATCAAGGTGAACATTTTATGATGTGCGAAATTTCATAATATATTTTTATTGTGAGTTTGTTATTGTTTTATATTCAATTATGAGTTTTATATTCTCAATTTTATGGTCCTTATTTCCATCACACCAGACGGCTGAGCAGACACTTACTCGCTCTAATATTATAATACGGATAGTGAATTTGAGTGTTTATTTCGCCTTCCCATATGAATTGCTTCCCATGAAACTTAGCAGGGAAATTCATACGAAGCATTAGGCCGATTTGGGATTTCCCATTTGTTTTCTCATTTAAATTGGAGCCGCCCGACTGGGGAATGTACCTCCACCTTACAGAAGACCGTAGTGAAATAACACTACTTGATGTAGTGCTGTGTTTCTGCGGTAAGTAAGGTTGCCAGTGCTCCACGAGGATACGCTGGGCTAGTAGTAATGCTGCTAGCACAGTGAGTCTTCATCAACAACATGGTGGGCAATCCGTTAGTGATACCCCTGGTATTGCTAGCGGCTATAGGCTACGGTGACTGCTTACCATCAGGTGGGCCGTATACCTGTGTGCCAACATAGTGGTATATAAAAAAACAGGCCGATTCCATAACTTTCAAGACAATTAACAATTCAAGAAGAAATAACATATGTAATCATTAGGGTCAGGTATATTTTATAAAGACTTTACAGATATATAGTTAGTAGTTTAGTCAGTACATATAAAACCATAGCAATCGTAATAATATAAAATACAATTAAAAAAACTAAAATAAATACAATTCATTTTTGCAAACACGTAATATATTAGGGATATACGTAATATGTATGGGAGGAACAAAAAGTCGAATATTTTTTAATATAATATATTTAATTAATCAAAGTATGAACCATTATTTTCTATGCACTTTTGCCATCTCATAGGTAGTTCATTGATCCCTTTACTAAAAAAGCCAGTCGGACGGGAATCAATAAAATCTTTGAAGGCGATTTGGACTGCCCCATCGGAGTTGAATTTTTTCCCTTGCAAGAAGTTATCCAAATTTCGAAAAAAATGGTAATCTGTTGGAGCAAGGTCCGGGGAGTACGGAGGATGTCTTAGACTTTCCAATTGAAGCTCTTCTAATTTAGTAGCCGTCTGTAGCGCAGTGTGTGGTCTAGCGTTGTCGTGAAGCAGCAGTGGCGTGGAGCGATTGACCAGCCTAGGTTGTTTAGCCGCTAGCTTTTCCATCATGGTTTGCAATTCCTGACAATAGACATCAGCCGTAATAGTCTGGCCAGATTTGAAAAAACTGTAATGAACAATACCGGCACTAGTCCACCAAACGCTTACAAGTAACTTTTTTGGGGTTAATTTTCGCTTGGGGCAGGATTTGGCTGGCTGGCCAGGATCTAACCATTGCGCTGAGCGCTTCCGATTATCGTAAAGAACCCATTTTTCATCACAGGTAATGATTCGGTTTAAAATACCTTCATTATTGTGCCGGTTTAGTAATGTAACGCAGCAGTCGACGCGCGTTTGCCGGTTTGTTTCAGTCAATTCGTGAGGTACCCACCTTTCAAGCTTTTTAATCTTCCCAATTTGCTTCAAGTGAATTAAAACAGTTTTATCACTAACATTGCAGCCTGCAGCTAACTCGGACGTGGTTTGCGATGGATCCGCTTCCACAATAGCCTTCAACTCTTCATTATCAACTTGAGTCTCAGGCCGTCCACGGGGCTTGTTCTGCTAGTCGAAATTTCCAGAACGAAAACGTTGGAACCAAAAACGAACTGTGTTTTCTTTTGCAACACGACCGCCATACACATCATTCACCCTTCGAGTTGTTTCCGCAGCACTAGTGCCACGGCGGAACTCGTACTCGTAAATAATGCGATATTTAAGGTTTTCCATTTCGTAAAATGAGTGACGCAAACAGAAAAAAACAGAAGAAAAAAAACAAATGAATGACGATCATCGAAGCACAAATACATGTTTTACAAATACACACAATTCCTTACCAAAGAGGAGAAATTCGTGATTAAAGTGGCCAGTACGAAAAACGCCAATTTCATATGTAAGGACCTAATATATGGGACAATAATAAAACAATCTAAACTAAAGGAAAACTAACCTAATATAAAAAAAACACTTGTCAAAATAAAATTAATACAAACAGGTACGTGTTGTCTTATTCATTTTACCACGCGGGCGAAGCAGCAGGCTAAAACTAGTAAACAGGAAATAAACTACCGTCCCGTCCCATATGTTTTTTATTGAATTTCAACATTTATTGCCGACAAAAGCTCCTACTATATTTAGTTTCAAACTAACTATGTACTTAGGAGGTTCAATTGTGAAAATGTAGAATACAAAGGGAAATGTTCTTTGTTTAAAATAATTAATTTCCTTCGGTCTCCGTATTTGCCTTCAATTTTAAACGAATAATACTGATGTCTTGCGGCGCCATGTTGTTTTAGGTCGAAATAACTTGGACTTCCATTTGCTCAAAGCTATACATAGTATGTGAGAAACCAACATAGTTGTGGATGCTAAGAATTGCCATGTTATCGTAGGTATATATAGTATATATCATTGGACATTATAAAAGTTTTCATAGATTCTATCTATACTAATATTGAAAGGAAAAAGGTAACTTTTTTATAAGTTTGTATTTTTGTTTCTACTGAATAAACTCCTCAAACACGGAACGGTTTGGAAATTCTTTCAGTAGAATAATTCTACTACTGCTATGCGAGCGAAGTCGGGGCGGATCGCTAGTTATAGAAAAAAATCCGACTGACTCTTTATTTGCCACAATGCATAAAATATAATTACTTTAATCCTCAAAGCCTGCGTGATTTCATTAGGCACGAAATAAAAGAACGAAATAAATCGACAAAGCAATTCAAACTTAAATGCCAACACTATTGAGTTTTATATCCCGTAATCATTCAACGTCAGGGTCGAATTAAGGGTCGTGAAAAATCTTTTAAACAAATAACATCATTAGCGGCTATTCGTACTGGGATTCAATTGTTTTTCTGGCAGCCGGCGCTGAAATATGGCACGTTAATTTGTTCGGTTTATTGTTTGGATTGCCCCAGTGGTAATTAGAGAGACAATATTTTAAAGCTGTTTCAAAGGAACCTATTACCGGACATTGCTTTACATTTTCTGTAGATATGAAATCCCATAATACCTAAAAACATTATGATAGAAAGGCACTTCGAACCGGCGGCTATTAAGTGATATATCAATTAACCTTGACGTGTGACATTAAGACGGAGCAACATGACGAAACCATAAGGATTTCAATAAGTTAAGTAAGGTTGCCAGTGCTCCAAGAGGATACGCTGGGCTAATAGTAATACTGCTAGCACAGTGAGTCGTCAGCGACAAAATGGTTGGCAGCCTGTTAGTGATATCCCTGGTAGTGCTAGCGGCTATAGGCTACGGTAACTGCTTACCATCAGGTGGGCCGTATGCTTGTGTGCCACCTTAGTAACATTTCGCCGTTGGCTACGGAATCCCAAAACAAATGTATTGTCCCACGAGTCATAACTCATTCATACACCAAGAAAGTCTAAGCTACTACGTAATTAATAGAAGCGAAATTAATTTATAATTCAGTGATAATAAAGTATCAAGCGAAAAAATAATATATCTTAGCAAATGCCTCCCTGTGCGAGCTTGAATATTGTATGAATGTCAAGACAGTTTCTTAACTCGTAACAATGTTCTTAGGCTGGCAACGCGCTTGTGATAACCCTGGTACCTTCTGCAATCGTCTAGCTACATCATAGTTGTACGTAGTATAGTAAATCTACTCTGAGATCATAGGTTCTCAAAGTGGGCGGTACCGCCCCCAGTGCTTTTGAGCGGGCGATTCAAATTTGCAATACAGGGGGTGCGAGATAAAAATCGGTGGACGGTGGAAAGTATATCGAAATGTAGAGCTGCTCAACCTACGCCGTTATTGTTACGTTCTGGATATTTCTATAAACAAAATGATGCGTAATTTCGATGGGCACGGGGTTTCTTTTTTCTTGAGAAACACTGATATAAGCTACGGCGGGCAAAGCAGACTGATAAACTAACGAGACAGCAGTAAGATCTTTGTTATACAATGTTGCTGCCGCGCCACGCTCACAATCAAGGAGCAACATTTTTGAAGCGGAAATACATTTGTAATCGCTACTGAATTTATATGGAACAAGTTGTATTAACTTGTCACAAAATAAATCTCTCACAGGCATCATACATTAATTTTCAAAATAATTAGTCATAATCGAACTTTTGCCTTAACTTTGTTTCACTTAATATTATACACAAATTACTAATTAATTCTAATTAGCATGACAGATCTCTCAGACTGCATTTGAATTCCAACATGTGAAGGAATCCACTGCAATCTCACTACAACATCCTTCCCTTTAAGTGACAATATTTTCCGCAAAATGTCATAATATGCTATCGACGTACATAGAGGCACATCGAGCAATATGTTGTTGCACATTTACTGTCCGAAAATACTACCACCCTCCCACGATTTAGATGACAAACGGTGTGATCGTTTGTCATCTAAATCGTGGGAGAGCGCTTCCAAGGTCGCGAGCAAATCTATCGATATGATTGAATTGTACTTCGACACAATCCTATAACCTTCACTGTTATTTAGTTCTGGATCAAAAAATACCTCACCGATGACGATGGCCTTCATCGCCTATTTTGGATCAATCAGTATAAAGTACTCAGATTGAATATAATCTGAAAATTCATTGAGTATGATCACTGTAATTAGGGAAGAGTCAAGCGCTTTCAAGCAGTATTTTGTTGCACGTTTTGTGCAAGATAATTATTGTCTCCTTAAATGTAATGAGTGAATACTCAGTTCATATTCGATAACATGTACGGGTATTGATCTAATGAATCCACTAATCACACGCAGTGCTATTATTCCTGACTATATGACTTTTGTTAAATTATATAAGTTTGATTTAGCCGCAGAATCATACAGAAAAAATCTAAAGTCAATTTTACTGCGCACTAAAGCAAGATAAAGTCGTCTAAGGTGTTAAGGATGGAGTCCCCATGTTGGCCCTGCCACGATTTTGAATAAATTTAGTCTTTACTACTTTTTGTACAGTTTCTTTTATATGTGTCTTCCACGTCAGCGACCAGATTATAGAGTACCATACCATCTACAATCATCTCTCTTCATGCCCGCCGGTTCCGAGCACTCTTTACCCATCCATCATTGAGTACTTTGACAATTTAATCTAGAAAATCTTAAAATAAGAAAATTATTTGTTCTATGTACCTACAGCAGTGAAGTGAAGCCTTACGTTAAATCCAATTACCGTTAAAAAAGTAACGCCAGTTGTTTTAAAGAAAAACTTCTTAAATATTTTAGCTTATCCAACTTCTTACCCAACTTTCAGAGGCTTGTAACAAACTTAAACTAAGTGAGTAAAATTCTCACATACCCTGTCTGCTCCCCTCAAGCAGTACCGGTGAGGCCAAAGTCGCCTGACGGAAATCAACATTGCGTTTTTTTTGTTTTTATACCACTAAGGTGGCACACAAGCATACGGCCCACCTGATGGTAAGCAGTCATCGTAGCCTATAGCCGCTAGTAATACCAGGGGCATCACTAACGGGTTGCCAACCATGCTGTTGATGAGGACTCACTGCGCTAGCAGCATCACTACTAGCCCAGCGTATCCCCGTGGAGCACTGGCAACCTTACTTACCGCAGAAACACAACATTACATCAAGTAGTGTTATTTCACTGCGGTCTTCTGTAAGGCGGAGGTACAGTCCCCAGTCGGGCTGCTCCAATTTAAATGGGATAACCCACAGGAATCCCAAATCGCCCTACCTCTCTTTAAAATATTACATTAAAAATTACATTTTTTGCCGAAACAACATGATCTTGTATAGAGAATTTAATATTTCCTTTAGCGTTCCCGGAGCCAACGACACACGTGGTAGTTTTGGAGCTCATCTCAATTTATTTTTACTAGCTGCCCGCTACGTCTTCGCACGGGTAGACATTTATCAAATATTTTGTCTACCCGTCCGAAGCCGGGGCGGGCAGCTAGAATTATATAGGTATGCTACTGATAATGTAGTTTCCTTACGGTGAAAGAATTTTTGAAATCGTTTCGGAGCCTATTCAATACAAACATACAAAAATACACATCTTTCCTCTTTATAATATTATTAGGATTGTTCATTATTTTATAATTTTAAGCATTCCCCCTCGTTAAATAAGACGGTGAACAACATAACTTTCAGACTAACCGACACTAAAGATACTACAAGAAAACAAACGAATAAAAGATTGTTGAAAAACAGTCGACGTCATTACTTCATGCACTGAATTACAATGAATGAATTATGTATATCACCCTATTCTGTCTAGCCGCAATAGAAATCTACACCTATCTCGCTCCCACACCCAGATAGGTACTTCAAATTAATGGAACGTTGAATCAATTTCTAGTGAATTTGTAATGTATTCTTGTTTTAGTAATGACAGCCAGAGATTTGGTATGCAATGATTATTTTAATGCCCAGACTTTACAAGCGATTTAACATGACTCTAAGTAAATAGGTAACGTTCTTTTAAGGGATAAATAAATACGTATTATTTTAATGATTTTGTAAACCTTAAAGTGCCTATAATAATTTTGTTGCTTGACTGGAAGAGATCACGTCTTGTGGCAGGGATTTATAATGTATTTTATGTGCTATAGTTAATGATTAGGTGTAGAACAGTGATTTTCAATCTTTTTGATTTCGCTACCTACCCCTTTGTAGGTCCTAGCTAGTGCAAAACCACTCTAGCCCTTTCTTAGACAAGTCCATAGAAGTGGCCGATTTCAATACAAATATTAAATAATGTTTAATAGATTTAGCTGCTGATGGCATGCTTAGAATGCATTCGCAAAGTGTTGACGTATTTTGGAAGACAAGAAAGCAAGAATAACCAGAGCTGGGAGTTTTTGGCGGGAAACAGGCGGAGCGGTTGAGATTTTTTCCAGTGTGTCGTAAATTGTGTTATAGTGATCTTTAATGTGTATTTTTGGTGTCGATATGTGCAGTAAAGTTTCATTTAGTGACTGATTTATAGGAGCATTGGAAATAATGCCATAATACGACTTTTGGGTTAAGTGATTTATCATTTTGGTCAATAGGTTACCTCTAATCTAAAGGCGTGTTACGATCTGCTACTGCCGTGGGTTGTCTCCAGAAACTCCATTGGGCGTTAGAATGCATGACACTAGGCATTTTAATGCGGCAAACACGAGAAATTTTGCAACATGAAAATTCTCTAACACTCGACACTGGCAAAAATAGTCCCTGAAGGGATTGATTGCCATACTTAGGAAGAAGAAGAAGAAGAACCAGAGCTGGCAAGGGAAGCTATAAAATTATTAGTGCCGTTATGTGAAATGACATTCTCGGCAATGGTGGACATTAAAACTAAAAAGAGGAATAGACTTCATTTAAAAAATTATTTGATTATTAACATTTGAAAAATAGCATCACGATGTGACAATCTTTTGAAAAATAAACAAGTCCATCCTTCTGACTATCATTGTGTTTTTGTTGTGGTGTAGAACCTTACCCTTTTTCTTTTGGCCCACGAACCTCCGATCCAGGCTAACCCATATATTGAAAAACACTGGTGTAAAATAAAGAGTAAACTGTCTATAATTTACCGGCT
Source organism: Falcaria lacertinaria (assembly GCA_951449985.1). Taxonomy (NCBI): domain Eukaryota; kingdom Metazoa; phylum Arthropoda; class Insecta; order Lepidoptera; family Drepanidae; genus Falcaria; species Falcaria lacertinaria. The sequence continues at coordinate 2,250,051 of OX602133.1, read as the reverse complement.
TATGCTAAAATTCATGGTGACTTTCGATTCATCTCAATGTAAAATAACGATGGAGGATCTAATCGTGCGAGTGCTACTAAAAGAGTTTAGGAAGAAAGATTGAAAGAAAAAACATGCTATAAAGCTATAATCAATATAATAATAAGAGATCGGAGTAGATTATTGAGAAGCTTGATAATTATCTTACACCGACACAGACAAAAACAGTTGAAGAGGATTGATTGCCACAGTTGGGAAGAAAAAGAATATAAACTGCTAGACTGCCACCGATTCCAAATTCAAATCTGATACAAGAAGCATCGTCGAAACAATAATTTTAAAATGTAATAGAGTTTTTGGCGGGAATCAGGCGGAGCGGTTGAGATTTTTTCCAGTGTGTCGTAAATTGTGTTATAGTGATCTTTAATGTGTATTTTTGGTGTCGATATGTGCAGTAAAGTTTCATTTAGTGACTGATTTATAGGAGCATTGGAAATAATGCCATAATACGACTTTTGGGTTAAGTGATTTATCATTTTGGTCAATAGGTTACCTCTAATCTAAAGGCGTGTTACGATCTGCTACTGGCGTGGGTTGTCTCCAGAAACTCCATTGGGCGTTAGAATGCATGACACTAGGCATTTTAATGCGGCAAACACGAGAAATTTTGCAACATGAAAATTCTCTAACACTCGACACTGGCAAAAATAGTCCCTGAAGGGATTGATTGCCATACTTAGGAAGAAGAAGAAGAATAAGAAAATGTAATAAATATCGGCTAAGTGCAGTTGGTTTCGTACACTGAGGATTCCGTACTAAAATAGCTAGGTTAATGAATTAGCTTTGCCGTTCGATTTCTAGACACGACTATTGCATCCACCGCTAATAATAAGATTATAACAGTAAATTCGCTCTTTTTTTAGAAAATATAGCAATACACAATTACACAATCTATTACCATTTGAAGCGTCTACTTGTTGGCAGTACTTAATACTATAGTAGAGCAAAACCACCCAAAAAAATACGTTACTAGTAGGGGAGGCCCCCATTAATTTTTAATTTATTTTTATTATTTGTTGCAATAGCGGCAATAAAAATACACATTCCATAACAATTTTTACTGTCTACCTATAACGGATCATGAGGTACAGGCAACGCAGTCTTAGTCGGGACTCGGGTTCTGTTGTTTAACCTTCGAGTACGGAACCCTAATAAATACGTCTACGATCTCCAGGAGTTTATTTTTAAAGTTGCAAGCGACGATAACTTTCCTTTTGGTCGGCTGTATTTGTGTGCCATCTTTTTGGGAGAACTTCGATTGTACTGAATCCCAAGGTAACGGGACACTTAACTAACAACAGACCGAGGGGCCCAGAGATAAAGAGTGGCGCATTACGCCTCGTGTTATCGGCAATAAATTCTCCTTACGAATTCCCCAGGGATCGTAATTTACTCGATGGACATAAAAGTCCATCCAACAGAACACGACCACATTAGGACTGAGTTATTAAGTGCATAATTTACTTTGTAGACACATGAGATCCTAATCAGTACTTACATATTAATAAAAAATAAAGCTTGAAGAGAGTTTTTGGTGTGTGGTATCCCTAGTATTGCTAGCGGCTGTAGGCTACGGTGACTGTTTACCATTAGGTGGACCGTATGCTTGTGTGCCATCTTAGTGGTATATAAAATGGACGCTTGCATCGTAGCGCGCGTTGCCGGCAAACATCTCTTCACACCCTTCTTCAGAACCTCATGTCATTTATACTCAGTATTATGCAAGTGTATCTTTGTACAGACAGCACAGCTAGTTTACTATATAATACTAGATTTTGCACGCAACTTTGTCCGCGTTGAACTTAGTACCCCAGGGGAACCTAACATTTTCCCGGGATAATAAGTACCCTATTTGTCAATCCAGGCTATAAGCTATCTGTGTTCAAAATTTCATCCAAATCCGTTCAGTAGTTTCTGCGTGAAAGAGTAACAAATATCCATCCATACTTACAAACTACTAGTAGTAGGATAGGATAACAAAACTACTCAAATGTTTCATCAAAACAAATGCCGTGTCTAAAGGCTTTATGAAAATGAAGTTTGACGCGCTACTCGAGCAAAATGGTCTGGATTTTATTTTATTACATAACAAATCATAATAAGCCATCTTATATTACCATGTCGCTTTGTTTTGACAAGCGTTTTCATGTGTCGTGTTATGTATAATCCATTCTTGGATTTTCTATTTACGCTTTGTTCGCAAGATTTGAGATCTAAAGGGAATTTGATTCTTGTTTGTATCTTCAACGCTTCGGAACGGACTCACAATGTTTTCCATGGAATACTTATTCATGGATGTCAAAAGTTTTTATACCATTGAGGTGGCAAACAAGGATACGGGTCGCCTGATGGTAAACGGTTACCGTAGCCTATGGACGCTTGCAACACCAGGAGTTTCGCGCGATGCAGTCTGTCAGTCGTCTAATGGTAAGCGACTACCGTAGGCTATAGATGATTGCCATACCAGGGGATCACTAGCGCATTGGTGACGAACTTGTGTTGAATAGAATCTATGATGGCAGAATTTGTATTACCAAAGGAGTAAGGTGTGCTCGTTTACTGAAGCTTCTAATTAATTCACAGATTATAAATATCTTCTGGAAACAATTCCAGTCGTTAAAGATACAGACATGAAAAAACTGTACCCCTATTTTGAAGTCGGTACTAAAGATTAAATCCAGGTTAAGTACAAACCCCGGAGTTACCAGTGATGCATAAAGCAGTAGGTGGTTCACAGCTTAATTGCATCTTGCCCCTTTAGATTTATGGCAGCCTGGTAGAAACATCGCGAAAGGTCGTTCTTCAAACGCGGTGTTTCGCGCAGGCAGCAATTACGCCGCTCTACACCGAACACTTACAGAACCATGCTTTGAAATTCTTTGAACATAATCTGCCTATAATTTCAGCTACCCTAGTAGCGTACCCTACCTGCTTTAATGGCGGCTACTTCAAGGTTTCGAGTGGCTATGAAACATTTTTAATTTAAAAATTGCGGTATGCTCTTTCTGAATATTTTTTTATTTATTATGGAATCTTCACGGTTATTAAATATAGTTTAAGTTACACCCTATCGCGCTGTGATCGTGAAAGATTTTTTTTAGTCACTATATTATTGTGTATTTTTTGTATTTGAGAACCCTGATGTGCCTTTTGCACCTTTTTAAGGATCCGTTCCCGAAGTAACCAGTGAAATTCTTTAGGATTATTTCTACAAAATAAGGTACTATAAAATTACTTCGTTTCATAAAGAATCAACACCCATTTGGCCAGTTTCTTTTCCTAGCTTTTCAATACGTATTCAAAAACTAAAAAAGGAAAAAATGTTTGTACGTTCAACAGGATGACTAATGATGCTTCTCACAGTTTTATGCATAAGTGGGCAGTACTGTCTGCCTGCAAATTAACACGCATGCATTGAATTTAAAAAGAAAATATTATACCTTTCACGGAGCTGAACGAAGATGTTATTTCTTTTTTAAAACTGTACTGGGAATAGAACCCAGGAACTCACATCTCAGGCTGAATGTTTTAGCTTCACCCATGGGGGCGATAAGATAATATTATACTCACTAGTATTTTATTTTTAAGCACTTGACAAGCTTTAGTGTCAGGAATACGTAGAAAAAAGCGTGTATGTCTGAAAGAGCTCAGAGATAAAAAGTAGGTAGATGGAACTTTGCAGACAACGAACTGACGCCGGTTTTTTAAACATGTAGTGCGTGGGTAAGTCGTAGATTCATTGCATTGTTGTAGGTGTGTGCGTGTAATTGTATATGTATATATATATATACACCACAAAGCGTAGTTTAAACCGGCGTCGCTTCGTTCGCACAACTCCATCTCTACGAGCATACGCTGCGCTAGTAGAAATGCTGCTAGCTCAGTGAGTCCTCATCAACAACAGGGTTGGCAACTCGTTAATGATACCCCTGGTATTGCTAGCGGCTATAGGCTACAGTGACTGGTTACCATCAGATGAGCCGTATGCTTGTGTGCCACCTTAGCGGTATAAAAAAAAACTTTTTTATTTGATCCGAGTGAAAGACAAACAAACTTCGCCCTGACCTTAGCTCAAACACTTCTGGTCGGCACTAGATCTAGCCGATATGGCTGGTTACCTAATTTTAACGCAAAGGGACTACTACCATCTGACATTAACAACCGATTTACAGGGAGAAAAAGTTACCTGGTTTAAATCAGTTGTTAGACTTTCTGCTTCTGACTATTCTAAGAGACTAACGATTGTCAAAGACAAATTGACAACCGGGACTGACTTAACAATGGAAACACATCTTAAATCTAAATAACATTGGGTCCCTTTTCCCTCTTCTTGAGTGTAGGTTGGTAGGACTTTTTGTAACATTTACCTACGACAAGTAGAATAAACGCTGATGGATAATAAATGTAGAAAATAAACGAAATGCTGTAACTGAATTAACCATTATGACGTAAGGCTCGCTTTTTAACAAAAAAGATTAATAGCTTCGTAAAGAAGTTTAGGGGCTGATATAAAGCTTCTGTTCCGAAATTTTATTTATTACCGCGAATTTTCACCCGCATTTGATATAAAAGGTACGTAATGAAAACGCGAAAACTGGAATTAAAAATGGATAATGAAATTTTGAATTGTAAGTAGGTAAATTTTATTGTAGTAGCAAAGCTGTTAAAAGGTTTTTGGTAAAATGGCATATTTAAATTTGAGTATATTTTAGGGAAGTATGTAGAGTACCTATTTTTCTGGAAGTCACCCACCCTTTTAAAGGAGGAATCGATCATTTACAACACAAATAACGCAACATTACATACCTGAAAAGATCAAAGTACCTACCGAAACGATATTTTGTAGCATTATCGAATATGTATTTAACTTTTTACTTAGGTACTTATTTAAAAAATAAACATCGTAGAAGGGTAGGTTAAAAGGCGAATTCTCACCGAATAAACCTCTACATTAATAATGAAGAGAGTAAAACTTACCTGCCAGCAGTGTAGAAACAGCCTATTTTTAATAATAACCCAACGCTCGCTCCTGTGCACTCTCACAACCTATTTTCATTTTAAAGTAGAACAGGAAGCGCGAAACACTAATCGATATTGAATCGTTCTAAATTATCGATATTCGTATGTTGTTTAGTCCGTTTTATGTTAGGTTAATATTAATTTAGTGTACGATTTTGATTCGATTATCCCGGATTGGGGAACGTGTATCACGTTCGACCTCTAAGCGTTCCCGCGACCGACTGAACTGACAGCTAAATTCTGAAAGCTCGGAGCTGCTTGTTCCCGGTTTTCATTCTGTGTTGCCAGCGCCTGAAAATTATTTCCATAATTTCGTACCTTTATGTTTAAAAATTTCCGGGGGTAAATATAATATTTCTGATGGGCTTCAATATGATTATGCATTTATTTAACTGCTTTGATCTGTGGCTTAGTAAAAACGTTATAATATTTCATAAGCTATAAAGCTTATGAAATATTATAACATCCGTTGATTTTTTATTTTATTTTATTGGAACCGCCTTGCAGAAGACCGCAGTGAAATAACACTACTTGATGTAGTGTTGTGTTTCTGCGTAAGTAAGGTTGCCAGTGCTCCACGAGGATACGCTGGGCTAGTAGTATTGCTGCTAACACAGTGAGTCCTCATCAGCAACATGGTTGGCACCCCGTAGTGATACCCCTGGTATTGCTAGCGGCTATAGGCTACGGTGACTGCTTAAATTTCCCCATAATATGGGAACTTATATTTCCCGCAGTGATCCGGGATCCTTTGTGCGGGCCACAAACTGCGAGCATACCTACCCTCCCAACGCTATTGTTTTTCTCGTTGCTACCACGCGCTGCATATACAATTCATCCAACCCTTTCTTTGTACATTTAAAAATAGAAACGGATGAAAGAGAAAACACTTTTGCTATGCTTACTCTGCCCAACATCTGCCCGACTATGAAATGTACAACGTTCTATAATCGAATTGATAAAATCTCATTGCCAAGCCTGCACACTAAGGAAATAAAAAAAATAGGTTTCGGGTATTGTGCTTTTGAGTATATAGTGATTTTTTATTTTATAAACACTAAATACAGAAATTCTGCCTACCTACTTACATGTAAGAAAAAATTGCAGATAAAACTAGAAATTTGCATATGAATAGTTGTGTGAAAATTGCTAAAAGTTCATATTTATAGGAGGGTTATAATCCTACCATTTAGTAACAGAACTTTTTAGTTGCCATAGATCTCTTTCTGGGACATAAAGGATCATATATTTTATTCGACTTCTATTTTAAACCCCACATTTTATCATTTCGCGGGAGATCACTTCTTGAGTTATAGGTACGAGAAAACAATTACAGTTCTTCAGAGAAATAAAAGGTTAGAAGTCTCGTCTGGAGCATGTAATGAACCTGAAAGAACGGCAATGCCCTTGTAATCTATAAACTGTCCCTTTCTGGCGTATGCTAGTCAGGGACGGCCTTAGCCATTGCGAGGCCCCGGGCGGGTAGGTCTTTGCGAGGCGGGAGGCCCTTGTCTTAGTTTAAATGATGATGCTTGACGAAAAATGTTTTTTTTAACAAGTTTTTAGGTTGTTCATGGAAAACTGTTTCACTCATCGACCTCATTTCGACCTTTCATTTGATACCCACCATACCATAAGAGTGGAAATTGGTTTGCAACATTTCCCTAAACTATAATCTATATTCTGCGACGCAGTTACAAACTACTGCAGATATTATCGCAAATATTTTTTTGCGTACAATATACCTATATATTTTGTTCCTGTATAATTATATGCGCGAGGCGCCTACACGTGCAAAGCCCCGGGCGGTTGCCCTGCTCGCCACCCCCTAAAGCTGCCACTGGCTAGACCTTTCTATTAGACTTTAGAGCGAAGGCCGGCAAACGTTTACTGAATGTCCCAAAGTCTCTTATTATTCCATTCTTAACTGTCCCCACGATATGCGACTTTGACACACGGTTTATATAACCTAAATGTTTTTTTTTTTTCAAATTATTTGTTAACATTGCGTAGTTTGGACCAACATTAGGCTTTGTGTGCCTAAAATTGATGATACATAATATTACTGCATTATGCCTTGCTTTGCTTGTAATATTTACGATTCTTACGGAAGGAAATAACTGAAACTATTGACATAAAATAAACTGCCATAAGCCAATGATAGGCAATAATTAAGATAATTTAATGACAAATATAATAGAAAACTAATACTTTAATTTTATTATTTAAATGAGATAATATTGTGTTGTAGATTACTAGTGTTATTTACAAGAATTTCGGGTTGGGTTGTGACCACAGGGTTTCTGTAAGGCACTTCATCTGGTCACAATTTATTGCTAGGACATAGATATCTGATATTGTTCATGAATATTCAACATGACGTAAATAAATCCATAGGTCTCGCGCACCGACCATTCTGTAAACGCCAAAAATTGCCTGAATTAAAAAAAACAAGTTTATATTTGACAGTGTAGGTACAAACAAATCATACTTAAAATCTCCATCGCTTGTATTTCGTTCTACAAACGCGACAGTGGCAAAGTTGTGGCAGTCCTGTAGAAGCCATTCATAAAGTTGAAGATGGCGGGAAGTGAGCGTCACGTCAATCTCTTAAGAGTAACAATCAAGACATACATACGTAATATACGAAACATAATGATAAGGATTCAAGATACATGCATATCCAATGTTCTATCAACAAAATGGAAGCCAATTTTAGTTGAACGAAAATATAGGGCATGTAGATTTAATTAATTAACGCGGTTCTTGCGCGTGTAAAATTAAATTAGCCCGCAGAAAGTTAACAAACTCTAAAATTACCAGTGCAGCGTCCACTAGAGGTACGTACTAAACTACGTTCGTAGTCACATTTAGTATACTAGCTGCCTAAATAAAAAAAATGGATGGAACTTTGTGAATAATGAAGTGACGGCGGTTAAAACTCCGCCTTGCAGTGTACATTATATACAATTACAGGCACACACCTACAACAAATACAATGAAACTACGCTTTGCCCACGCACTACATGTTTAAAAAACCGGCGTCACTTCGTGGTTCACAAACTTACATCTACTATTTCTATTTGATCTGAGACTTGCGGCAACCATGATTGTAAACGAATATTCCAATATTCCGGTACACTATCATTTTTATTGTTGAAAAGTTTTTACACCAAATATTACATCGTGAAAAACTTTTATCAGATGAACGCGCTTCGTCTTCAAAGTACTAACATGAAAGACCTTAATTAGGTACCGAGCGAGCTGCGAGACCAAATGAGAAATGGTTGGCCACGAAACGAAACATACGTGCATTATTCTGTCCTTCCGCATTCTGCCGCATACTAAATAGTTCGGCGATTCCCAATACTCGACCCCACGTAAAACAAAGTGACTAATAAAACGAGCTAGCGAGAACTTCGGTAACCGCCTTACCTACAGACTGCAAACCTACAATTTGTATGTAAATTTATGCGGTAGTTGCGGTATCCATTGTTTTGTTGACGACACCGATGTGCCGTTAATCCGGTTATCCCGGCTTTGCGATTTTCATATCAAAATCGACTGGTTGGATGTTTCAGTAAGACACCTTTTGTTTACATACCTACTGACGATCACCTTATATCTCTCCACAAGTTAGCTTTTCAATTTCCAGGTAGCTTTTAATAAAAGGTGGTATAAGATAAGGTCAAGGGCGTTTGGAAGTAAGTCAACATAATAAAAAACCAACTTAACAATCCTGAAGTCTCTTAAAGTATACATGAGCAGCACATGTGTATAAGGTGTTGCCAGTTGTGAATATTTAAGCTCCACATTGCCCTCCTCAGTCGGATCAACGGTCCTTGTAATAAAACAACGCCGGCTTACATAACATACCAGGGAAATTGTATACAGGATCGCTGTGGAGTGGTTGAGAGAATTTAGCTTTAGTTACATCCATACTAATATTATAAATGCGAAAATAAATCTGTTTGCTTGTTTGTTTCAGGACTAAGCGGCTGCACGGATCGTAATGAAATTTGGCAATTAGATAGATTATAACCTGGGGAAGGATTTAGGCTATGTTTATCTAGCTAGAACCATGCGGGCGAAGCCGCAGGTAAATTATATATCATCAAACCATGTCCCTCATAGGGTAGGCAGAGTCTTGGCAGAGTATAGAGCGCCATTTCACTTTTCACTTGCACCTCAAATGCTTCTTGTACATTCATCAATCTCTTCATACATGGTCGCTGTTTTCGAGTACTTGTTATCTTTTCATCATTGAGTACTTTGACAATTTGATCTATAAAGTTAGACCTTTGTCTTGCGCGTTATTCTTCTTCCACTCACATTTTTGTTTATTGGTCAGTCGCTGTAGTACAAAATAAATAATAACCCCTAAAAGAAAACAATTTCAATAAACAAACCATGCGCCAATAATAGAAGAAATCAGAACGCTCTTTAGATAAATAAGTCTCCAACACTCGTAAATTTCCACAGCGAATCTCCGGCGCTGATCGATGAAAGTAGTATTAACCAACAGATGATATAAATAAAGTCCAATATCCCAACAAAAGTATATAACAGAGAGATTTTATTTGGCAAAATGTGCTGCCGAACGGTTTCATTTAAATCTGTAGCAAATTCTTTATTACCCTGAGTTCTCGATTCGATTATTATTTAGCAAGTTATGTATTGATATGCGTTAGAATGGTGAAAAAAAAATTGTGAATGGTGAAAGAAAGGTGAAATAGATCAAAGACTGCACATAATACACACTAAAGATTAAAATATTAACACAACATACGGACACTGGAAAAAATCTCAACCACTCTGCCTGATTCCCGCCAAAAACTGCTCCCTGTCTTTCTTCTTCTTTTTTGGTTATGGCAATCAATCCCCTTCACGCTCTTTTTTTGCCAAGGTCGAGTGTAGGACAATAAAATTATCCAGTTTCTCAATGTATGTTTCAATATACCCAATAAGGATTCTCATCATATTTTTCAGTTTCTGGAAATAAACTCAAAAAGTAATTGAATGCATGACACTAAGCATTTAATGCAACAGAAGTTTATTTAATATTAGCGGCCCGCCCGGCTTCGCACGGGTAGACATTTATCAAATATTTTGTCTATCCGTTTTAAGACTTTCTCAGGCATTTTTTATTTTATTCTCTCCGTAAGAACCATCCTCGTACTTCAAGAATTATTCTAAAAAAAGAATTAGCGAGATCGGTTCAGCTGCTCTCGAGATTTGCGCTTAGCAACACATTCAGCGATTCATTTTTTTTATTTTTGATTGTGAAACTTGATTGATAATAATTTCACACTCTTTACACTACACTGGTAAAAACAGTCCTTGGCGAGAATTGATTGGCATAGTTCGGAAGAAGAAGACAGAGCCTGTGGCTATTTTAATGTGCGCCAGTTTATCCTATCCCTAACAAATAGTAAGGGTCAGATTGACGGTGCAAAAACCGTTTTCCCTCGCGTCTGATTGAATAGTCCCTTCCATCCATCATCACTGTGACCCTTTTATTACGTAATTTGTTGCAATACGCAACTAGAATACTTGTAAAATTCATATTTTTATCCGACTACGGCGAAGCCAAAAGGAAGATACTAAAAATTATCTGAGCTTAGGATAGTTCTTAGTGCTTTTTATTACAATGTACATGTACTATTAACTTGCAGTTTTTACTATTTACGTTCCGACGGACTTAGGCCCTTCAAGTATTATGTAAGCAGATTTATTACAATCATTTACTTTTTTTATTTTAAGTTAATTGCGAGAGGTCTCCTTCTATAATTACGTATGTATGTATTCCGCATTACATTATAAAAAAACTCAGCCTCGCATTTAGCTGAGGTCGAGGGACTTTTTTTGCAGTTTGGTTACAATCGAACTGACTTGCGTATTTTAGAACATAAAGTACATTGATATATAAAAATCGCATCAAAATGCGTTGCGTAGTTATAAAGATATAATACTTAAGAACAAACTTTGTTTTATACCATGTTGTAGTAATTTTTCCTTCTTCTTCTTCCTAACTATGGCAATCAATCCTTTTTAAGGACTATTATTGCCAGTATCTAGTTTTAAATAATTTCAAAGTTTCTAAACTTTTCGGGATTGTTGCATTAAAATACAGTGTCATGCGTATTGATTGAAGCTGAAGAAACAAGCCACGGCTATTAAATATCAGATCGTAGCACGTCTTTAAGTTAGAGCCTATTGACCAAAATGATAAATCACTTAGACCAAAAGTAATTTATTACCTTTTGATTATGTACCTATTATAGCTCTATTTCCAATGTGCCTATAAACGTCACTAAATAAAACTTTACTGCACATAAATACACCAAAAATAAACATTAAAGATCAGTATAACACAATTTACGCGACACTGGAAAAAATCTGCCACTCAACCACTCTGCCTGATTCCTGCAAAAAAACTCATTTTTGGCATCACAATATAAAATTTTGATGTTTTGGTGTCTATGGTTCATAACAAACTCCATTGAACGCGGTTTCCGTAGTGGTTATGTACTCTGTGGCGGTTTCTTGACCATAAACAGTTCCTGATCGCTATTTATTTTACCGTAGAGGGAGACGGAGCTATTTACCGCGTAGTTAGCTAGTACGCGGGAAAATATTGAAAACAAACATGTGCGTTTACATCTTAATAGTTAATTGAATCGATGTTTAAATCATTAATTTTGTTATTGAGCAATAACGAGAATATTTATTTTATAACATACAAAGAAAGACTTATGAAATGCCGTTTTGACTCACTATTCATCAATAAAGGGGAGGCAAGTGGCGCCATCTTGATAGATAACGCGTCATTATCCGACGCTATTTCCGTCCGCCGCTCCGTCGTGTGCTCTATTCGCCATTTTGTGCACTCATCTCTTGTCTATAATTTTTGAGAATAGATCGTCTTTATGGGTACGGTCCGTAGATATTTCTACTCTCTGACTTATTGTGGTCTTTGTATATCCACTGTCAAAACAATGGAATCTAATTGTATTTTAAACATTACTTTCAGATTTTCCTTGTGGCTTAATCATATGCTGTTTCTAAAATGGATACGTGGTCTGAATTATGTCGGTGCTGCTTGTCCGCGGACTGTGAAGTGTCATTATTAGATGAAAAACAAAATATCACCGAAAAGTTTTACGAAGTCACCACTATACAGGTAAATACAACATTTGTCTGTAACTATAATTCTAATAATCTATGATTAGTTAGCTGTTAGATAATTAGATCAAATTCTCAATACCTATTTGAATGTCAGTTTGGGATTTTGATAACATAACCTCCAAAGTTCGGGAGAAATCACGGAAGTCAAGAGAAATATAAATAAAGTGCTCTTCAATCAAGATAGGGATAGCTTTACCGTAAGCAATTTTGATTGTGCATTCTCAAATATATTCAAAATTGGGTTTAAAATGGCGCTAAGATAACATTGGCGGTATTTTTATGGCTTCAACAGGTTTTCATTCAAAAAGGTTTACTATCAGATAAAATATATACAAGATACTGACAAACTATTTTAAGCAAACATAGCATGAACTTTAAGAATGTTCCAGCAGTATATGGTGCTAGTTGCTACATCTATATTTTGAATATATTGTGCTCTGTGTCGAGACAGTAATATTATATCCATCTTCATTCAATATTACATCCTTCTTACCTCTAAGTTAGAGGTTAGAATATATTATTAGTTATAATAAATTATTATGGCCACAGAATAAATAAATAATTTGATACTATACATTTCAGGTACATGTCAATGATGGCTTACCCCAGAAGTTATGTCCAGCTTGTTATGCATTAATGAACTCTGCATATCAGTTCCGAAAGCAATGCATCAAAATGGAGGTAGAACTGAAGCATCAACTGGGTACTCTTCTGGCTCAAAATAAACAAGAACCGCTAGATGAATATGACAACGAAAGCCCATGCTCCATGACAGATGACATAGCTAATGATCCTGTCAAACAACTGGCAGCAATTATCAAAGAGGAGCCTAATGACAGTGATGATGATTACTACTATGTATTGGTAATTGATGATCCAAAAGATAAAGAAAAAAACGAGGTGCAGGAAAATGTTTTAGCCAACATCAAGATAGAAGCAGTCCAGTCAGAGTCTGCAGATATAATTGACACTAAGGATACTGAAAAAACCAGTCAGTTTAATAACTGTGTAGATTCCTACCTGATTTCAAATACAAAAGTTTCTGTTAATGTTCCTGCCACCATCCTGGAGAATGAAGAAGTAAGTCATGAAAATGATGGCATGGACGTGGACGATTCTCAGGACCAAAACATAACAGAAATAATAGCTAATGATGATGCTGATCAAATTGTCGATACAATCACTGGAGACATTGTGAAGGACCCAAAAAACATAATCAAACTATTAACTTCTACAGGTGGTGAAGGTACAATTTTACTTAAGAGTAATGATGGGATACAATATTTGACAGATACACAACTTGTCACAAATGAGGATGGAGACACAATGTCTCAAGAAGTGATACTTTGTGAGGGTGATGACACATCACAGTTTCAAATACTGAAGTACGATGGCTCAGAACTTGTCATTGAGTATGCTGATGATGGTCAAATAGCAACTGTGTTGCAGAGAGAAGATGGCACATTCTTGTGTGACTGTGGAGAGCAGTTTGACGATTTAGCTGAATATGAGCAACATCAGTACCAACACAATCCAGCTGGAGACCATCTATGCAGCTTATGTGGAAAAGGCTTTGAATCTGCTGAAATTTTGACAGGTCACATGCTTCTGCATAGTGTGACATCTGTAATGATCAATTGTCCATTTTGCAACCAAGTTCTAAGACGAAATGTTCTCACTCAACACATAAAATATGGTCACAATAACATCAAGCCTCGCTGCAATATTTGCCAGAAGACTTTTGCCAATCCAAACAACTTGAAGCGCCACATGATGATCCATAATGGTGTACGCGAGTTTGAGTGTGACATTTGCTCCAAAAGATTCCATCAAAAAATTACAATGCAAACACACAGACTGACCCATATGAACCCGTTTTCCTGCAACCACTGTGCAAAGTCATTTACAAGCAAAGCAGACTTACAAGAACACAATGAAAGTGATGAATGCATTGAATCCAAAACTATTAAAGTTAAAGAAGAACTCCTGAAGACATTAAAGCAGGAGGTCACAACAAATATGGGGAAACACTTAGGTTATGCCTGTTCCTTGTGCAAGAAAATGTTCTCAAAGGAGGCTGCTTTGGAGCAACATATTCAGAACATGCATATTGTGAATCCTACTGAGCTACTCTGCTCCGAGTGTGGTGAAGTGTTGCCCTCTAAAAGAGATATGCAGGTGCACATTGCATCGCACAAAACTAATATGAAACATACAAAGCGTTTTGAGTGCAGCATTTGCAGTAAAGGGTGTTCTAGCCAGGCAATGTTGATAATGCATGAGAGAGTGCACACAAACGAGCGGCCATATCCTTGCCACCTATGTTCCTTGCGGTTTAAAACCAAAACACATTTGAGGACCCACCAGCTCACACATACGAGAGAGAAGAAATTTGGCTGTTCTGTTTGTATGAAGTTCTTTGCATTGAAAGGCAACTTGGTAGTCCACTTGCGGACCCACACTGGAGAGAGGCCTTACGTTTGCTCCTTGTGTGATGAAGCATTTATAGACTCGAAATATTTGAAGAAACACAAGCTTAAGAAGCATTCTATTGATAATGTCCCTTGGAACCAGTACTGAAAATGAGGGTCAAATAGACTAGGTCCTTTCTATATGAAAAATTACATCTTACAAAGCATTTTGTTAATTTATCATCTGATTTTTTAGCAGTTTTGAAAAAAGTTTCTTCATTAGAGTACTAGTTAGATGACTAAATTTAAATTAGAATCAACTTTAATTACAACCAAACCCAGATACTGGAACTGACTGAAGTATTGTTTAGTCTGTAAAATTGTAATCCTCTAATAGGTATTTAATATAGAGTATGTAATCATATTGACATATCGTCATTCTGTCATACCTAGTCTTACGTTTCATACTGAGGAATTCTTAGAGAACACCATACTCTATGTAATCAATGCTTCTTGGAAAGAATCGATTTCAAACACTATGAGATATTGGCATAATGATTTTCATTACGTGCAACATTTTTATTTTATTTCTATTAGTACATAAAATTTAGTTAGATTGTATATAATTAATTGTTTTGCATGATCTATATAATAGGTTAAATGTAAGTTTTAGGTCAATTAAGTATTCAAAAATTGTGTGACGGGCTTAATTTTATCGTTTGAGAAGGAATGAGAGGCTTGGCCGCGACGCATCGACTATATTATTTTAATGAACGGAATTATTTTTGTTTTGTTATTCCACCAAAGTGCGGTTTTGTATTTCAATAATCAAGATATATTATGTTATATATATATACTTGATACTACACTGAAGTTCATAAAATAAAATACTGATTTGAATTTCGGTTTTAATTTTTCCTATTTGTTATAATTGTTCTTTGTTACAGTGAGTAGAGAATAAATTAATAACAGACACTAAAAGGGTGTTTATTTGAGAGCATTTATTAGCAGTATCTCAGAGTAGATAAGCAGTATAAATTATCTACTCTTGAGGTATTATTAGACTTTAGCGCCATCTGCTGACAAATGTTTTTTTTACTCTGTTGTGTATACTGAAATTATTAAATAAATAAATTAAATTAAATTTATTGTTCGGTAATTAGTTCATATATGCGTCACTAGAGTCGCTAGTTGTAATAGATGATCGACAAAGAAAATACAAATTACTCTAATACATTATCGAAACTAAATAATATCTATTAGTACATACCAAAAACACCATAGCTGATGGCGATCTTCGTCTGCCCATCCGAATATTGTTTTGTTAGGTGGCCAAACCAGCTAATTAATATTTTAAAATATATAGCCCGACCGACATGAGTAAGAAAACAGTTCACTAAAACCACCAACAGATGTCGTTATGCGTACAAATATCTGCATCTCGAACTAAATAATATAGGTAGTGCCCCAAATTCAGATTAAAAGTACATTACCTATAACCTCAGAGTAGATTATATACAAGAAACAAATATGGAACATTTTCTGACAAAGAGTGTTTATCTGGATCCTTGAGAAATATGTTTTGTTTTGATTGATTAGTACTACAATCACACGTAACGTAACACACTTTGCGTTGCGTTGATGACCATAATAAAATATAGTTAGGTATATGCTCAGAGGTATAAGGATTTCCTGCGATTTCGTTATGATTTGGTTTGAATTCATACAGATAAATAAATATGTTACTTACCCATTATACTTCAACAAATTTCATCCATATGTAATTTAATTTTCAATATTCATCATCGTCATCAGCAGATAGAGGTCCACTGCTGAACAAAGGCCTCCTCTTTCTATGTTCAACTGCGAGTGAACATTGTGTTTTGATTACATAAATACATACATAATTATCATCACGCCAAGTCCCTTACGGTAGGCAGTAAGCATAGAGCGCCATTTCTCTCTTGAACTACATGCCTCTTTTGCTTCTTTTACATTCATCAATCTTCTTACACATACCCGCCAATTTCGAGTTCCTTTCCATCATTGAGTACTTTGGTAATTGGATTTGATCTATAAAAAATACATACGGCATAGAACCTCCTCCTTTTTTGAAGTCGGTTAAAATAGTGTTTTGCTTCTTCTGTTTTCTTAAGTCGATTCGCCTGCCCGATTTACCCCGTCACTCTGCTCATTGAAACTGTGAATATGTACCAGGTTAGCATAGCTCAAGAGAGAGCTAAGACACCGCGGAATGCGTGAACGAAGCACAACCAACTTTCAATTTTATACAGGTACTGTAAGCTGCCATTTAGATTGCAGCGCTTACAACTTACAACACTACCATTTAGTTAGATACCTATGGTAACTACCGAATGATTTTAGATAGATAGCAATCACAACACATGCGATTCGATTTCAGACATTTAAATCGATTCGTTGTCACGTGATGTATATTATTCCTAGTATGTACTATTCTTCCGACGTGAGACTAATCATTGCACTCTTTTTATTATTCAATTTTCTTTAATTCTAATGCTGTGTTAGACACGTAATTATGATGAATAAAGCCTTCTTAATATTATAAAGGCGAAAGTTTGTGAGTATGGATGGATGTTTGTTTCTCTTTCACGCAAAAACTACTGAGCGGATTTGGATGAAATTTGGAACACAGATAATTTATAACATGAATTATCACATAGGATACTTTTTATCCCGGGAAAAGGTTAGGTTCCTGCGATTCCTAAGCTCAACCCGGACGAAGTCGCGGGCAGAAGCTAGTAGGCGATATAAAGACCACAGTCTAGCGAATATCATAATCGACATAGTGATTGATCTTAGACTATTACGCATAACATTACAAATAATACACAACCGCAACGCTGTTTATTGCAGATGGTTTCATTTTACATACATACGGTACGTGCGTACACATATACTATTATATAGAAGTATATAGTATGTGTTGTGTGTATACGAGCCGTTGCGATGTCGGTGGCGGGCCGCGCCGCGCCTCGGGTGAATCATTGGTAATGTTGCTACGACGATTGAACAATCTTGCTACTTTCGGTTATTGATTTATTTATTTTAGAGAAAAGGAGGCTGTAGGCACCGTACCCATAAAAAAATGCAGCCCCACTGGGCACTAGCTACACTTTACAGAAGAGCAGTGCCCTTGTAGAATTTATTTCCTTCATGTGATTTTGTTTTTTACTTTATTGTGTGTACTAAATTATTAAATAAAAGAGTACAGTCAAATAAACCTACTCTAATTTTGTGTTGTCGCTGCTATGAATATAATAATTGGGTTTCCAAAGCTCCTCAAAGATACGCTGCGCAGGCAGCTAGGCAGTTACGCACTAGCTGCTAGAGATACCCCTTGGTATTGCAATGTCGGGCTTACACATATATGAAGAACGGAGTGTTGATATAATATAATACAACTGATATAATGAAAATCTCAATCCTGTAGAGCAAATTATTGAATAAAATTATATGTATGTATCAAAGTGTGTTGGGTGGCATACAGGTGGAGCTCGCGATGCGGTGAGTGGCGCTCGCCAGCGGCTGCTTTGTTCCCGGGCTGGCAGCCGCGCCCGCCTTGACACTGACAGGGCTGTCGCATTCATTATTATATATTTTTTTATTTTTACAATGTGGCACACATGCATACGGCCCTCTGATGGTAAGCTGTCACCATAACCTATAGCCGCTAGCAATACTAGCAATGCTAGAATTAAAGGCAATTTTTCGATTCGAATGTGAATAAGGGAAAGTATCTGATATAAAGTAATAAATGTATGTTGTATCATGAGTGAGAGCGTTATGATGCAATTATGGTACAAGTAGGGAATATACAAAAAAAATAACACAATAGTTGTGAGGCAGCCCTATTTAGAACCGGGGCGGGCCGATAACAATATCGCTGAGTGCGCGCGTCGGGCGGCGGCGAGTGACCGTCCGTCGCCTAATTTACTTCGCACCGCCTGCGAGTGCTGCGACCCTGGTACTTCGAACACGCCTCCACGCGCTTTCTATCAATGTTTTTTTAGTTTAATTGGGACAACCACAGATGGCGCTTTCAAGTTCTAGAAATAAGCTCCCCGTTCACGACTTACATGCTGCCAAGTTACAGCAAACCTTCGTGTAACTTGGTAGTGTTGGCAGCATGTTAGTCGTAAGCTAGCTTACACGTGAAAGGAGAAAAAAAGTCATTTCGTCTTATGCTTTAGTACCAGTCCTAATTTTGCCATATTAAAAAACTAATCCATATACACGTACATCCATATATACGTATTTGTCACTTTAGCAAGTAACTGTTCTATCAGAAAATCTAGGACGGACCCACACCACGGCCTAGTCGACTCAGTCTCCGTGACTCCAAGACATGCCATTCAATCTCAGGCCAATATCCAATTATCCACGCGTGTATGTTTCCAACACAGAGCAGGCGCAATTTTTTTTTTGCTAAATTAGCAATCTGCATCCAGAAGTATGCTGCCCTATTTATATTCTTAACTTACTCCGGATGGGTATAATTGAACACTACTTAGCATTCCTCATAGGTAGGTAACAAAACAAACAAAATTATCACTGGACTGAGTTGGTACTGATCTTAGAATAAAGACTATGCTAGTCCTTATTCTGAGGTACTGATACAACAATAAAAACAATTGTTTTAAGTCAGATGCATTGTGAAAAACTCTATTTAAGCAATCAACACATTATGTCTCTGCAACCAACACACCGGAATACTCAATCCACTGATTACAAACAAGTACAGTGGAATGTAACGTAACTATCGTTTCATTTTGTTACAAAGTACTAAGATCCCATAAGGTGAATAAGTTAGAAGCAGGGCGGGCTCATTGTTGCAGGGCGCGGCGGCGGGGCGGTAGCATTCAGAGTAAAAACTCTTCTGAAGCGATGGGTTCCTGGTACAATTGCGACGCAACATTATTCAAAACCACGTAACTCCAGTAATTGGAGTTTATATTTATCGCTTAACCGGGAAAGAATATTGTGCACTATGCACGCACACACATCCACAGCCATGCCATGTTTGATAGTAGTTGTACGCAAGATATAGCTCAGAGTAGATAATATTAGTAGTAGTTAGTACAAATATTAGTCAAGCATTTTGATTCCATCGTTAGAGAATTAAATTAAATGTATATTTATGAATGTTTAAAGTTATGCATGATTTATTTCATAACTGAATTACACGTAATATATATGGGACAATAATAATACAATCTAAAACTAAAGGAAAAAAAACTAACCTAATTTAAATAACTTTATGTATATGTGTACTTATTTATTAGGTATTTTTGCATACATACTATTGAAAGCAGCTTTCCTTGTGTGCCTTATATCTAAAACAATAAAAGGACCGTGGGTCTATGGGTTTTTTTTAGTTTATTACACAGATTATAAAACCACTACGTTTTGTTTATGATTTATGTTGTAAGTAAACATTTTTTTTATCTGCATGCAAAGACTATAATATTGTCCTTGTCTGCATGCAAAGTAATTGCAACCTTAACCATTTGTTTCATCAATTAACACGCCATCTGTTATTAAAGACTGTAACTAGCTGACTATTCCCCTCTTAAGATCACGAGCATGATTCAATAACGCTTAGCCTTTATGATAGCCTAGTACAATTTCATCCAGAAAGCAACATCGATTTCTATTCGATAAAGTGTGATCGGCTGAGTCCAGTTTCAATTAAACTTGGACTGTGAATTTACTTTACTTTGTCCCCCTTTATTTATTTAGAGCGCGTATATTTTTTTATCCAATAAGCACACAAACACTTAATTTCATCGTAATTTAATAAAATTAATTTTGGTATTTACCTACCTACGATTGATTGGGTCAAAATGTACCGTGCGTCTTTTGTTTATTAATCCCTATTTTTTTAATGAAAGATAAAATATAGGAGTTTAGACGAAAAATCATTGTGAGATTTTGAATTGAAGAAGAATTACCATTATTTTGTTGTCGCACCGTCTTCTCCACCGGAACAGCCACGTAGCCGCTTCGACCTCGATTGCGGTGATCGATAAAAACACCAATGATCAAAAATCACGGTTAATAAGTTCATCAACTTCATAGGGTAGCATAAAACGGAAGATATCATTGTAGCAAGCGCTTATTGTGTTTGGTTCTGTCGAAATTTAATTTCGGCACCTCTGAAAGCAGTTGATAAAGTACCTTTTGTCCTAACGTTAAGGTTTGAAATAGCTTGAAATAAGAAGGCATGCGCGTGCGCAGTGTTTACAATACTATTGTTATACTCTTCACACTCATGGCACTGTTATGTAGCGGAGTCCCCGCCCAGCGGGTTCCGCCAGCTGCCTCTGTCATTCATGGGCGCCTAGTAACATGCGCACATTTCGCGCAAGAGTGCGGCTCGTGCGCACCAAATTCGTGCACGTCGTGCGCGCGCACGCCTTTTGATCTAATAAGTAGTATGTCACATTCATGGCAAAGTCTTACTTTATGCGGATCATTTTAAAGTTTTATGTCCAATAGCTGATAAACTCGAAAATACGCTTTGCACGTTCGCTTACGTTTGCGGGCTTCGAGAGAACAACGCGATTACTGTCAGTTGTAAGTGTTGTAACGCAAAGGATGGTAATTAATGTGCATTTTTATAGAAACATTATATTCAGAGAGGTTCTTTTCCTTGCTTGGCACACCTCTTACTATCAGTACAAAAATTAATTGGAAATACAATTTCCTAAGCAATAAAAATATTGTCATCAATTAAAAAACAGCTAACTTAAAGTAAACATCCTGTGTGTATCCTTTTAATTGTTGCAATAAAGTACCTACTCTGATAATTCGTAAGGATGAAAGTCCCTAATACATTAATGTGTATTATAGTATACATAGTTCCTAAATATATATAAGGCTTATATTGTATTATCTCGAGTCGAGAGGGAGCTGTCGCATCGCGGCCCGCGCTACCAAACAATAGCAAGCAACACGCGTTATCTCGCGAAGGCCGAGCGCTTTATCGCGTGGCGTTTGGCGGCGCGTCGACCAACGATTGTTTTGCGGGCAATTAGCGGCCGGCCCGCACGTGCGACCACCGCGCCAGTTGCCATCCATGCCAAGCCAGCCACTCCAGCCAGTCAGCAGGCAGCCAATCCAATCCAGCAGTTTAACTCACTCAGACTCACCGCACTCACTCAGTCAACTCAACTTACTCAGCTCAGACTACTCAGAGTCAGAGCCTCAGTGCGCCGCGCGCATCCGTCGCGTGAGGACGTGTGTGGTGTTCGCGCGCTCGCTCCGCAACATACGGAACGGACCGATCGTAAACGCTTTCACGCTTTTTTGTTTTCCACTTATCCTACTAAATTGTATGCAGGGCTCGTAAGGTAGGTGGACAAGTAATCTATGATACATGAATATCCATTTGCACTGACACCTGTTGATGTGAGGTGAGTAGCTTGCTTAGGTTGACAAAAAGGAGATGTTTACTGAAAAAAAATCTGTTTTTAATGTGGTTATTCAATTTATATATTTTTATGTAGCCTTAATAGAGATCAATTGTTTATCTAAGGCACTTATTTGTTCAAATCAGCCGGCGCCGCACTCGCATCCCACCGCGGGCCGCGCCGGCGGCAAAAGTTTGAAGGAAAGTCCTTTAGGTCGGGCCGAACTTCGCAGTCAAAAGTTGGCACACGAAGTTGCCGCAGCTACAGAGCTCCCAACTTCCGCAACTTTGCGCAAAAACAATTCCCCAACAATTATCCAGAACGCTTCGTTCGCTTCTATAATGGAAAACAAAAGAGTACCGGCGTTCTAAACGATCATTGTCTCTGTAATAGCTACTACGGACAATAATTAATTGATTATGCTGAATAATAACGTTGTTTAGTGAAGTGTAGTTGACATAGCAATGGCAGCTGCTATGATATCGGACCGCGGTCTGAGGAAGAAATTGACGCAGGAAGCCATACCTGAGAAGACGCCCCGCAAACCCAAACGCAAGTCAACCGCCAGCAGTTCTAAAATCGACAAAAAAAACGAACAAAATAACAATAAGCGTCCAAAAATACAAACGGGAGACGCCAAGTTGGACCTCTTTACTACCTACCAGCCGTGGGTGATCCAAACATACGGGGACTTGGCAAAAACGAAGACTATAACTTTGAAAAAGTACGCGCGAATCCTGCGCACGCTACGAGGGGAAGAGTGCAATAGTTCTGACAGCTCCAAGTTCCGTTTCTGGGTGAAGGCGAAGGGTTTTCACGTCGGGAAGCCTAGTGGTTATGACGCCAAGCCTGCGGATGGTATCGTGTGCCGGTACAGCGTGGTGGATGCGGAGGGCTGCCCGCGCGGGCCCGACGGACAAGAAGTCTACACTGGATCGCAGAGCGACCCTCCTCTCTACATTCCAACGCCCCCGCTAAAGGTTAGTGCTACTTTTAATGACATTCATTCTTTATGTACCTACTCCTAAGCCATGACATCAAGTCGTTAGCCTGATGGTAAGTGCGACAAATACAGTTCCACCAGTTGAATGTTAAACGGTTTTGTGAACTTGACAAATTCTATTAACATTTGTCGGGTTTCTTTTAAAGTTCTTGTAAAGCTTTTAAAATACATATTTTTACCAATAAGAACAAAACCTAAATAAACTTTTCTCCAAAGTCGGGTGCCAAGCCTAAACTCTCGTATGGCACTGCACAGTACTCGTCACTTTAGTTCATAAAACATACGTCGTCTTCTTTACCCAGTAATGTCGCTAGCTACAGTGTCCACTGCGGTGGTCGTGGTACCCATTTAGCCTCTGGCAATAAGAAACGTAACAGTGCCGTCCCTAGCTCAAGGGCATACGGGGCCCGTGCCCAGGGCCTAGGGCCCCAGAAAGTTCAAAAACACTTTTATTTTGTGTATAACTTTTTCAAGCAGGGTGATCGCGGCCATAATAATTATAATCGTTGTTCGTAGTGTCCAAGGTTCCTGGCCAGCCCTACGGACTTGCCTACCACCTGATAAATTCATAGGTACTACATATTAAAGTGTAAAATTAGCGATTTTAAACAATTGTGACTTCAAACCTGAAACGAGTAAATACGGGTGCGACCGAAATTGCTTCACTGAAACGAAAATATCATGATCCCAAAAATTATTGATACCAACCCACAATCATTTGGGATACCAATATCTTTGTACACCTGGTTTTTTTTTATTCGGTACAGATTCGGCCTTTACAAACATTTTTTCATTTTTGTAATATTATTTTATTTATTATTCAATTACGTATTCTGTGGGAATCTTGTTATTGCCGCGAAAAAGTATCGCAGGTGTACAGACACATAAACACTGCAAAATTTTGTACACTATATGCTTGAACTTTCGAACATTAAAATTGTACATACATGCTTGAACATGCGGCAAACCGAACCTTATTCCAAATATCTTTTTTTGGGTTAGCCTAGCCACCATATTTTCTGGATATAATCGCGTGATCTTGATTCTTCTCTCCTCTTAAAATGGTTTTACTGATTTTGATGTTTATTTTTGGACTGGGCATATATTTTTTTATGTTTTAAGCGCGAAGTCGCAGTTTTTTTTTCTATTTGGTAAAAACCCTAGCGTCGCGTCGTGTCGCTCGGCCGGCCGCGTCATTCAATGCCTCGTCAAAATCACAGAAACAGGTGATTTCTCTCGCGAATGTACCAAGCAAACATGAACGTCAGAGCTTTATTTACTCGCGTATTTCGTCTTCGTGTGTCATTCTCGCTTATTGTAGTTACGTTGCGTATTTTATTAAACTTACCTATTAGAGGAAAAATGTAAACATTGCTCATAGATAATTAAATTAGATTTACATAATAATTAAATCAACTTTACTTTCAATACGCCTTCCTTACTTTTCAAAACAAAAGCTGTAAAATTTAAAACGAAAATATAATTGCAGCAAAACCAGCTGAGATCAAAGAACAGGGATCTTGTACCCTCTTTGTACTAGGCTAGCATGATTTTATAAGCGGTGCGGTGCGGTGCGGTTATCACGTCGCGTCATTACAATATTTACAATACAAATTCATGACGAATGCTTGAGGCAGGCGTCTAGTGATAGGTACTTTGTGTTTATGATGCCCTATTGCAAAGAGTCGTTTCATAGTCAGCTGTTTTAATCTTTCTTGCTCTTGACTCATTTATTAGTGTTGCTTGCTTCTTGCGCATGCTCCATAATATATAGGTATTCCGTGGCATGTATCTAGTTCGGTAGTTCCTTAAGACATATTGTATAATACTGTATTCATTTAATTTTCATAGGAATATATTGTCAGTTCGGAAGTGGGGCTTAAAATCACAAGTTGCAGCTAATGTTAGATAAAATAAAACTACATACAATTTAAGTAAAGTTGCAATACCTACTTTTTCGTTTCCGGTATTGCACTATAAGCTATCAAGTGCCGGACACACCTGATTAGCACTTGGTCACTGCTCAGGAGATCTCTGTGGCTCCGTTATGCTAAATAATGCTGCATGGATTGTATTGAAGCAACACGACCTGATATTCAGTATCAATATCTAATAGTAGTTTATAAGCATACCTATCTTACTACCCCATATTCATACATGGCCTATGGTAATGAAAATATCTAAATTTACAAATCGAAGGTTTGGTTAGAAACTTGGTGAAAATAGATTTTTTAAATTCATGCGTTTATTCGGTCACCAAGCCTGTTCATTTGATACCATAGAAGTTACTGTGGA
This sequence comes from Falcaria lacertinaria, assembly GCA_951449985.1. Lineage (NCBI taxonomy): Eukaryota > Metazoa > Arthropoda > Insecta > Lepidoptera > Drepanidae > Falcaria > Falcaria lacertinaria. The sequence continues at coordinate 2,224,642 of OX602133.1, read as the reverse complement.
TATGACAAATCTCAATTTTGTGACGTCTGCCATATTTAGGCACTAAGGCAATCGTGCTTAAAATATAAATGTATATATCATATGTATGTAATATATATATAAAATTGTATAAATATATATAATTAACAGAGATATTCATAAAAATAGAGAAACAAATAAATTAAAATAAAGCGCCTAGCAAATGACTTTGTATCAAATCGCGAAGTCTCAAACAATATTGAAACCATAATAAAAGGAAAAAAAAAAAAAAAATCGTGTCTTGCTGCGGGAACCAAAAGTTGTACTCAAATTTCAGCTCAATCGGACACTGGGAAGTGGGTCTTTAACTTGCAAGATTTGATTTCACACACACACATACCAGAGAGAAACGAAATAAATGCTTGTAAAATAAGGTCGGCATCGCGCGATTGACACTGATTCTGCTACCGTCCATAGGCTACTAGGCAGGACGTATCGTATGCTTGTGCCACATTCGCTTTATTAAAAACATAGGCTTCCGAAGGGAAACCTCTTACATTTCAGTCCCACTGGTTTCATGTACGTTAATTAGAAAAGCTGTAACCATAGTATAGTTGGGTACAGTCGACGTGGAACATGGCTCAACCGTACCGCCGGCGGCGCGGCGCGGCGGGCCCTGCCTCATGTTTATTAAAGCGAGTCCCGCCAACAACCTCACCTGAATTCACCGGCTCTTGTTATATTAATATTATAATATTCCCTGGACTATCCGAGCGGGTCGGTTATGCCACTGTTGGATAGTTGACTCCGTAATTATGACTTTATCGTTAGCCGCGATGGCTAAAGTTTTGGGCTAATTTTGACATTCGCTAGTGGGTCGACCGAGGTCATGATTCATGATGTACCGCCATTAACACCGTTGGTGTAGTGTCTAGTGTACCTGACTGCTTTGCTAGTTGTCGGATCGATTCCCACCGGATCCAAAATTCACGTGATAAGCATGTTGTGTGTGTGATAGTAGCAGTATGTATATATTTACAGAAATAAAAGCATATAAGTTATAATATCAGCTACTGGTCCCCACCTAAAGGACGTTGCCGTCATTAGAGACCAACGCGATGGTGGCGAAACGATCAGAACTTCTGAACACTTCGGCTAAACAGGTCCGAGACATGAAAAAAGTATTAGAACAGCAACGGCTAAATAGAATGGAATATTAATATGGTATACTGTCTGTGAATTCAGTTGTGGGGCGTTTTCCCCATGTACCCATTGTCCCGAAGCCACGGTGTATGAATTGAACCGTCCGTCCCTACAAAATATTTGTATGCGAGCTCAGTATAAGCACAATGGCGCGAGACCACACGACGCGCCGGAGTGGCGATAGCGATCGATTGTACCGGCCTCTAGTCGGTCATGCGACCCTGGTGATCTGTTACCGATATATCGATGGAATCGATTGATTTGCAAGAAGAAGAGACATCTTGTCGATGTGATAACGATTAAATTACATATGTCTTTCCAGACATCATTTAATGATGGAATAAAAAAGAACAATGTTGACAGAAAACATTTTCAACGATAGAGAAATGGTAAAAAACCCAAATTAAAATGTTATAAGTATAGGTTTTATAATTCAAATAGAATGTCAGCTAGAAATAACACTGGCCGGTGTTTAAAATCAAAATTTAAACATGGAAACGTAGAGCCACGGACACATTAATAAAACAAAAGCCGTGCAGGTATAATTCATCAGGCAATCGGCTGCACGGCGACACACACGATTAAAATGAATGCCCGCCGCATGGCTGGAACAATTTTTGCCTGCACCCAATTACTCGCTTGTTAGTGCTGGTAAAATACATATAATTTACGCCGTTTCTAATCCGTTCCCTAATAAAGATAAACGCTAACTCATATTTATAAACGCTCCGCGGAAAAGGCCGGGTCGCTAATTACGTTTCACCATAAAAAAGTCGAATTCTTTTTTTGAACGAGTACACGTATTTTCAGCTTTGGTAAATTGTATTTTAATCTTGGTAATAGATAAAATACAATGGTATAGGTATAGGTAATATTTACATGTTTTTCCAATTCGGAGTCCAAAATAGTCGCATGTAAAGGATTATTTTTCATTTATTGTTTAGTTTTTAAACTGGATTTAATTTGCATTAACTATAACGTGGAAGATAAATGAATAACAAACTTATATAAGTAATACTGAAGTCGAGCACCCAATTAAAGACCCTTAATATTTTGTCTATCGACTTTACGCAGAGTGAAAATTAAGAAAAAGTAATCTGTTATTTAAAAAATGAAACACAGATATATCATTGGTTCTCTCTCTCTCTCTCTACGTATACGTTCGATATTTTCCTTGCACAGAGCGATCATAATTAAAATAAACAAACAAAAAGTGAGACGGATAGCTCGACTAAATAAAAAAGGTTGGCATGTCCGATGGCGGATGCAGTCGTCGGCGCGGCAATTAAATTATTCCACATCATCACACACCACGCCGAGGCACATGCTCCGAATCGCTTACGTACACAAATAAAAAAAAATGGAAAATCGCCCTTTTAATCTAAAAAGAGGAAGAGCGAAATGGATAGCCCGTGGGTTGCCTCTTTAAAACTTGGAGCCATCCGACTGAGGCCTGCCTGCATCTCCTCCTTACAGAAGACCGCAGTCAAATAACACTATTTTGATGTAGTGTTGTGTTTCTGCGGTAAGTAAGGTTGCCAGTGCTCTACGAGGATACGCTGCGCTAGTTAGTAGTAATGTTGCTAGCACAGTGAGTCCTCATCAACTACAGAGATCGCAACGCGTTAGTGATACCCCAGTGCCGGTAGCAGGAACATTTTTCGACTACGTAAGCGAAAACGTAACTCGCGAAATTGTCATACTCATTTTTAGTTCCACTTTTCACCGCCGCAGCGCTGTTCATTTTTCAATACAAAAATAGTCGATACGAAAACGTTGTTGCAAATTATTCATGCTCGCGCTACTGGTATTGCTAGCGGCTATAGGGTACGGTGACTGCTTACCATCAGGTGGGCCGTACGCTTTTTTGCCACCTTAGAGGTATAAAAAAACCTGTTAAATGTGGTGGGATGAGTGAGACGAAAGAGTGTCTTGCCTTGTCTTATCGTAGTAGTAAGCAATTACTGGTCCTCAAAGTACTTGCCTCATAGTGCCTTGCATCAGCTGGCCCGCGCGAGATTTTAAATATACCACTAACGTAGCAAACAAGCATACGGCCCGTCTGATGGTAAGCGGTTACCGTACTCTATGGACGTGTAAAACACCAGGGGTAACTAGCGCTTTGCCGACCCTAATTAGTAGTTTTAAAAATGCCCCTAAACTTATAGCTTAGGTACTAGCCGTGACGGCAAATTCGTGCGCGTGGCATTAATTTTGGTTACAACTGCATGGGTTTTATTTGTTGCGCCTAATTACTTTTCCAAAATAAATTAACCCTATTTTACGCCTTATAATATCTATCAGCTACCTGCCAAGTCCTGTTTAAATCGGTCTAGCCATTCGGATGAAAGATGGGAAGCACACACCAAAAATTTCCACAAAATTTTGGAAATTGGAGATCATTAAAATAAAAATATTATACGGTGTATTAAATTACATTCCTAACCTGCCTCAATAATAAGGTTTAGAGAGGGCTCAGCACTTTTTTACAACCCATTCGGTGAACTGTTTTTATGTGTACAGATCCTAAATAAAGATATCAAAGTGGCACATTTTAAAGTCTGTTCGCTTGTCATTTGTATGTAAAATTCGTATCGGGAAGATGAGAATGGCCGATGCGGTGTTTTTTCCTACATATTGCTGAGTTTGTAGTAGTAATTGTAGCCACCACACAGCCAGCCAAATGGCACTGCTCTGAAATAGTCGTCTCTATCACTACACAGTATAAAACAAAGTCGCTTCCCGCTGTCTGTCTGTCCCTATGTATGCTTAGATCTTTGAAGTACTCAACAGATTTTATTGCGGTTGTTTTGTAGATAAAGTGATTCAAGAGGAAGTTTTTTTATGTATAAAGGAAGAAATATAAAGATAGGCCAAATACCAATTTTCATGCGTTTAACTTAAAAAACGACGGATTTCCATAAAACAATTCAACCCGTATTTTACCCCCTTGGGGGTAGAATTAATCAAAATCCTTTCTTAGCGGATGCCTACGTCATAACCTCTACCTGCATGCCAATTTTCAGCACGATCCGTCCAGTGGTTTGGGCTGTGCGTTGATAGATCACTATGTCAGTCAGTCAGTCACCTTTGAGTTATATATATTTAGATTAATTTGTGCTATGTAGGTAATTAACTTATATTGCCAACGCTGGCGGGTCGCTAGTATTAAAAAAAACTGGTTCTGTATGTATGTGTATCTGCAAAACTGAAAAACGGATCAACTCTCTAGTCTACCTCACAAAGAATTTTTCCACATGGTTGAGGAGCAAGACGAGAGATTAGCGAGTTGAAGCGGCACTGAGCACTGGGGCGTTACAGTCAGCTGTATTTGACTTAGTATCTTACTTTATCTACATCTACATCTACCACTAATCTACACTTATATCTACACTTATCTATACATCTATACAAATATTATAAAGAGGAAAGATTTGTATTTTTGTGGGTTTGTATTGAATAGGCTCCGAAACTGCTGGACCGATTGTAAAAAAATCTTTCACCGTTAGCGAGCTAAATTATCACTGAATAACATAGGCTATATATTATACTAGCTGCCCGCCCCGGCTTCGCACGGGTAGACATTAGTTTCGGAGCATAGACATTTATCAAATATTTTGTCCACCCGTTCGAAGCCGGGGTGGGCAGCTAGTATTTAATATAATATATAATAGTTATCTTAGTATATGACTACACTTTTATTAGAAGCTACCAGTGTTTCACTGTCACGGGTGACAGACAGGTAACTAAAAAACCATTCCTTATACATAATTATCTGCAGCCTTAGCAAGAACAACTATTGTATACGTATTCGAATCGCTTTCGACTATTTTTGTATGGGAAAATGACAGCGCCGCGCCGCAACCGCAAAATGTAGAACTAACATTTCGTATGAAAATTCTGACATTTTGAGAGTTAAGTTTTCGAATATTAGGTCCTTACATATGAAATTGGCGTTTTGTATGGGAGGAACAAAAAGTCGAATATTTTTTAATATAATATATTTAATTAATCAAAGTATGAACCATTATTTTCTATGCACTTTTGCCATCTCATAGGTAGTTCATTGATCCCTTTACTAAAAAAACCAGTCGGACGGGAATCAATAAAATCTTTGAAGGCGATTTGGACTGCCCCATCGGAGTTGAATTTTTTCCCTTGCAAGAAGTTATCCAAATTTCGAAAAAAATGGTAATCTGTTGGAGCAAGGTCCGGGGAGTACGGAGGATGTCTTAGACTTTCCAATTGAAGCTCTTCTAATTTAGTAGCCGTCTGTAGCGCAGTGTGTGGTCTAGCGTTGTCGTGAAGCAGCAGTGGCGTGGAGCGATTGACCAGCCTAGGTTGTTTAGCCGCTAGCTTTTCCATCATGGTTTGCAATTCCTGACAATAGACATCAGCCGTAATAGTCTGGCCAGATTTGAAAAAACTGTAATGAACAATACCGGCACTAGTCCACCAAACGCTTACAAGTTACTTTTTTGGGGTTAATTTTCGCTTGGGGCAGGATTTGGCTGGCTGGCCAGGATCTAACCATTGCGCTGAGCGCTTCCGATTATCGTAAAGAACCCATTTTTCATCACAGGTAATGATTCGGTTTAAAATACCTTCATTATTGTGCCGGTTTAGTAATGTAACGCAGCAGTCGACGCGCGTTTGCCGGTTTGTTTCAGTCAATTCGTGAGGTACCCACCTTTCAAGCTTTTTAATCTTCCCAATTTGCTTCAAGTGAATTAAAACAGTTTTATCACTAACATTGCAGCCTGCAGCTAACTCGGACGTGGTTTGCAATGGATCCGCTTCCACAATAGCCTTCAACTCTTCATTATCAACTTGAGTCTCAGGCCGTCCACGGGGCTTGTTCTGCAGGTCGAAATTTCCAGAACGAAAACGTTGGAACCAAAAACGAACTGTGTTTTCTTTTGCAACACGACCGCCATACACATCATTCACCCTTCGAGTTGTCCCGCAGCACTAGTGCCATGGCGGAACTCGTACTCGTAAATAATGCGATATTTAAGGTTTTCCATTTTGTAAAATGAGTGACGCAAACAGAAAAAAACAGAAGAAAAAAAACAAATGAATGACGATCATCGAAGCACAAATACATGAGTCTATAGCTGTACAAATTTGAATTTGGAATTCCTTACCAAAGAGGAGAAATTCGTGATTAAAGTGGCCAGTACGAAAAACGCCAATTTCATATGTAAGGACCTAATATTTCGTCGAAAGTTCATGCTAAGGACTCTGCTTCCTACTTTAGCTATTCGTCTACTTTATTCCACTCAAGACCTAACAGGCAAATTCACTCGAAATTTAAATTCGATCGCAAGCACCTACTACCAACACGTGACGGCCTGACATAAATTTATCGAGTTGCCCCTATTCCACAAAAAATATCCGCATATATCCGCACCCAACTCAAGTGCACCTTACAGCGCGGTCAGCCGACCGACATCCAACTTTATAATCCGAAGCGGGGCATTGTAAAAATGATGCCATAAATCGGCCCGTGCCGACGACGCGGACGGTCGACGGGCCTTCGTCGCCGCGTCGTAAATTACCGACGCACGGACGCGACACCACAAAGGCGCAGCGAAAAATATAGATAAGCCGCGTGTAGTGGTGTGTCGATATCCGCAGATAAGTGGATGTGGGGTGTGGGATTAGGGTTTGGTAGCTCTGTTTAATTGTGATGTGTTCTCTGTATTGTATTGTCTGTACGCAAGGAATCACTGTTGTAGTTGAACTGTAATTATCGCGTAAAAGTATTCTCTATAGTTCAACATTTTCAACATCGTAATATTTTACAGCTTTGTTATTCGTATGCTTTCCCTGTTTTGTTTGTCAATATCAAACTAGCAATTGTATAGTAAAATTACTAGTTTTAAAGTAATTAATAGAATAATACTCGTAATTTTTTTACTATATTTTTTTATACCACGAAGGTGGCAAACAAGCATACGGCCCATCTCACACCTGATGGTAAGCGGTTTCCGTAGCCTATGGACGCTCGCAACACCAGGAATATGACTGACTCCAACCCTGATATATTAAAACCCTTCAACCGCAGTTTTTTTAGGATTTAAGATAATAATTATATAATGTTAAATCTAACTACACATGTTTGCTTTACGTATATATATCGTATTAATTTTACTACGTTTGCAATACATAAAGGTTTTTGTACGTAGTAAAAATAAAGGAAGCGTACATGTACGTGACATCATCAAAGCAGGTACTCCATTACTGCTGCAGTACATAGAACAGACCTTCCAACAAACAAATGGCTGTATTTCAACGCGCCAACGCACAGATCGCGCGACAAAAAGGCCGTCGGGTTCGCATTGCGGGCGTTCAGCTGGCGGGCAGAGTACCCGGCTCGCAGCGGTTCGAGGAGATAAGTAATTCTGTGCCGAGTAGGGGGGAGGGGGGTAATGCCCGCGCGGCGGCGGGTAATTGGTTCGCGCCGCCCGAGGCGAGCCCGAGTATCGCGCTTTAGCGACGGGCGCCCTCCGGTGTCGGGCTGGAATACAGAAAGACCAGAGTCGCTTCACACGTCCAGTTTTAGAATTTGTTTATTTTATTTTACTTAAATGGTTGAAATGCGCGATATGGTTCGTACCGTGAACTTGCTTCTCTTATTTCGTTCCTATTTTGGTGTTCGAATGTGTTGAAATAGCATTAACTTAGGAGCAATCCAAGGTTATAAAATGCCAGAATAATTTCATTAGCACGTCGACGCAAAGTTAAAAAGGTCCAAATAGCAAGCGTTCATTTTTACGCTAATCATTAAAATGGTGACAGTAAATGAAAATGCTATCTTAGCAGAAATTATTTATAGCACAGACCTTTGTGCTTGATATTGAAAACCAGGCCATTTCTTTTCTCAACATCCTTTAGGATATAGCTTGTATAAACTTTAATTTCATCTTAGCTTGTCGTATGCCTTCAACATAAGGTCAGCAATTCACCAGTGACTGTATGTAAGACGAGTCAGTTCAATGAATATTGATTGACTATGACAGCTTTTAGGTTACGCTTTGGACTGAAATTCATTTCAGTAATTTCCAACAATCATATTATTATGTGCTTTTCAATTGATCCAAGTCTTATGTTATTCTCGCAGTTAAATAATAAATCGTTTATTCAGTAACATTACAAGTTAACATTTCAGGGTTGGGAGCCTCTTTTTAAGCAAGTAATCTTCAGTTTTCTCGCATCACATCACATCACCCAACTCATTTACTTGTGACACAAGTGAGAAAAATAAACAAAATTGTTGTCGTAAGTCGTCTCCATAGCATTCTGTGTAGCTGTTTGTCATGCTACCGCGAGTTATAGCTATGTCATGCGGCCACCGGCGCGCCACTTTATACATCCGACGGCGCTACCAAGCACACCTACCTTTATATACATAATGTACTTATGTATACATATACAGTACCTACCGCCTGTATTGAGTGACGTTGTTAGTCAGTGTAGTGAAAGAGAAGTAAGCTCGGGTATTTGGGTTTATTTTAATATCGATAGAAATTATCCATAGATGATTTTTTTACGTATTGTTCGCTTGTATATTCTATGTAATCTGCTATCTTCAATCGACACACTGCTCAGCATAATTAGTTGCTTTGTTGAAGATCGATTACTGTACAGATAGGAAGGTACGAACTACTAACGGATTGACGTGATGATGAAAATGGATGAAAAAAATATCGATTTAAGTTTAAGAATTGTTTCAACTTATTTTTCAAGTACACCATAATAATTTGACTGATCTGGCACACCACTCCAATTCCAATTGGCATACAAATACAGAAACCAACCAATAAATATTTATGTAAAATCTACGCAGAATTCATTCAGCTAGCCAGAATGCTATGTGAAAATGTGGAATAACTACTAATTTTGAGACAATAATCGAAATCACATATTAAAGTTCGGATATTTTTTTACTTTTCCACACCAAGCGCGTCCCTTATAGCCAAAGTTCCTTTAGATATTTGGTTGTTGATATGTTTCAACTATGTCCATCATTGGCGTGTGTCCATCATTGAATCCATAAACGCGTCAGAACTGCCTCACAGCTACCAGGAACGCATAGCCGGCAACGATTCGTAAGTTGTGTTGTGTTCGAACTAGGAACAAATTAACCGCGTCTGCTCTGTCCGCGTGCCCACGTTTTTTTTGCTCATTACTCGTACGGGCGCGGCTGGCGCAGCAGCGGGTGTGTTCGAGTGAGCGGGCCGCGACGCGACGGGCCGCATAAAATACGACGCTTGGTATCGTCGACTACAGAACACGATGTGTCACGGATATAGCTAGGGGTGCGATTTGTACGATCATGCTAGAATATTACAATACTTCTACTACTAGTACAATATTATATTGATTTCTGGAAATGTTTTTGCGTTGTGTGAATAGATTTATTTATGTATATTTACATTTATTTGTTCTTGGTTTAAGTCTCACATTAACTATGGTATCTTAGTAAAGAAAAAAAAATATTAAGAAAATAACTAATACATATTAGGGCTTGACCTGTGAAATTTCTGTTGTTTATGGAATGGCTTAAACGGATTTTATCATTAGAGAATATTAACTTAAACTATGTATTTACAGATCGACGCTATTTTAAGGTTCATTTAACATTTCCCAAAGTAATACTGAATGTAAGATAACCCTAAAATAATATTCATGATTGTAAACACGTCACCAAAAAGCGCCGTCAGCGTCAACTGTAGAAGTTTCAAATGAAAGGAAAGTATTCTTGTTTATGTTGAACTGTAAAATAATGCAATATTGATCATAGAATTTTAACATATTTTTTCAACCCAAAGGTAATTTTAACGATGATAAATATACGTAAATGTGAAATTGACAAAAGAGCAGCATCTTTAATATAAGCTAGATATTAGGCCATTATTTGTGTTATATCGATATTAAACTTCGTTATAAGCATCGAAGCCCTATGCACGTGTTACCATCGCATGCAATCAGTCGGGGCGAGTCGTGGCGACGCCACTCAACGCGCCTCGTAAACGTTATCGGCTCCATCGTAAAAATGCTACGTTAAAACGCTACGTAAAATGGCGAACGTGCCGCCGCGCCCGCTGCCTGAACGTTCGCGCTTCGGGCTGCACGTTCTAAATTTGAATGTTTTATTCGCTGTCAGTACAGTTCTAATTATGAAATCAAAAGGTTCGATAATTTATTTATTCCATGACATTATGAGTATCCGCATGGTATCCGCAAAGTGGCGGATATTTTTTTGAGACACTATTTCGAAATTCAAAAAAAATTATAGTTATAATATTTTTTGCATACTATGCATGCTTCATTGTGTAAACACTCGCATGCAAGGCATTTATATTATTTCCTTAGATTGTATTACTATTTTACTTGTAACTATTGTTTTGAAATTTGTTCATTAGTGTTTTCAGAATAGATTCTCTTTGTTAAAATTTTAATATAGTTTTTTTTATTCCTAGTTGTTAAATTATTTTAATATTGCATGCCTGTAAAGTTAGATTGCATTTATTTTAAATGTATGTATGTATCATCTTTGTATTTACATGCATATCACGCAATAAATGATCTTTGAACTTTGAATTAGAGAAGTTTTCCTCGGTGGAGTCGAATCGAACCCGAATACTAACTACTAGACAACCGGGGTCTTCAAAAGTGACTCAATTCTTTCCTACGTCCGTCGGCAATGTGGCATATAAAATGATCACGTGACAATTCCAAAAAAGCCTGATAGTATATGTTAGTTGGTGGTTGTTTGCACACTCTGTACGTGTGCATATATCTTGAAACCAAATCCCAACCGGTTTACTAATAAGTATACCCGACACTGACCAAACCTGAGGAGGGTGGCAGCGGGTGCTATGACAGGGGGACGAGCCTAAAAGTTGAGACTTTGGGCCCGAGACACATGCCGCTTGCAGGGAAATTCGCGCCCCCATTAGCCACTGGGATCGAATGTCCCAAGTTGAGTGGGCTTGCTAAAAGAGGTAGTTTTGCTGGAAGCACGCTTTTAAATACCACCAAGGCGGCTAAAAATATTTTTAAAGGAGCCGTGATGGCCGTAGGGTGTGGTCGTTGCCTGCTATTCTAGCGACGCAAGTTCCACCGGTCTGTATCAATGAGTTTCACTAAAAATATGCAGGGACAAGATCTCTGGGTTTAAGGAAAACATCGTTAGGAAAGCTGCATACGTCTGAGAAGAAATTCAAGGACGTATGTAGTTCCAAAAGCCTGCGACGGACTCACCATCTGTCACCGAATTATCTTCGGTGAAATAAGCGTACGGCCCGCCTGATGTCAGCGGTTACCGCAACCTATGGACGCTTGCAACGCCATCACTCGCGCGTTGCCGACCCTCGTAAGAAGTGGATAAGTTACATGCAACAGATAAAGTCGAAGGTTAACGTAATGTCCTACCAGGTTAAATGGCTAACGATAGAACGTCTTGGCGACTGTCCACCGACGAACCTAGCTCCTAAATGTATGATGATGAATATGTGGGAAGGCATGAAGGTATATTATCATTATTTAACGTGGCATTAGCGTCGTGGTGTTAGGGTCCGCAACGCGCGAGTGATACCCTGGTGTTGCAAGCGTCCATAGGCTGCGGTAACCGCTTACATCAGGCGGGCCGTATGCTTGCTCGCCACCTTATAAAAAAAAAACGTGGCAAACAAAACATACGGTCTATCTGATGGTAAGCGGTGGAATACATATTTAGAAAGTCAGAACGGCGTGTTTTTAGACAGCGAATAAAGTTGGTACATACAAGCTTGTAGGTATTGATGAAATGAGACCGTTCTAGTGTAGTGCAGCACTTTATCTATAGCGAAGTGTCCCGCACTGTGTCCCGGATCCCGATCTATATCAAGTTACACGGGCCGGTTTAATTCCATTCCCAATCCGGCCCTTTTCTTCATAGCTAAATGAGGGCCGCCGTAATGGGACCTCGGACGGTCCCGGCCGGTACCTAAGGTAGGGTGGAAGGCTCGCTTATAAATAGTTTGCTTTTATGCAACTGGCTCCTAAGCTTGGCGAACAAGAACGATTTTTAAAATTCTATATAATTTAAAACATCGTGAGGAAACCTGCATACGTCTGAGAAGAAATTCAAAGACGTATGTAGTGCCTAAAAGACGGCGACGGACTCACCATCTTTCACGTTGCATTATCTTCAGTGGAAAGTGGGTGTTGTAACACCTCTTCCCAACCCCTTCGGGCACCCTTGTGGGAATGCGTGAAGATATACATACTATATAATTTAACTTGTCCTTGCCCAAAACTTTTTTTTACTGACAAACATTATTCTTAAAATTGTGACAAAATGCACAAACATACGCAATGTTATCGTAACATTCCCGAAGATTACGATTTACATAAAAATAATAAACAGGCGTCCCACCACTAAAAAGGACATTCGTCTCCCCGGATAAGCCGGGATCCCGCGAACCCCAAGTTGATCCCGGAGGCGGGATCGGTTATCAAGTTATCAATTTGGCCCGCCATATGTCCGTTAGGTCGTGACGGCCGATCTTTGGCCATCATATGTATGTGTGTGTGTGTGTGTGTGTGTGTGTGTATGTGCGTATTCTTAGATCTGTCGCCGTTACTGACCTGTTATGAATGTTAGCGTGGAATTAACAAATGAGTAAAGTTTTCAGATATTGAAAAAAAGCTATAGTCATGACGCAGGACGTCATGATGCACACTGTTTCCATTACACATTTCATCAAGATCTGTTCAACCTTTTAGTCGTGAAGATGTAACAAACCGACAGATATACATTAACATGTGTATACCTTGAGGATGGCTCATGTCCTTCGAATTTCTAGGAACCTCAGAAACAAACTTAATAATAACTAGCTGTTACCCGCAGCTTCGCGTGGTTTTGGAGTAAAAAAAGTATTTAGAAAAGCTTATTAAGACGGTATACAAATTTTCAAGCCCTGTTTCACCCCCTTAAAGATTACTTTTTGAGACAAGAGATAGCCTATGTACTTCCCGAGGTAAAAACTATCTCATTACCAAATTTCATTACGATCCATTCAGCCGTTTAGTCGTGAAAAGGGAGAAAACAAACAGAGTTACTTTCGCATTTGTAATATGTATCAGTATGGATTGGATCAGCTGATTTGTCATGAAAATATAAAATACACCAAGCGACAAAAAAGTTATATTACAAGCTTTTGCTCGCGGCATCGCTTATAATAATCATAATAATAATAATGCTTGGACATTATTACACAGCGCCATCTGGCCCCAAACTAAGCAAAGCTTGTACTATGGGAACCAGTAGCTGATATAATAATTTTTTTTTGTAAATATATACTTATAATACATACCAAACACCCAGACGCAAGACAAACATATTTGTCACATAAATGTTTGCCCCGGCGGGAATCGAACCCACGACCTCAGTCGACGTAGCAGTCAGGTATACTAACCACTAGACCAGCGGTCTCGTCTAAGTCGCTTGGGGATAAACTATTTTTTTAATCCCTTGCGGCTCCCTAATTTTCCGGGATGAAAAGTTCTCTCACGTCATATAGATCTGCATCACACATTCCCTTGTTTCAATTGAACTAGCACTGACAACAGTATACAGATTTACAGTCACTGTAAAGTCTCTCACCGCAAACCGCACCTATAATCCTACATTAACACTAGCTTTTGCCCGCGGCTCCGCACGCGTAGTAAAGTGAATAAGTCTATCATATATTTTTACCGGTTTCAAGTGTCAAGTCTCTAAACCCCCAGCCGTTTAGGCTGTGCGTTGCTATGTCAGTTTCTTCTTTTATATATACAGACAGATAGAAAGATAATATTTTCCCAAACCCAAAACTCAAGGTTTAAACCCGACTGCCACCCTCACGCCGCAGTCGCAGTCGGAGCGTGTCGTCGCGCCTAATCTACGTTTAATTTTGATTAATGACTGAGGTCGCGACTGCACGGGCCTGTAGCGCGGTCCTAATACTTAATTAGGTTGGGATTTTGGGCCCAAAAAATCCCTATGAAGTTGGGAATTATATGATTATTCTTTACCTGACCCAAGTGGGTGTATAGTAACATCGTTTGCAGTGAAGTAAGCGACTCCTTTACTGAAACCACATTATAACACTCCAAATACCTGTCTCATACTTTGGTAGATTGCTCTGAATAAAGAGCTCGTATATAATTTTGAAATTTGACAGAACTTTTGTTTTGTAAAAAAATAATTGTCGTCTGTCGTAATTGTCGAGTTCCTAAGTATGGCAACCGATACTCTTCAGGGATTATTTTTGCCAGTGTCGAGTGTTAGAGAATGTTACGTGTTAGAGGTTCTAAATTATTCGTGTTTGCCGCATTAAAATGCCTTGTGTCATGCATGTAATTCTAATTGGGTTTCAGGAGACAGTCGACGGCAGTAGCAGATCGTAACATGCCTTTAGGTCAGAGGAACCCATTGACCAAAATGACAAATCACTTAACCCAAAAGTCATATTTCTAACGTTCATAAATCAATTACTAAATAAAAAAAACCTGAAAAAAGAAACCTTATTTGAATTTAAATTTAGATTTTTTTCTTTGGTCTGCGCAGAGTTCTGCAAAATATTAAAAAGGAGTTGGTTCCTCATTTAAAAAAAGAAGTTAGATGACTAGGAGCAGCGAAAACGAGTGTAAAAACTAGGAGCACATAATTCAGTGGCAGACGAAGTATCTTAGCGACGACGGTCGGGGCGGACGAGGCTTCCGGGCGTGCTTCCTTCCGGAAATAGGGCCCGTTCCGTTCGCTGCCGCCCGCTCTCTAATGGCGCGTGCCTCTGTAATGTCATGCCACCCTGGTACCCGAACGTTAGCCCAGCTCGTGACTTTTTCTTTATAGGATTTTATTTTTTATTTTGAACTTTGTCAATTTTTGTGTTAAACTGGCAGTCGTTAGAACACACAGTAACCTGTGGTTGAAACAAACTAAATTATATAAATAAATTTTACACGTGAGAGTCCGTGTTATAGAAATTAATTTTACTCCGTAATTATACTCCCAATTTAGTACTGTCAGTAAATAAACTAAAGAGCATTCCGGGATTCAGGGTCTTGATATGAAAATTCTAGTCGTTTTGTGTTTGTATATATGTTAAAACTACTTCAGCCGTTTTGAGCGATGAGTTTTTGTAGATGCAAAAGTTATGGTTTCACGGGCGAGCTTAGTTATTATTCTGAGGTTTCACGTCACCAACATGTGATACGACATGCTAGTATGACGTGCTGTTTCAAACTTTACAGTATTAATTTCTGTCGATACTCCGCGTGACTGTTTATTTTTTTATTTAAACGTATAATTCACCATCCAACCTAAGCTTTAGTCAAAACTGCGTACGGTCAATATGAGTACACCACAGCACAGTATCTATATACACAATACAACGTAAGTACAGTGTGACACAGATAGTGGGTAGCTATAGCCACCGCGCCCCGGGCCGCGCCTCGCGCCTGTCGAGTGGCAGACGGGCTGTACGCCGACGCGACTAGACTTGATACTTGTTATATTTATTTTGTTTTTAAGTTTTTATATTCTCGTTTCTGTGGTTAGTATTATTTCATTATGTAGAGCAGCAACCGAATTTACACTTATGAGGAATCAGTAGAGGATAGCTGATCTTTTGTCATAATCTTAAAATGAAGAATGTAATTGATCACTTATACACAATTTTTTTAGGGCCTAAATACCTCTATTTTATCTCTCTGTCTGTCATGTTGTTTACACATGTTTTGTAACTGTATCACCGTTGCACCTGTTTGTATATACATGACTTTATTCTGTTTTGTGTCGAATAAATAAAATACAAAAACGTTATGATATTAATTATTATAATTTTAAACGCCCTAACGTCTAGTGAGATACTGAAAATTATTGCAGCTTTATTATTGTGTATACTAGAAACATTTCAAATAAGTTTTATAATAAGGTATGAAAAACTAATCCGACCCAAAACTCACCAAGGCTAACGACCAAGCGTGTTCCGGCGCTTGAGAGCCCTTGTCAAAGGACTCCCTCCCCCACCGCTGCTCCCTCATTATGTTAGCGCGTGAGGATACGTATTGCAAAATGGTGCTTTTCTGCCGTGCAGTGTTCTTGTCAATTTGCTCTGGTGTCGTTTGAGCATGTTATGTCTACGAAAATACATTCTTTCATACCCACAATATAGTTAGTGATGAATGTACGTACTGAAAATAACATTGTTGTTTCATTATTATTTACTGACAGGCTAGCATCCTGTCGGTGACTTCGTCTATTAATAAGCTACGGTGACAATAATACGTCACTTATTTCCTTTCAACCATTTGATAACTTTAAGAAAGCAACGTTTTCCTACGTCCATAGATATAGTAGGCGCGCCAGCCAGAATTTTCTCCTAAGCACATAAAAACAGTGCCGCAGACGGAATTAACATCAGTAAAGACAGAGGCTTCACTGCATAGGCTTGTGATTGTATAATGACGGATAGACTAGCATTTGTTCGTAATTATTGACTTTGTAGAGTATGATAGGTATGGTTCGATGACGAGAATAGTCTTTTAACAACAAAGGGAAAGAATGGCATTCACTATCATTCTTTGGCACTATAAATGAAGTTCCAAAGGAGTAATAGAGAAGATTATTTTATTTTTATACTGTACTGTATATAGGTATTATTTATTTGCTATTATTTTATTTTTATACTGTACTGTATATAGGTATTATTTATTTGCTATACTTAACACAATTAGTGGAAACGTTATAGCTGAAACTTGTTTTTATTTGAAGTAGAGCAAATCCTTTTCCATTCTTCTAATACTAATGCTTAAATACTAAAGCAGTAGTGACTATAATGAAACGAAAGGCAGAATCAGTGAACAATATATAAGTAATAAGGCGGTCGTCAGGTCGGTATATCATGGTAATAAACCCGGGCGGCTGCTAACGCGCCGGCCGCACCGCAGAAAATTACTGACCGCGCCGCTTCAAAGCGAAGCGATGAGCATAAAGCGATATTTATCTGTCTCTTGGCCTCGCCGACACCGGCACCTATCAAGTCGAGTGCTACAAGCTCAACGATTCATCACGCCAGGGCCGTACCTCTCGAAAATACAGTTCATTTTACTTCGCCAGAAATGTAGAGGAATAGTTGTACAACTATAGCACCGTAGATAGATTTGCTCGCGTGCAGCCAGTGACGCAACGCGAACCGGCTTGACATCTGTGTAAAATGACTCTTCGTTATATTTATTTATGCGTGTGTCGGCGAGGGCACTATTTTTGCGTGGTCATTATTTAATCACACCGAAACTCCATCAAATCAGGGACGTAGTATATTATCTACTCTGAGGTAAAACTAATGACCCGTCTCTGTAAGACACAATCATAAATATGGTACCCTACTACGATGTGTTTGTCTACAATGGTCAATATAAATGAATTAAATAATTTGCAATCGTAATCATAAAATTAATAAGTAACCAAAATTCTCACTGGTTATTTATGGTATGGAAACAAATATTCCCTAAGCGTTCTTGGTCTTGTATTCAATATCACGATTTCTTATAACACAAATCCGACGGCATGTAAGCTGAGTACGGCTCGGCACATTACCAAAGACATGCCGTATTTTACCGGCTTGGCGAGCGGACATTTCCACGTCTCGTATCTTATCTGGGGCTCGCCAAGAGCTGTGTCGTCTTCTCGTGACGTGACACTGTTGCCGTCAACTGTGAAGAATATCGTCTCCGTTTTTATTATAGCTAATGGAATTTGCTTTAGCTTTTCTGGTTTCAAGAAAACGTTCTATATTCTTCTCTTTTCGAATTTAATTTACAATAATAAATAAATAACAAAGAAGCAATTTGCTCTGCAATCGATCAGCGTGGAATCTCAACCTGTACAGGGTACACACCAGTCAATACAAACCAAAATACCAGAAATGTAAACAAAAACAGCCGCGTTCGGATTAGCGCCAAAAGCACCCTCGATGTTTATTTAATGACATCTATTTTATCTGTCATATACATTATGTTTGCTCTGGCAGAATGCTTTTGCGAATATGAGGGGTTTATTTTTCCAATCGCTGTTAGATTTAACCTTTCAGTCACATGTTGGCTGATAAAGTGTTAACATTAAAGATTTTCAATATTATATTAAAGTATCCATGGCTGTGTGATATTTCTCTTAGGCTGGCTTAAATACAAAATACCAAATGATACGTCGTCTGTCTTTGAGTTAATATATCATCATTATCATTTCATAGTTTAGTTTTGTGTTAGTATTCTCGCTGATTCAAGTATTTATTAGTCTAGTGTTAGTATGACAAATAGTTTCATTCCTATCCCACGATCGGTTTAGCCATATGAATTGTTCATATGAATACTTACGCCAAAATTATTAATTTAATGAAAATTTGGTTGGGTTGCCGGTTATAATAAAATCGTAATAACTAACCATTACCATATTTAACATATAGAAATGACTCTTTAATTATGATATATGATTATTTACGTCATTAAAATTCTAAATTAGAACATTGATACGGAACATTGAAAAATGCCATGCTAGACAATCTTCCTTTGACAGAAATTTGCAAATATTTTCCTTTGAAATCAAACAGTTTATATTATACGTAGTTCCTGCTGCGAAAACTTCGTTGGATTATTCCTCAGCTTCGTGCATAATAATAACACACTTGACGGTTAGAAGTATTCGTTGCTTGTGATATAGTCTTAGTCTTGATCTATAGCACAATATATATAATTATACCTATAAGTGTTATATTGCTTAAAGTACATGTATAAATAAAAAACTCAACGTTCAGATCTCAAGTGACGCGTGCAATTATTATGCGAGGGGGTCAGAGCGAGGTTATCGCGAATGTCCCCTGCGCGCAATTGGCAAACATGTGTGGCGTGGCGTCGCTGCAGGCGAGCGACAAATGGTTCACGCGCCGCGCGCAGTCCGAGGATCACGGACATTCGGTTGGCGTACACAAGTGCATGCTGAGTGTTTTATATTTGAATTTTAGTCTTAATTTTTTTTTATCTATCTAGTTTATGCTGGTACCTATAATATTACGAAGTTATATTGTTTTAGTACATTTAAACTATATATATTATGTATGTAGCCTTTAATTAACTAGTTACTTACTAGGCGTATAGAGCGTTTTTAAATAATCGCGTCACACTAACTTCTTTATTACGTAAATAATTTATAGTAAGTCAAAATGCATGGTGGCTAATACAATTTCGGTCTTTTGATAAATTTATTTATTTGTTTAAGGAACTCCAACGACTTATTCACTAATTATATTTTAAACAGGAATAACTTATTATGTGCTTTTATAGTATGGTGAATTTGAACAGGAGTACACAGCACTTACTTAGTGAGTTTATATCTAGATTTAGTTTAAAACATGTTTATAGAAAAAATAATAAAAATAAAAATTGTGTTATTAACAAAAGGATAAAACAACCAAAGGCTACAAGCGATTATTCTATTGTGGAACTAAGGAGATGAAAGCGAAATTTTGACAATGTATCGGAAATTATTATTACATAATAATAATGTACATACATGAAATTATTTAAGTTACCAAATATTATTTTTAATTCTTTGGGAATTAGAGAAAATTAAATAGTGGGATAAGTAATACAGCTACAGTCTGATGTTATTAACAATGATAAAACTACAACTACTCTTAATTCATCGACATAATCTTGGATGGCTCCGTTGGTCTTGTGGTTATTAAACCTGTCTGCATCGCTCGCGTCGCGGATTCGATCCCCATGTCAAGGCATTTTTTTAATGTAATTAATGTACATTTTATGCTTGAGTTTTAGCATGTATATAAAAAAAAACGTATAACAAGAATTTCTCTCTCGTATCACAAGTATTTCTCTATACATATCTGTATAAGTTATCTGGTACCCTGAGAACAAGCTTATGAGCTTGAGACGGGATTAGGTTGTGCTGTGTTATTAATATTATTATGTTCGAATATTATTGCCCAATATAAGTATCTGAAAGACTACATGTAGTTTAATCTGAAACATTCAATTTTAATGTATCTTTCTCTTACTTGTAAACATTATCTGTCTCCTTCCAACTTTAAAAGATGACGCTAGCTGTAATCTAATATCCTGGTACAGTATCAAATTTATGAGGTGTAGCAGAATCGGCGAGTGAGCGGTCTCGGTGTAGGTGCGCGCACCGCTCGTCCGGCGGCGGCCACAAATCTTCCGTTTCACTCGTGCCCAGCCTCCGACCGGCGAGGAGAGGAAACAGCACGCTCCAAAGCACGCGGCTGCGTGATACCGGCTACTCCCGAAATAGACCCCCCGCGCGGGGTGCCGGCCCATCGACGTGCTTTTAGTATGCTGCGCGCATGCGAACCGCCCGCACCCTTCTGCGCTCCTAGTAGCCACAACGAAATTACGCGAATTTATTTCGACTTAAACTAATCGTGCTTTATAGCATGCTGTAAACCCAACATGGTGGCGATACTGGCCAACCCAAAATGGAGCGAGGACCTTACCATACAAATGATAATCGAGTACGAAAAACGCGAGTACCTGTGGAACCCTGTCTCTGAACACTACAAGAACAAGAAGATTAGAGAACAAGGATACGTGGAAATAATAAACGCATTGAATTTAGTCGATGTTACTGTTAAAGAATTGAAAAATAAAATAAAGAATATACGATCGTCGTACAGCGTCGAGTTGAAGAAGATTCGCGCGGCTCGGAAGGCTGGCGCGCATGCGTACCGGCCAAGCGTCACGTGGTTCGAGCACGCAGACAGGTTTCTGAGAGCAATAGTCACACCGAGCTCGGTGAGTTTATTTATTCATTGTTTACAAGCTCACACGGTCACACATGCGACATGCGCTGTTCGGCATTATATCAACAATTCCTTTTTTTATAGGTGGATAATAGCTTGCTGGAGATACCTATGAGCGATGACAGCGACGTGGTACAAGATTTGAGCGAGCGAAAATCTCCGGAGAAGAAAAGCCCGCGGAAACGTCGCAGCTCAACCCGATCGTCAACACCGTACGTGTTGAATACACCGTCGCCGCGGCCGAATACTCCATTTGGCCTGAACCAGAGCCCGGCTCCTTTCGGAATACTCCCATCCTCAACGACAGCGCCCTTCCTCAACCCCCCCGTGGGGATCGCTACGCCGCTAACTACCTCACTAGCAACCATTTATCCCATACCAACGAAACAAAAGAAGAGCAACTCAGATGATCGCAACGGAGATCACAGCTCCGACATGCCACAAGACCTCAGCCAACACTCAGAGAGCACGAATGAGAATGAATTCGAAATGTTCGGAAAGCTGATAGCAAGTCAGCTGAGGAAATTGCCGCTAAGCCTGGCTTTGGACACGCAGCTAAAGATACAGACTTTGGTAAATGCAGCTAGGATCCAAGCCGTATACCAGCAGTACAGCTATGCGGGGCCCTCGCAGGAAGCACTGTCTGTACAGGCTCTGTCGAACGGAATCCTGGCGAGCATGGCTTCTCAAAGTCCCTTTGCCACCAGGTCTATGGGCTTGCGGGCAGATTCTCCAGAAGATATGAGCAGGGACATGAAAACTGAATATTCAATCGGCTCCGAAGCTGAAGACTAAAACTTATGCAGGGATTTTTTGACACTTATATGTTTCTGTCAAACTTTCCTGGGGAAGGAAACACAAGAATTTACGTTTGCTCATTCCAATTATTTATTTATACAAAAGTGTGGATTCACTTTTCGAGGTTTGAAAGATTTAGTTTGTAGGAACAGAGTTTTTCACTTCAGAAAGAATATAAATATCTTTATATAGTTTTAGATACATAATATATGAATGTGATAGATGTCTAGATACAGAGAAAGCCAATAAAACCTTTAAATTAAGTAATTAAATGTTCAGTACAAATCAGTGGTGTAAAACGTCAGAAAATATGTAGTTATAAAAGATTTTTATAAACTAGTCAATGTGTATTTCGATGTTTAATATTATAGATCTCAATATTTTCGGCTGTGTTAGTTTATTTAATTCAATTATAATACAAGTTACCGATTTACAAAATTTTATTTTATAAGTATCAAAACTGTTTAGTTGTAGTACACTTGACAGATCTATAATTCTATATAGAGCGTTGCCATGTTGCCAATATTAAAATACGAATTTAATTGTGGTAGAAATGTGAAGAGTAGGTTGTATGTGTACTAAATAGGCCATTACGTATTAATAATGTGTTAAACTTAATTGTAATGAAAAAAATACCTCACCGTAGATAATACCGTATCTATCGGATTCAATATTGTAATTTAGTATATTAAATGTTGTTCTATGTGCCACAATTAGATTGTAAAGAATGTGATCTATTGAAGAAATAAATATTTTATAAATGTGAAAGGTTGCATTTTATTAATGATTGTCTTAAGATTTTTTGGTTAGCCCCTTAGCACGTGTTTTATTTAGAATTTATTTCACGTTATATTGGACAATAATAATATTAAAACTAACCTTATATAAAAAAATAAAATAAACAAAACGAATGTATTTTGAATGCATTCATTAATACATTACAATGATACGTTTACATTTTATCGACATCCGTACGTCGCCACATATTTATTTAGTCAATTTCAATAACAATATAAAAAAAATGAAGCGCTGAGCAGATTAAAACATTTACAAAAAACGGAACTTAACCTACCTACTTATAGTTAAAAGATCTGACCCAAACCGGAATCATGCGGTAGCGTGCCAAGAATGCTAGCAGCATTGCCACGCTGGATAGCAATGCTGATTCTCTGATAGAGATATTTTCCAGCACGCCTGTCACGGGAGGCCTCAACCAGCCGATGTGAAGAGCATCCGGGCCCCAGGGACCCAAAGTTTCAACCACAAATGCATAAAATATGTGCCCTGGACCAAGACATGCATATTTCCGGCGCTTGAGGCTCTCCTGCTGAACAGATTTATTTGGAACCGCCAAGGTACATAGTCATAAATAATTTCGATTGGTAATCCAAGAGTGGATAGGAAAGCCACGGTAACCGTTTACCACCAGGGCTGTATTGTATGCTTGTTGCCAACTTAGTCTATACTAGTCTATACTAATATTATAAAGTGGAAAGATTTGTATTTTTGTGTGTCTGTGTATGTTTGTATTGAATAGGCTCCGAAACTACTGTACCGACTTCAATAATTCTTTCACCGTTAGAAAGCTACATTATTACTGAGTAACATAGGCTATATATTATACTAGCTGTCTGCCCCGGCTTCGCACGGGTAGACAAAATATATGATAAATGTCTACCCGTGAGAAGCCGAGGTGGGACGCTACTAATTAATATTATAAATGCGAAAGTTTGTGAGTATGGATGGATGGATGTTTGTTACTCATTCACGTAAAAACTACTCAACGGATTTGGTTGAAATTTGGAACGCAGAAAATAATGTATAACCTGGATTAACACATACATAGGATACTTTTTATTCCGGGAAAATGTTTTTATCCCGGGAAACGTTTAGGTTCCTCCGAGATTCTAACCTCAACGCGGACGTAGTCGCGGGCAGAAGCTAGTGGTATATAAAAAGCTCCAGAGACACATAAAAAATGTTCAGAGAAATACATTCCCGTTTAATAAGCTAACATCTAAGAAGCATCTAAGCAATAACCGGCGCCGGGCGCACAATATTAGGCTTACCTAAATCTTTGACACTTTTAATTTCTCCGGGATGTGCCGTTATTTTCCCGGGCACAAAGTAACGTTATGTCAACAGCGGTACAGGACTGGCTTTATTAAATTCTTATAGATGTGATGTGACTTTTGCGAGATGTTTAGATGACGAGAAATGGTCTAGATTACGGTTTAGGTTGGGCAATTTGAGCATTGTATACTGGTTTTGTTACCGGTGCAACATGTTTAATATCTCTGTGGTAAACGGATTTAAGATACAAAATAAAAAAATACATTATTACACGTTTAGGAGTAAAGCGGAATTGAAACATGAATAGGAGGGTAAGATAAGAAGAACCTACACAGTTATTTTTAATAAAGCAAAATAATTTGTATACAAATTATAATATTTTCCTTGAATCTTTTATGTTTATAAGTTGCAGTAATCTTTCAACTAATTTAAGATCTGTTAATTAATTCACATAAAAAATCTGCAGTTCCATTTTCAAAAATACATCAATCAAAAAGAAAATATCATCAGCCAGCATGTCAATATAGCGCTCACGTCACCTTTCATATTATCCTATATCCTAGCAGTCTAGCCTGACTTTGAGCCGAGAAACATCTGAGGAATGAAATTCGCCCGCGCTAAGCTGCGCTGGGACGTGTGAAAGCCGGTGTTGCGTACGAAAGAGAGGCTGTACGTGTTAGAAAGAGACGTGCACTGCGGTCCCGTGGCTAGCGGGACGGCTGTTGAGCGGCCGGTAGCTGCGACCGCGGTGTCCTGTATGGGGAAAGATGCGTCTTGATACTTCGCTTTATTTTTTCTTATTATTTGAAAAAGTTTTGCAGCTTGCCTGTACGCACTGGCTTAGTTAATTAACCACTGGTTTTGTATTCTCAGATTAGTATAGTAGTTAACTGCATACATTTACTTCACGTTCTACAGTTTTTTTTTAAAATTCATATAGTAATATATAATCATTATACGCGCCATAGCAGAAAAAAATAAACAAGTATGCCTAAGATATTGTATCTGCCTCATTATGCAAATAACTCCGCAGTACCTATTACATGCTGTACTAAACTACAATAAAATTGTCTACAATAAGTATTGCTAAATAACACGTCACTGCACCAGTAGCATTGCTTATTTACTATTTAGCTGCAAAAACAGCATTGTAGCTTTTTCATATTAAATTGTAAGTTACGGGCTTGATGCTTCCGAAGCTTGTTAAGCAAAAAGTTGCTTTACATTTTCGATAACTTATCCAGGATCTCCATAAATATGTAAATCAAAAATCCCAATATTACTCCTAACATCTTTCAACACAATTTCTATGGGAGTATACACGTACTTACGCTAGTTTACATAATGGCGCCTCTTTTATAATAATTGTCGAAGCGCGGTCGGCGGTGGCGATAAGGGATTACTCGCTTCCCCGTTCCAGTATACCACCCCATTCTCCCTCGGCCCTCCTCCCTTGCCTGCCCTGCTGGCTTTTTTCTCGCGCTTGCACTTCGCCGTTGAGCGGTGTAGTGAATTATGAATTAAGATATGGACTCACCTAAGGGGCTAGTGGCCCGAGACTAGAACTTGTCGTGTCCTTTATAAGTAGGGTAAAGTGGTAGCCTTATACATTTGTTTTATTGTATATCTTAGTTGTTTGTCTTATTAACCGTGGATTGAATATACTTTTATCCGTTTTCTGTAAAGAATTTTATGGTATACTCTTAAAAAATCTTCCTGGCATGTTCGGTACCCTATATATCTTCAAGATAGTTCCGTGAAGTTCGTGTCGTAGATTATTTTTTTCGGATTATGTAACTGTTATCAAAAGTTCAACAGAGCTTAAAAAGAAAAAAAATAATAATGTGCGCTGCCTTTATCACACAATTAATTAACAAGATCGTCATATTATACAGGTGTGTTGCTACATGAAAATATTTCTCCTTAAACCGGTAGCTGAAGCAATGATAGTAGAAATATTATGGGAAAAGCCTTCGGAAGTCGAAGTCCACGGCCTACGGCTGATATGATTGCTTTGAAAGTTTTTTTATAGGGAACACAGTTCCATTGTGATCATTGGCGGCTGGAACAGAGCTGTATTCAAAGAGACAGGCCGCCAATAAAGTAGCGATTCCTCATCAAGCGCACAGACGCAGGCCGATAGAGCCATAACGAAACACAAAGCGTAGCGGCGCGGCGCCCGGACAGAAACCAGTCCAGGCAAATTAAATATGTAGGAGGCGAGCGCTCGCACCCACGCTACTAGGGTTGGCATTTCATTTATGAAATCATTTAATTTATTTCTAATTTGATTTTGGAACTTATTCACCATGGGCTTTGGTGGCTGAAGTTGTCAATTCACTGTGGGAAAGTTGTATGAGGATAAAATCTGTATGCTATTTTTGTATCAAAATTTCAATTCCTAAATCAACGTGCGTTTTCTTGATTGCTTTCTGATGTAACGGCCCCATCAACATTGTTGCATCCCATTGTGATGCAACGCAGGTTATTGTCTTTAGAAGTTTATATTGTGTATGTGTATATGTTCTTTTATCTTTTGTGATACGTGACGCTCCAGAGCAAGACCATATTCCTGCAGATCGTAGTCACTATCTAGATTGCGCTGCCGCCAGCCAAGTCGTTTGCTAATATTATCATATGTGTATTGTAGCTTCCTTCAATCGTCACCAGGCTAAAAGCTTAAAATACATCGAAAACTATGTCATTTACAGCCCTATCCGTAAAGTGAGCTCGGTGAGCGCACCGTCATTAGAGCCGGCGTTAGCGACCCGCCGCGCGCCGCCCGCCAGGCCAGACATTTTTTATGCAACCCACAGCGCCGACGAATGTTTTTTCAACAGCCCTGGGCTCGGCGCGAACTAATGTACACACTATATTTGACTTATAGCGTGTGCTGCTCTACAACTTGCTTTTTATGTTTTTGGGTATCATGAATTGTATGCGGTTTCTATTTTCCAGTGTGGGACTGTAAGATGGTTTAAGTTCGAAACTCTGTTGTAACATCGCCGTTGTATTGACCTTCAATAGCTCACTGCTTAAAACCTTCTGATATTCATAAATGGGATATATTCTTGTTGCCGCCATAGCCTATAGACTTTTCAGAGTAATATTGGGTGCAGTCAGTCAGTGTGTAGTAGGCAGCCATCTATTTACATATGGGGAGCGATAGAACTGAACAGATTAACTTAATAATTTATGGGCATAATTTATCTCGACCATTTCATTTTCTTCTTCACTCCAATCTGGCTAATCAAGCTGATTGTCAAAATCCTCGTGCAAAATGAAACTTAAGTTTCGACTAAAGTTGCGTGCTATCAATAGCAACACACGACCATAAAATCTGTCATATTTTATACTTTTTTACCAAGCCTGGTCGGAAACTACACCGTATTTAATCCCACACCTCGCATGGCAGTCGGTGGGCGCGGCCCACGGGCGACCGCACGCCTCGTGCCTTCATATACGATACTTGTATATTTGTATCGTGTGGCGTGTGGTAGACACTTTATACACCTCGCTGCATTTTATACCTACTTCAGCTTCGTTTTTATAGTTGGTGTCCAATTCATCTGGTTTGGGTAGTGGGTTGTTACTTGTTAGTTTCACCAGGGCTTAAGTGAAACGTTGATGTGTGTTGGTGGATGGGTTGCATACTTACAAACTGTTCGTCGTAGAGAACCTCAGTATCATTCGTTACCTTCATAATAATATCAATATTATTACCATAACATGCATTGTGGATATAAGTTTCATGGTACAGATGTGGTTAGATGCAAGGAAGTATACGAAATAATATGTAATAAACTATATAATATGGGTATAATGTATACATAGTATACTGACATACTCTAATATTAACTCAAACCTATAATCAAGGAAATTACCCGCACGATTATAAGCGTAATAAATCAAAGCATCAAACGTGCCAGGCGGCGTATACGGCAGCCCATTATACCGGGTCGGTGACAAGGTGACGCGCGCCGCGGGGGCGCGATAACGTGGCCCGTATCCTGTCGAGTCGTGAATGTCGTGATGCTCGCTCGATATTCGAACCTCTGCGCGTGTTATACACGCCTGGTAGCTGCTGCGGATAACCACATTATATTCAGTAATCACACCGCAGCTACTTACTCCTCCCTAGGAATAACAAAAGCTACCCATTCTACTAATAGTGAGCAAGAAGCATCATATTTATAAGATAAAAAATTAAAATCGATACAGTTTGATTCATGGTGTTTTTTTTATAAAACCATGTGTTGTATTATGTACCAGTTAAAAGTCCAAGTGCGGCTACACATAGTTTTAGCCGGCTGGAGCTTGTAGAAAAAAAACACCAACGGCTAACCTTCTTTCTAAACTGCTCGGGCAAATCGGACTACAAATGGTTCTGGTCAGTATGATGAAGGATAAATAACATAGATATAAGTTTGACTGCCTGTGACCGACTGCACTTAGCTCCCAGCTAAAACTAGGTGTAACCGAATTTCGACTTTTAGCCGTAACATAGTCAAGAGGTACATACGCAAAATCTTAAAAAAATAACTTCAATATTATTGCAATATCACGTCGAATGGATTATGTATTTGATCTACCTCCGTTCACTGTATGTAATTTCGAGAAATATTATTATCGACACTCATATATGAAGGATAAATGAAGTGATTGCGATTCTCCGTCACGTTCGCTTCGCGTGTTATAGAGATCCGCATTCGGAAGCTGCGCTTTGATCTTGCTGACTGGCTTTATACACTGACTTCTATCACTTTAATGGCAAAACGAAGTTAATCTCCAGTACTGCTATTCGAAAACGTGACTCTAAAAATGTCAAAATGTTCATACGATTTTTTAGTTCCATTTTTGACCGGCGCAGTGCTGTTCATTTTCCTATACAGAAATAGATGTAAGCGATACAAATACGTAGTGGAAAGGTTTTGTTGCTGATCATGTGATATTTTTTCTGTTTGCCTGCATGATCTATTTTATCTAAATCTTGTTATTGTATAGAACCAATTTTGTTTGCAGTATAGAACCAAAATATAAAAGTTAATAATATTCATAATTATATTTAAAATTCCTTCATTATAAGAATTTAATAGTCTAGCAAAAGTTGCATTTGGATTCGACTATTTTTTTGCCATTATAAAATTAATTGTTTATTTAATTAAGACCCACAAGAAACACTTATGTAGGACGATAATAGCTTTTTCAAATACATGGTGAGCAACCTCTAAAGCGACATACTTTCTTTTGTTATTTTTAATACTATTTATTTACTACGTACATACTTTTCAAGACTTACAAACCAATTGTCTCAACAACATCTCCGTTACGTGTTTATCATGAATACTTACCATCTTAAAGTAAACACATAATAACCATTTAGTTATATTATCTTAGCGTTATTATAATTAGCGTTTGGCTAATTATAATATGAGTCTTGAGTCTGAAATTTAATGTGTAATATTACTGTAAGCACAAACCCTGTTCCAAAGTTTGACTTTATTTAATGTAAATCAAAGAGCCACACGTTCATGAAAATATATCCCTACATAGTATAAAACAAAGTCGCTTCCCACTGTCTGTCCTTATGTATGTTTAGATCTTTAAGACTACGCAACGGATTTTGATGTGGTTTTTTAATAGATAGAGAAATTCAGGAGGAAGGTTTTTATGTATAATTGATTTGGGTTTTGTAGGTATTTAACTTATAAGGCTAACGCTGGCCGTGCAAAGCCGGGGCGAGTCGCTAATTATATGGAAAAAAATAATAGTGTCCCATGTAGAAAATAACATTTCCAAATCGGAGGAGAATTCGCAAGTTAAGTTACTTATAATCGCAGTAATTTCTCGCTCATAAAGCCCCGATCCATGTACTTGATTGAATAAAATTAAAGTCATAAGTTCCTAAAATCAGTTATTTGAAAGAAAAGAAATCTATACTAATTATTGCTTGTACCTAGGTATTTTTCAGCATGTTACTAGACAAACGTGTACCAAAAATGAAATAACTAAATTGCAAGTATCAAAACCGCTCAGTCGCGATAACGGCTTAGCGAGCACGCGACGAAACGGGCCGGGCGATCCCGTGTCACGTCGTTGGTGTCGGCGGGCGGGCACGCTGGCCGGCTGCCAGCTAACGCCAACGTTTGATCAAACGGCCCACACCAACATTACTTACAGGCGGGCATTGGCGCGTGTTGGTAACAACTTGATCTTTGTCTCTTGCACTACGCGTTGCAAGTTCGTGTCTTGTCTTAATATGATTTCAAGTTGAATAATCGCATTGTTAATAATATAATATTCAATTTTATTTGACCTATTTAAGTGGTTTTAAAAACACATACACTTAATTGGGTGCCATAAACTCTTGATTAGTATAGTTCTTTGATTCAGTTTCTTCATACATGCCGCTTTACACAACGATGTAAGTACATTATTCATAATAAAAACTAAATCCGTGCTATTAGATACTAGAACTCAACAAATATGTAAGTGATATAAGTTTTACTGAGTTCCGTATAAAACTGTGTCTAACCTTAATAATTGACCACATATCGAATAAATAAAATATTCAGAGCGCCTGTATTTCCATCATTTGGTTCTACTTGCGATCGTGTCGCTCCCGTGTGCACTCGACGTGTGATAAAATCTCGGTTGTATTGCCTGTTGTTTGAAGTATTGCGCCGCGCACGCTACTCGTGCTAGTGAGTGAACCGATTTGATTCACTGCGTATTTACAAAACTTCCTATTCACTCATGCTGTCCTGGTACTTGTTGTAAGTTTGTGATGTAAAAAGGCGTAACTCCAAAATCCGTGACTCGGGTTAGGTAGGAAGGAGGAGGCATGCTCTCCGACCGACCATTTGAAAAACCATGTTTTACAAATTTGATTGGCTGTTACAAAGTTTGAGTCTGAGCGGGGAACATATTATTTTATTTATTTTATTGTTTTACCATGACCGGCCAGCAATTCTGAAATTGATAACGCCATAAACTTTTGAGGGCCCAATTCTTTTACATAATTTAATTTTACATTTCGACATAATTATAATTGTAATTGTAAACTTTCATGATCATGACATTCATGACGTCATCAGGTATGCGTGCGTTCAGTTTGCCACACCTATTATAGCTTTGTTGTACTGAAATTCACAGCACTCTTTGTAATCCCAAGTTCCGAGCAATCAATCTGGTTGTCCCCACGGTCCCACCCAAATCTTGCAACCAATCCCACTACCGGGACAAAGTAACCTTCATTACTCCCGCGACCGAAGGACTAGGCGCGCATGAACAAAGAGCGGTGACTGCTGTCGCGCGCCCACATAATTTAGTTATAATGACGGCGGCGCGGGCGAGCTCGTTACCCCTCGCTCGCTCAGGCCATTAGGTGCCGACTGCCTGCGCCGCTTATGACGCGCGTGAATCTGCATGTATTTTAGCGCAACAAAATACAAAATAGGTAGTGTT
This sequence comes from Falcaria lacertinaria, assembly GCA_951449985.1. NCBI lineage: Eukaryota > Metazoa > Arthropoda > Insecta > Lepidoptera > Drepanidae > Falcaria > Falcaria lacertinaria. The sequence continues at coordinate 2,193,272 of OX602133.1, read as the reverse complement.
GCCGCTCGATAGTATCGATAGCGTATCGATTATTGAAACTCGATCTACGAACAATAATAAGTAATTCGACGAACCGCTGGTCTAGTGGTTAGTACTTGAGTACTAAGCGGGTTCGATTCCCGCCGGGGCAAATGTTTAATGTGACAACCATGTTTGGACCAGATAGCTCTGTGTGATAATTTCCAAGCATTATTAAAAAAAGCATTCTTTCGTAGGGTTCTAAACTATTGATCGTATGAAAGTTATGAATAGCTTTCTAGTAATTCCGCATTTAATCAATATAATAAAGGATAATTAAAGTCAATGCGGTATATTTGCAACGCATGGAGCTAAGCAATGCGGGGTCTTAATAGCGAAATAATATATGGCTAGGGTATGACAACTTTTGGAATGATATTTGTCATTCTTATAATTATATAGAATTGCAGACAAAACAAAAAATGGCGGAACACGCACGCGCTCTCCATTCGAACCAAACTGAATATGTAATTATATATACATATCGTGCATGGTTCAAATTTCAGCTGCGACCGTCCGTCAGTACCATTGTACAATAATTATGTATTTTTATACCACTATGGTCGCACACAAGCATACGGCCCACCTGATGGTAAGCAGTCACCGTAGCCTATAGCCGCTAGCAATACCAGGGGTATCACTAACGAGTTGCCAACCATGTTGTTGATGATGAAGAATAGCGATTGTCTTTTGTCTTATTTCACCAATATTGGATTGAATTTGAAGATGTTTAATGTCTGATTTTAAGTAAATGAGAAGTGTTATTCTGATTTTATTATTGCATCACACATCATCAACCGCACTAGAATATAGAGAAGAAATATTATATTGAAATCAACAGAATTTTAATTTATAGTAAGAATAAGCTCCACGGCTTGTACACTGGACCCATCAGATGACAGGCCGTTGCTTCAACCGCAAGGCCACCACGGCTTACTTAATGTAATGTATATTTATTGACACAAAACAGATTTAACTATTTACAAAACATATCTTAAACTACCTACTTATAGATAAAAGATCTGACCCAAACCGGAATCATGCGGTAGCGTGCCAAGAATGCTGGCAGCATTGCCACGCTGGATAGCAATGCTGATTCTCTGAGCGAGATATGTTCCAGCACGCCTGTCACGGGAGGCCTCAACCAGCCGACGTGAGACCTCCTTGAAAAGCTGAAGAGCATCCGGGCCTCAGGGACCCAGAGTTTCAACCGCAAATGCAGAAAATATGTGCCCTGGACCAAGACATGCATATTTCCGGCGCTTGAGGCACTCCTGCATGTATATTAATTATATATTGAATTAATTTACACGTTCCAAGTTGCGGGTGTACAAGCTAGACAACTGTTAAATGTATCTATGATATGCGAGCTTTATGTAATGTTAAAGTACCACTAGACATAATCTCTCCGTCTCTCTCCTCCCTGCACCCTCCCCCTCCCCCGGCCCAGTAATGGCGTCCCCCGTCTCCCTCATTACCGCAGATTGATTGATTCATCACGATAATGTAAGGGTCTTCTGTTTTCACGGCGTGTCTGCAGCTCGGGATATGCGGTGATTAGTTGAAGAATTTAGAATTGCAGATATAATTATCGGTAAAATCTAGTAAGGATAACATATTCACGCCTTCCCACCCGAAGAGGTGTTGGCAGAGGAACAACCTATCAACACACACTTTGCAGTGAAGATAATTTTGTGCGATATCCCGCAATTTCCTATGGAGATTCGTAGAATCTAAAATATAACCTGCATTGTATCCATTTCGTGTCAAACAGCAGAATGAATAATTACGAGTATAATTCATTTATAGTATTTTGCAAAATAAATTGATAATTCTGTTGTAGGAAATCATTAAAACTAAACTAATTTGACAGATCTAAAAATAATCCATCCTTATTTAACCCCGCACATGAGAAAGGGATAGCAAGACCTGTCAAATTAATTAAGTTTAGTAATTTTGAACAACAGAATCGACACCATCTGCATATGTGATGCATATGAAATTATAAAAGCTTCTAAAATTACACTAATCCACTAGCGAATGGTATTTTCTTAGGGTTCCGTACCCGAAGGGTAACCAACGGAACCCTATAACTAAGACTGCTGTCCGTCCGTTCGTCTGTCTGTCTGTCAGCGGGCTGTATCTCATGATCCGTAATAGGTAGACGGTTGAAATTTTCACAGAATGTGTATTACTGATGGCGCAGAAAAAAATAGAAATAATAAAATATAAAGGGGGATCCCCTACTAGAAACGTTTTTTATATATCACTAAGGTGAACACCCATACGGCCCATCTGATGGTCAGCAGTCACCGTAGCCTATAGCCGCTAGCAATACCAGGGGTATCACTAACGGGCTGCCAACCATGTTTATGAGGACTCACTGTGCTAGCAGCATTACTACTAGCCCAGCGTATCCTCGTGGAGCACTGGCAACCTTACTTACCGCAGAAACACAACACTACATCAAGTAGTGTTATTTCACTGTGGTCTGCTGTAAGGCGGAGGTACAGTCCCCAGTCGGGCGGCTCCAATTTAAATGTGATAACCCACGGGAAATCCCAAATCGCCCTACCTCTCTGAAAATAATGATAATGATAACATGTATACGCTTGTAATGCTCATAGAGTGTAAATAACTAAATTTTCCAAAAAAAAAAGATAATTTGTAATAGTTTACAAACATTACGGATTGTACGGAACCCTCGGTGTGCGATTCCAACTTGCACTTGTCCAAATTTCTTTTCTGTTTTGATATTGCATTGACGATAGTAGTCTGCTAATTTGATCATCGTTATAAGATGCAAGTTATGTTGTGTTGTAATGGTTTTTCAATTAATTAACAGTCGTGAGGCACAGTTATATGTCACAAATTTGATGTAGTGTCCCACGTTTCTTCTGTCCTCAAACAACAAGTAATCTGCGCCAAATATCTTTATGCGCGCTATTTATGGTTTCAGATGCGTCCTGTTTTACGATGTTGATTGTTAAAACTTTATGGCCAATGCCACCGTATCTTACTGCTGCTGGCAAGTTTTGAGGTCTCTGGTCTGTGGGTGAAAAACAACGGTAAAAGATTCCATGTTAAATTGATAAAAGAATGCTCATCAACTTTAATAACTATATTATAACGGAAGTAACTCTGTTTGTTCATATGCTACAATTGCACGACTAAACGGCTGAACGAATCGTAATTTGGCAAAGATTATAAACCTGGGGAAGGACAAAGGCACACTTATTTGAGTAACAAAGAATATACCAAAACTTGAAATACCTACATAACGATATTTTTAGTTATTTTATTATGTGACTGCGGTAAGTTTCTACGGAAATTCAAACGAGGAACGTCCGAACTTTACAACACGTTAAATTACGAATTTCAACTCAAATTCAATGGTAACAAGATTCAATGACATTTAGTTAATAATTAATAAGTACCAGGGAGCTAGCGCGCCGAGGAGGCGTTGTTCCGAGCGATGAAAATCCGATGTTACAAGTTTGACGCGTTCGATACCAAGCGAGAATCCCGCCGCGTACTAATTACACGTCATCAGCCGACGCCGCCGCCTCGCCCGTGTGCACGCCCAAACGTCCCACGCCAACAACAAACACGATTTCATCATCATATACTCTTAAGAATACGCCTTAGAGTTCAGTTTCGTACAGTACGACCGCAGAATAAAGGTTGCTTGAAACGTAATTACCGACCGCTGTGCAATGCTGCTAGCTATAATTTATGGTCGCCTGGTACCGCAGCGCCGGTAAATGTCCCGCGCTGGTCAGAGAGTGGTCAGCCATTTTTTCTGAGAAGTTATTATTTTCCTAGACTTGATAGAAGTAGGCTGATGAATCTCGTTTCAACTTTGGGATTCGAATAAATATAAATAAATTACAATAATAGCTTGAAGCTATTGAGATTTCTACTATCTAGTAGATCTACAACGCCTAGGCTTCCGTAACCGCTTACCGCTGGGCAGATAGTAGTATGCTTGATTACTCTTTTTGGTATAAAAATCTTAGTAGCGTATATAATATAAGTTTTAGTAAACTTGTGAATTCTATACCTTTTTTTTTTGTTAAAAAAACACAATAATGTGTTATGTTGTAGATAGAGACGTATTTTGTGAATTCTAACTAATAAAGTCCTAAAATCTAGAGACCGTATTTGCACCATCTACGTATACCAGGATGGCATAAATTGTGATCTTTACAACACGTATTCACAGCCCAGAGACGCCCTAAGCACAAGGAATTAAATACAGCAGCGGGCGCCTCGCCCTCGGGCGGGAACAAATAAAAACGGAGGGCCGTGAAGTCGTCCGCCTGGCGCATTGTTTCTGGCGCCTGACGACGGCTACTGTTATACTGGGAATAGGGATGTCACGCTTATCGATTATCGAATGTCGATAAAGTCAACGGGACTTTGCAGAGAAAGTGCAAAGAAAGGGTCACATAGAAAAAGTTATGCTACCTGATTTAATTTAATTAGATCAAAAATATGTCACCAGACTAGCTTGACATCTTAGGAATTAAGCGGTTACCGCAACGTTTGGATTAACATTTGCGAACTTTAGTAGGGGTGTCACTTGTGCTTGTGGGTGATACCTGTAAAAAAAGAATGCTATGCTGTAATTATAGCCAGTAGGTACCGAAAGGTTCAATGCTCAATTATTATTTTGTATACCACTAAGGTGGCACACAAGCATATGGCCCACCTGATGGTAAGCGGTCACCGTACCCTATGGCCGCTAGCCATACCAGGGATATCACTAAGTGTTGTGTTGTCAATCATGTTGTTGGTTGGTAACTGGCGGACTCACTGTGTTAGCAGCATTACTACTAGCGCAGCGTATCCACTGGCCACCTTACTTAACGCATAAACACAACACTACATCAAAATATAGTGTTATTTCACCGCGGTCTTCTGTAAGGTAAGGTGGCTCCAATTTTAATGGGGGATCCCAATTCATCCTATCATATCTGTCTTTTAAAGCTCGTGGTGTGATTATTAATTGAATACTGATTATTCACTGCACTGCTTAGAAAAACACATCAATTCTTCAAACAAAAAGATAAAAACTGCGTCCGATAACTCTTGTTTGATTGTCCAGGCGATCCGTGTAGCGGAAATCAGCTTAGAACACAAGTTTGGTCAATAAAGCGGGGAAGTGTGGCCAACTACCGCCAATGTACCAACATATACTTTATATACATGTTGTGTAGGGCTGCAACAGCTCGTCTGTCATCGGCCAACGTCCCCGGCCCGTCGCCAAGTGGCGAACAAGCGCGTCATTAGTGCGAGTGCCGACTGCCGAGTGCCCCTCGTAATGCGACGCCGCGCCGCTACTCCAATTTATCGACACAGCTATACTGCTAACGCTATTTGTATACATCGCTGTAGATATAAAGATAATAATATCGTGCTATTTTGTTAAATATTATAGGTGTAGGCTGGAAATGGATCGATGGTTGGATATTGCGTGCGAATTTATCATCTTTGAGAAGTGTTTATAACACTTCTCTTTTTGCGACACTTTTTCAGCAAACTTTATAAGTTTGCGTGTATATATGTGTGTCTGTGGCATCGAAGCTTCTAAACGGATGAACCGATATTGGTTCAGTTTTGTTTGTCAGGTTACTTAATCGACAGTTCTCAGCTACTGCTTTAAGGGGATTACGTGTGGCTTGATATTTTTTAATTTCGTTATTTTATTACTCCCAGAAATTTTTGGTATCTCCTCATGCATGCTTTACCCCTAAGGTACTTTTTTTAAACTCTTAACGCTTTCGTACCTTTCAATCGACGTCAATGTAGCACTTAATTACCAACCCAGTGTGATTGATGTAAGGTTTAATATCGAGTAAGAGTAGACGCTAGACGGGATGGTGTTAACGCTGTCCCGCATAACAAGACCTTAGAAAATGGGTGGCAGTCCCGGCGGCGCGGCAAGCGGTCACGGGGCTTAAACTGTCACCGCGCTCGTAAATTCACTCGCCAAACTAGTGAAGTGATAAATAACCTATTTTAGCTTATCGATATCGATAGTTTCATATATATAAAGGATTCTTATTTAAAGTAATAATAATAATAATAACACAATTAAAATACGATTGCAGATCATGGCATTGCAAATAGAATGGAACTGTATAATAGTAATTCCATCCATAGATTGAATTAAGTGCTTTAATCTAAATTATTAAGATGAAGCTCTATCGATCTCACACGCTTCGCAGCCTCGCATTATGTGTTAGACTTGGATCAAACACCTCAATATGGCCAGTGCCGGCGTTAGGCCCACTAACGCCCCGGGCAAGAATATTGTGGCGCCCACTTGAGGAAATCATTATCGAGTTTTTTTTGCCAATTCAATCTTTCCTTAAGCGTCACACGGAGCCAAGGACACAGGAGTAGAAAATTTTGGAACTTATTTTTTTTAATTTTTGATAATTTTTGTATTGCCCAAATAAGGCGCCCTTGGTCGTCGCCCCACTATGTACTTTTTGTAGTCTGCTAATACGATTAGCGTTTGATATTAGACATAGTAATTGTGTTGTATCAGAATGGTTTTGAAATGAACCGAAACACGTATGTGCGACACAAAGATGAACAAGCTCAAAGAACAGGAGTTTCTCCCGCGTACCGCTAAGCATACATAGGCAAGGCATATACTATATAGTTACGTGCTAAGTACGAGGCGGATATCGCGCTCACAGCCTGTTTACTGGCTCTCAGCTGCCATAGGGCTGGCACTTGCATGTTGTAATTACATCACATCACATTATTTAATTTTAATTACTTATATCCATATATGTTACGTAATATGTTCGCACTATAAAGGGGTCAAGGAGACTCATATATAAAACATTCTGATGCTTATCATCACTCATCAGGTCGGCCATATGCGTGTGTCCCATCTTAGTGGTATAAAAAAAACATCAATAATATTATACCGATAGTGATCTCCACATCCGGCGTCATCCCGAACACTCTTCAACCGTATCTCAACACACTCCAAATGCCCAAGTCCACTCTCACACTCATACAAAAAGCCAGTATTCTTAACACGTGTCGTCTCACTCGCAAATTCCTCTCATCAGCCTCATCTTCCTAAAACTAAATTTCCTAGAATATATAAATAAAACTATCAAAGTCTGTCACACTTGGCTCAGGCCCGTGTGCCAGCTATATTTCCCCTACTTTCAAGGGAGACAAAATAACAAAAATAAATAAATAATAATAATGTGTACGGATTTCAGTTCAAAGATAGATATTCTTTTTACTTTTCTTTGCCCGTATCCCATTTATTAATTTGTGATCTGCGTAACAATATTTACTTCCATTCATATCTATCATTCGTCTTTGAACTTCTTTCTATTCGTGCCATCTGTCAAATAGGATTTTTACAGTACAATACAAATACTCTTTATTGCACACCACAAAGAAAAAAAAACAAGAACAAAAAGATATAGTGTAGTGAAGACAACAGGCGGTCTTATCGCTAGAGTGATCTCTTTTAGACAACCTTAGGGTACAGGAGAAGGTGAAAGAGAAATTAAAGATAGGCAGGTGTGATTTATGACAAAATATTGGTGATAAAATAGTACTAATTACACTTCATAGAAAACACAATTTAAAGGAGTCCAGTGATTGAACTTGTCTGATAGTTTGAGGCAGAGAGCTCCATAGACCAACAGCCATTGCAGTAAAGATTTTTTAGTAGGAAGAGAATGTAGGAGTCTTTAGGAGGAGTTCTCTGGATTTGCGGAGTGGTTGCAGGTTGGAAGACATAAATACGAAGCGTTCCTGTAGACATAAGGGTGTTCTAGAGTCAAACAAAAGCTTATAAAGAAGTAATAATCTGTGAGTATTCCGGCGAACTCGGATTGGAAGCCACTTTATTATCACTTAAATTAACTACATCACTTTTTCTTGGCCTTTTTAAACATGATCCCCTTTCTAGCAACGCAACGTCAACACTATGCAATATGTTCTCGATAATGAAAATCAATTAGTTCATAAAAATGTAGGTACAAGTAAAATAGCACCTTAAACATTCAGTCCGTGTCTTATTGTGTTGTTCTATAGGACTGTTAGCGGCAGGCTTACAGTACTTTTATATAATACTTTTTAGATATTATGGTTCTTTTACTTGTCTTTTAAATGACAGTTGACTTTTCTTCTTGCTCAAATATGTAGTTTTAATCTCCTATATTTCATCTTATTTTAATTAATCAGCCAAAAGGTGGGTAACAAGGACTATAGAGCCACAAACTAACAAAGCAGGAATAAAACATTTACGAATAATAAAACCGTATACCGAAACAAATGTGTGGCAGCCCTGCGGTGAGCACTAAAAGCGTACGTCTCGGCGGCAGTATACCGTGGCGGTACTCGCCGCCGACAGAATCACCTGGTCTCGCAATTTTACGACCAGCCGCCACTTCCACTGCCTTATACAATAGAGATGCCCCTTCTTCATATCGATAAAAGGTTTTAATTAGTATTAAAACCAAGCAAACCGAAAAAAATATCTGGAGTGGAGATGACGCACTGGAAATCGCAAAGGAGTTTTTTTTTGTTTTTATACCACTAAGGTGGCATACAAGCATACGGCCCGCCTGATGGTAAGCGGTTACCGCAGCCTATGGACGCTTGCAACACCAGGGGTATAACTCGCGCGTTGCCGACCCTTTAGAAATCTCCGTTCCTAAGAAAATGACATAAGACTTTTCTTTTACTATTTTTTTAATTAATTAATTTATTTATTTAAAACGTCATGCACAATTTAAGTAAAATGGTGGTCTTAATGCTAGAGCATTTCTACCAGTCGACCACAGGTGACAGTAGAAGTTTTAGGTAGTAAATTTATAGCAAAGTCCACTATATTACATAATTTAAGTAAGACATACTTTTGTATAATAGTAAAAGTAATATTAATAATATAGAATGTTGCAATGTATCGATAAAATCGATAGTCATTACAATTAGCCCAGCCCTGCGGCACTGAAGTACGCTCGAGAACCGTCCCGGGCGAGGTGATGGAATTAAATCGCACGCACGACACTCCCGCCACCTCCCCCCTCGCCCACACTGCGGCCCCTGTTGCTCCGATCAGGGTTGTCACTCGTCACATTTATTATATTATTGTGACAACCGCGGCCCCGAATGGGGAATGCGATTTTGTTGTACCATATGATTGCTATGCCCTAGCAAGTGTGTTAGAGATGGGTGGTTGCTGTATTTTATTTCTTATCTGATCTCCCTGACCGTCATTTGTAATATTGGCAGTCACAACCCTTCGATCAATCAATAATTACATATGACTAATCACACTATTCGATATAGCCTGGGTTTGTCATGTGCCCGAAGCTTTCGTGACCACGAGGTTCGTTAGGATTGCGCACGTCTAATATCATCTTCGGTATTGTTAGCTCTGCCTACCATCCTAAAGGGCCCCCTTTCGAAAAGGCATGATATTATATATATTTTTCATTTGTTCATATCGCATTTGAATGTACAGTCTCGAAACTTCACCATGGAATGATTGATTGAGGTCCCAATTTCAGATCAAAAAACAAATTGATGGAACTTTGCGAACAACGAAGTGAATATAAAAGCCGGTTTATACTCCGCCTTGCAGTGTACATTATACACGCACACACCTACAACGTATACAAGGAACTACGCCTTGCCCACGCACTACATGTTTAAAAAACCGGCGTCACTTCGTTGCTCACAAAGTTCCATCTCCTTTTTTTATTTGATCTGTGCCGGTAGCAGGAACATTTTCGACTACGTATTCGAAAACTTAATTTTTAGTTCCACTTTTCGCCGCCACAGCGCTGATCATTTTTCAATACAATAATAGTCGAAGGCGATACGAAAACGTCGCAAATTATTAATGCTTGCGCTACTGAGGTCCCAACAGCACGCATATCGGTTCTCACCCCTGCTTACAGCGCCGCTAGGGCTGCCACTTGTCCCGTTTAATTATACCGTGTAATTACAGATATCGATTTTGTAATTGATAATTAACGCTCGCGTCACTCTCACTAGTGAATATTTCGGTTCTAATTATCGTGTAATTAATGCTATTTTGGCGACAGATATCCGATATAGGAACGATCCGTTAGATACAGTTAATTCTGTTTTCCTGGTATCCAAACAGATTACATAAACCATAGCTTTGTTATTTATACTAATACTAGCTGCCCGCCCCGGCTTCGCACGGATAGACATTTATCAAATATTTTGTCTACCGGTCCGAAGCCGGGGCAGGAGCTAGTATAATATAAAGCCTATGTTACTCAGTGAAAATGTAGCTTTCTAACGGTGAAAGATTTTTTGAATCGGTCCAGTTGTTTCGGAGCCTATTCAATACAAAAATACAAAACATTCCTCTTTATAATATTCTAGTATAGATAACCAAGAAAGAATATTTTTATTTTGGTACGTCTGTACTCTGTAATTAGTTAAGTCAAGAACTACTAGTCCGATTTTAAAAATGCTACCATCAACAGATGAATTAACACTGCGTAACATAGGCTGTATAATCTAGTGCTACGCGGGCAAAGTCGAAAAAAACTATAAAGTATGTTTTTTTTATACCATAAAAATGGCAAACACGTATACGGCCCACCTGATGGTAAGGGCTGAACCCTAAAATCTTTTATGCAACTGCAGATTATTATGTAGCTTAGCAATACATATGGCGATTCAAAAAGTCACCACAAAGTATAAAAGCTTAGTCTTTGTGTGTTTATAAAATATACATACATAGGTCTATTATATTCCTATAATATTATCATTAGCAATATCTTCTAAGCGCGCGATATATTCCCCTGTCTATCCAGATGGTGTGAAAATAGCAACATATCAACCCTACCGCCAGGGGTGGCGCGACAGGACACCTGACTGATGCCCGGGTACATGTGTCGGGAGACAGACTCGACACGTTCCAGCTCATGTTGACACCCCTACCATCGCCTCTAATGTATCGTCCTACGTGTGATGTGCTGTAGCTTTAATAATTCCTTAACTGTTTCTTAATTCCCGGATGCTTTTCAGCTTTTTAAGGAGGTTTCACGTTCTGATACGTGGGCGAAGTCGCGGGGAAAAAGCTAGTTTTGTTTTAAAGTGAAAACATAAAATCTGTCAAAATTTCAACTGTCTACAGTGGTGCCAATTCTGTTGTTCAAAATTACTAAACTTAACTAATTTGACAGGTCTAAAAATATTGCCATCCTTATTTAACCCCGCACATGAGAAAGGGTCAGCAAGACATTATAGAACTGTCAAATTTGTTAAGTTTTGTAATTCTGTACAACAGAATCGACACCACTGTCTACCTATTACGTATCCTTACGTATCATGAGATGCAGCCCGCTGACAGACAGACGGACCGACGGACAGCGGAAGTTTCTATTAGGGTCTCGTTGGTCACCATTCGGTTACGGAACCCTAATAATAACGGGTTTAAAGAGAAAGACATACGACGGTATGGACTCTTGAAACCGCTAGACATGGCAAGCAGTCTCTAATTGGTACCACTAAGTGTCCAACACGTCACACGTCTAAGTTGAATTGTGTCTAACACGTAGGTACTAGTTTATTTTTGATTAGTTCACCAGAGTTGTTATTAACACCACAGAACTCCCATCGGTCATGTCCTACCGCCATTGTTGCGTAGTTTCAAAGGAAACAATGAGCGGGCGCTATCGATCACTCGCATCACAACACAGCAGAGCGTGGCCCAGTGGGGCTTATTCCGACGGTACGAAGTTCTGACGTCATTTTACAAAAATACAGTCGAATTTTTTTTTACATTATTGTGGCGTTGGTATTGGTTGACTTGATCAACGCGATAGAACCCAAAACAATGATAATTAGATTTTTGTCAGATATCTTATTTTTTATACCACTTAGGTGGCACACAAGCTTACGGCCCACCTGATGGTAAGCAGTCACCGTAGTCTATAGCCGCTAGCAATTGTAGGGGTATCACTAGCGGGTTGCCAACCATGTTGTTAATGAGGACTCACTGTGCTAGCAGCATTACTACTAGCTCAGCGTATCCTCGTGGAGCACTGGCAAGCAGAAACACAACACTACATCAAGTAGTGTTATTTTACTCCGGTAACCTTACAGAAGGTAAGGTGGTGGTACAGTCCCCAGACGGGCGGCTCCAATTTAAATGGGAAAACCCACGGGAAATCCCAAATCGCCCTATTGTCTATTTGTCTGTGTAAGGTTGTCCTCCCCTTCCCCGACCTCTAAGAGCATTTGTCCAAAGCCAGACGGGCGGGTAGGCAGAAGACAAACGCTCACTGACATTGCAAAACAAATTTACTTAAATCTACCGCATTGCAGATTCTGTTGGCAAATTTCGAGACCTGTAATATAATAAAAAAAAATTGTGTTAACTTATAAAAAAATAAATTATCTTTGGTTCATGAAAAAATATTAAACTGGGAATATTTCCCTCCTAGTAAATACCAATACTGTTTAAAATACCTGCGGAATAATATTTGAGATATTCAACTTTCGTTATTTCTAGGAACTTAATAAAAAATACTTCTAATTATTATTTTTGTTGGCAGCCCTAGCTGCTAGTCCTCTGCGGGCTTCGCTCCTGGTACTCCCCGGAGCAGGTTCATTGCGTCAGTGCGTTTGTTCTTGCTCGGTGCGTTTCCTTGTTATTTGTGCTTTCGTGCGTATTCGTTTGCGCTTCCCTACTTATGGGCTCTTAGCTCTTAGTATTTTATGTAAAACGATTATTAACAAAAAAAAATCTATTCAATTGTTCGCACAACAGTCATGATTTTAATAGGGCTTATTGAAACGGTAACAGAAAAAACAAAAGTAATAAAATCATACCGTACGGTGGTACTCAATATAAAAAAAAAAATATTTTTCTTTCTATACTTCAGAATAAATTTTATATTGTAAGTGTTTGGCGGAAATGTCAATCATAACTGTCTTAACGTACACAGCCAACACACATTAACTGAGCAAAATACAGATAATGTTACCCTTTAATTATTTTTCCTCTGTAGAAGCTCAGAGTAGATAATATACTGCGTACAAGCAGAAGGCTTGTTTTTGGCACTGACAGTTAGAATTCAGCTTCTGCTCGGACCCGGACGTGGCTGTTTACCTTCTCTGCATTAGAAATTTGAATAATATATTTGAATTAATTCTATCGTGTCAGCCAACAAAAGAGTGAGGAGTGGGTTACAAATAACGCAAAAAACGATATCGATATTTTTTTTCAAATATTTACTGGAATATTTTTTGGTATGAAGTGCTTAATAAAATAAATAAAACCTTTAAAATAGTTCATCTATTCTGTAATGTAAGACTTCAACACAAAGCACTTATACCTATCCCGAATTCCCGAAGGTTATAAAATATCAACCCAAACTGCCGTATTACGTGCGCTTGAGTTCTATAGAAACGTGGCATCTTGTGCCCTGCCCGTTCAACCCTCCAGCTAATCTGGGTCTCATTGACCTTTGACAGGTAAAAATCGTCCCTCAACAATGGAAGGGCCTGATTCTTTATGAGGGTCATTGATGGGTACTTCAGGCCGATCGCGCTGCAGTGTTGAGAAAATGTCCTACGTGCTCTAAAAAGTATAAGTTGCTCGTCTTTGTGTGGTGAAGTAGTTGAAGTAATTAGAATGAGAGAGAAACTCTGTCTATCCTCAGTATGAGGATAGTCAGAGTTTCTAGTCACTATCACAATTTGAACAGGCTAAACAGAGAGAATAGCTTAGTCAGTGTTCCGCAAACTTTTTGTGTCTACGGTACCTTTATAAAAATACGCAAGTGTTGGAGGCACACCATAAATATCATCAAATATTATTACAACCTGCTCTTTTATTGGTTAGAGTCCGAAAAGAAACAAAAGCCCTCGCTCGCAAGCGTGGTTTCCAGCTGTTGAGATATTTACTTTCGTCCGTCTTTCGGAGGCGCACCAGCTAATGACGGAAAACTGGCTTAGCTCATGTAGCTTAGCGTGCAACCGCCTAAGCCAGTTAAGCTAGAGCTAAAATATCTGGATTTACAGCACACCGTTAACAGACTAGTGACGAGGTGCCACGACGCCCGTCTTTATTAATCGTTTCGCTAAGCCCACATAGTTATGTTAGCTTGCTTAGATTTGTTTGCGCGTACTACTTGTTACGCTGGGGTTCGCGGTGTGAACCGAAGTATGAAGAAGCTATCTAAGGCAGGGCATAGAATTTTCTTTTAGGTAGACAAGACAGCTAAAGGAATTAACGAATATTACCTACCTGAATAAAATACTCATAAATATTCGCCTTTTATTCTGCGTTATACAGTGTATTTGATTTTAGTGGAGTAGGTAATTACTTTTTGCCAGTATACAAAGCACAGCCCAGATTTAAGGAAAGCTTAACTAAGATATCTTAGCTCGGGTTGTGGCTAGTGTGTCCTTGAATGTCTTTTTAGGGTAACGTTTCTCTATCACATCCATATATGTACAGATATATCTTTATATAATAGAGTGCCATTCGGTAGAGTGCCGTTCCACTCTTAACTTCACAATGCACATATTAATTTTCTTAAAAAAAAACTGCTCATAAACATGTTGCATTGCACCTCATTATCTTCCTTCTTTACAATAAAATATTGTCGCTTTTGCTGTCTGTTCGCTTAGATCTTTTAAACTACTCGACGGATTTTATGCTGGTTTCGCCACTACATTGAGCGATTCAAGAGGAAGGTTTATATGTATAATTAATTTAGATGTTGTCTAATCCTTGCGCAGCGGGGGCGTGTCGCTAGTAATTTGTATTTCAGGTTCAATGTATTTGTACAGTTCCTGTTTTCTCATTATTATCTAACATGGAAACTGACCACTGTTAGTAATGCTCAGCCCGTGACCACGGCCGATGCAACTCGGTCGTAACGTCGGGAGGTAAATAAACAATTTAATATCGCGTATAAGACCCGTTTTCATGTCATTAATATGTGTTTAAATCGCGAAAGTTTAAAAAACAGTGACCCCTGTTAGTCCAATCGACCGAAAACGCCTATTGGGAGATGAAAGTCCTCTCAACGGTCCCGGCGCGCTCCCACTTACTAGTACACTCTCCTTTAAGAGCCGGTATCTTGATATTCACTGAGCGTCAGTGTCCTGAATAAATATATATGTTGGTGGCTTTTGACTGTACAAAGTTAGGGAATAGATTTATTGGGTTTTAATGTATATTTGACGGTAAGACTTCTACAAAGATCTGAAATTCTGTGAAATGTTGAAAGGTCTACCTTTCGTCTGTTAAGTCTTAAGTTATTTACGAGCATAGACTTGTTATTCAGTTGTAACACTTTAGTAATAATATACGGCGGTTCAGGATAAACAAGATAATCATAAATGCCACCAGCGCAGCTACAAAATAAATTATATTACTGCGCAGAAATGTTGCCGCACCCCTTTTTAGTTTAGTTTAGTTTAGTTTGAAAATTTATCAGAAGCAGAAAGTATGAAATTTATTTTTAAACCCAGGATTCCCAGGTTATCGACGATATCCTTCGTACTTAGGCTACTTTTCTTTTAGAACTAGCGACCCGCCCCGAGTTAGGGTAGACATTTATCAAATATGTTGTCTACCCGTGCAGAGCCGGGGCGGGCAGATAGTATAATATATAGCCTATGTTACTCAGTAATAATGAAGCTTTTTAGGGTGAAAACATTTTTGAAATCGGTCCAGTAGTTTCGGATTATCCTATTTATAATATTAGTTCTTAAAAAACAAATAGGGTTCCGCGGATAAAATAAAAACCTGTAAATTTTTAAACTGAACCAAATAAAACCAAAAAAGTACATTTAACTATCAAGAATCAACTTATTCCACTAATTTGTAGTGTAAGTATACATAATAAATAATGCATTATGGGAGAACAGTACGTAGATCGGGTGCGGCTAACGAGGACTGGGACTTAGCTTG
Source organism: Falcaria lacertinaria (assembly GCA_951449985.1). Lineage (NCBI taxonomy): Eukaryota > Metazoa > Arthropoda > Insecta > Lepidoptera > Drepanidae > Falcaria > Falcaria lacertinaria. The sequence continues at coordinate 2,177,281 of OX602133.1, read as the reverse complement.
AGTCCATAGATTAATCTCACGAGACCGAATGCTGTAGGTAAGGGAGCTTACCTACCTTCTGTAAAAAGGCGATTCTATTTTAAGGAGAAATTCAAAATTGTATGCGTTGAACTACAAAGATAATTATGCGTCTGGGAAGTTATGAAAGAAAGAGACGGCTAAAGCTGTCACGACAGAAAAAATATTACACTGAACTTAAAAGACTTATCTTTCTCAAAAACGTTTGTGGACTTAACAAAAACATATAATAACGCCATATTCGACTAGGAGCTAAAATCTAATTTCGTGAATATTGTATCTTAAACATCTAAAGCCACACTAAAAGCCGAGCGAACCGTACAGTAGTATGTATAACATCTGCTATATCTACCTCTTCTTCATCGCTAACATCTAAACAATAATCATTTGCGTCACATTTAACGAAATCTCTCACAGACAAGCGACAAGAAATCCACGTATATACACATCAATAAGTATACTGGCACTACAGGCAGATCAGCTCGAGACAAGGTCACGTCGCAAGATTCTTCTCCTGCATGGTGTACCTGGGACCCCAAAGGAAGTCACTGCAGCTGTGGTTGCCAGGACCATGCTGGAGCAACTGAAATTGTTCAACTAGCTTGAGCTGAGCAGATGCCATCGTATGGGTCATGAAACAGACTCAAATAGGCCCCGGCCTATACTATTCAAGCTCCGTGACAGCACGCGTCGTGATAGCATCTGGTATGCCAAAACCCAATTGAAGGGCTCCGGAGTGACACTATCGGAATTCCTCACAAAGTCCCGTCGTCTCGTCTTCTTAGCAGCACGTCAGCGACTTGGCGTTACGAAATGTTGGACTAGGGATGGCCGTATCTTCGCCCTCGGCCCAGATGGTAGTCGACATCGTGTAAGCAGTCTTGGGGATCTCGAAGCGATCGCACCAAAAGAACCAAGTCAACAAGTGGGCGCGCCTAAGGAAGTTGCGACTGTCGGCATCACGAAGAGAAGAAGAGCAGCCATACCCAAAAAATAGGTTCTTCAGTATCATCTGATGTGCTGTGCTTGTGCGTTGTGTTTGTGGTTTGTGTTGTCTCCTAGGTAGGTACCTTTGTTTCTTCCCAATATCCACATGTTTGCGGGTATGTGCACGCGTACCACTTTATATGTATTATTATTTTTACTCTCTTAATGTTTTAAATCTGACTTGAAGCAAGCAACTCCGGCTCTTTTCTACCTACCATAGATAACATTTACTAGTAATAATATAATTGCTTAAATCGATCGTTATCGATTCATGTGTCGTTTCGTTCTACGATAGTGTTGCTGTTATTATATAATTTCATCTCATATTTATATTTAAAATTTAAGTCTTTGCGGTTAACACGTGTATTTATGGGAAATAGAACCAAACTAACTAGTGTCTTTGCCTTCAAATCTTAATGTCGTTTTTACTGTTTTAATATTGTTACATGTTGTTATAAAATACGTTTAACTATTGTAATTGGAAATAACCTAGTGGTTGGTATGTACATACATTTTATATGTTTTTCTCCTCGTAGCACAACACAGTTCACTCGAATTCTGTTTTGTTTTTCTTTTTTATATGTTACTATCAGTGTTCAGTCTGACGTAATTCTATTTTTGTTGTATTCTTAAATTTAACACACTTGGCAGATGGATTATCATAGTTGTATAAGTTTTTTTTTTTGTTATTTATCTTTTTATTTGATATAGGTATAATTTTACTTGATCTATTAGTTATATATATTTATTATTATATTATTTTATATACATCCTTATTTATATTAAGATTTAACTCTGTCTTGTTTATCTCTATTATTTACTGTAGTCGTATTTATTTAAATTTATATGAGCTCTAGTGACGATTCTTTTTTATCAGCCGACTCTGACTTTTCATTCATTAGTGCAGATGATACCGTTCCATCTCTTGGGTCCGCACTTAAAGATACTTTCGCACCATACCACAAAAATATTAATGTTTGCCATATAAATGCGCAAAGTATCCCTGCTCATTTTGATGAAATCTTTGACACTTTTGATTCTGATTCTGTACACGCTCTGCTCGTATCGGAGAGTTGGCTTAAGCCCTCTCTGCCTTCTACTTCCTATCCAATACCCAATTTCGTCCTTATTCGCAATGACCGCATCGGCAAAGGTGAAGGCGGCGTTGCAATATATTTAAAAAGCCACATTGCCTATAAAATAGTTCTCCAATCTCCTTCTCAATATCACTCTTCCGCTGAATACCTTTTTATTGAAGTGGATGTGGGCATTAAGCTCCTGCTCGGTGTAGTCTACTGTCCACCAAATATTGATTATTTCTCCGAACTCTGAGGTCTAAGGATTCTCTTCTTCTCCGCACTCCTATCCACTCCACTTCTCGTGAGCATTACTCTTTCGGAACTACGGCAGTGCGTCTATGGAATCAGCTTCCGATCACAAACAGAAAAGCTCCTTCCAAGGATATCTTCAAACGCCTGGTCAGGGAACACTACCTGGAAGTCTCCTTGCATTGATAAAGGATATTCGTCACATTTCCGGCATTTATGGTTATAGTTATTTATATATTACTACATTCATCTCTTATTTATATATTTGGTATATTTATTTGGTATATATTATATTATTTTATATTATATTTATGTATTTTATTCGCTGTTGACAAATGATCACACTCAATTTCAAATTGCAGCTTATGATATGCACACCTGCTCCTATGTTTCTCCTGCCAACTGTGGTAGACTGGTAGAGAATGCTTTAGCATTAAGTCCACCATTGTACTTTAATTGTGCATTAAGTTTTAAATAAATAAATATACACAATTTGCTAAATATTAAAACATTGTAAACTATCGACACATTATGATCGACTAGGTACTACAAGCCCATCCCTATTCGCGCTCGCCAGCGAAAGGGCTGCTCCACATAGAAATTTAGCGCACACCTGACTCATATCCTGAGTGCCGTAATCTAAGCGTTTGGAGTGCGTTCCACACAACATTAGTTAAATTACACTCTGTGTCACTTTGTGTGTGAATGTGTCACACTGTGTAATTATACCGAGGTACTCAGGTGAGGTGTCAAGTATTATACTAGACTACGGACAGTATGTCGTAGTTACTCTGATTTAAAGAAAATTATGCTACTTATTATAATATATACGAATGTTTGTGAGTATGGATGTATGTAGCGTTGCCGTCATGTTGCCATCTCTAAAAATCAAAAAGCCGGACTTTTGAGTCCCAAAGCCGGACATTACGAAATATATTTTTTTTTGACAAAATTATCACATAAAAAAATTTGTTTGTAAATAGTTTACATTATGAACTTGCGTTTAGTTGCGCGAGTCAGTAAATCTTGTTCTCGTCGTTACTGACTGCAGTGATTGAATTGAACTATATTATAAAATAAAATCCGGACAAAATCCGGACGGGCCGGACGCAGACAAATTTGGCCGGACAAGAGGTCAAAAAGCCAAATATTTTTCCGGACGTATGGAGTAATCTTTGTTACTCTTTCACGTAAAAAGTAGTCGGGTAAAATACCCTAGCTTTGTACCACATTAAAGCAGTTAATAAATAGCCATTTAGCAACGCAGATAAAGTAAATAAAAAAAGTACATAGAAGCCATGTAATGCGATGTCGCTGAGGGCCGAAGCATCCCGAGGTTATAATCGTTACGGACCGGTCCGGATATTCCGCTGTGTTTGCCCGTTTTTGCCCACATCCGGCTCGACTCGACTTACCCAGCTGGCCTGTAGTTTAGTACTAACTACTTGTACGTAGTATATTATCTACTCTGAGGTAAAGTATACGAAATATGTAAAGATTATATTTGATTAATTTATTGAAAAAGAATACAAAATTTATTTGGTATTTTAAAATCTTTTTTATTCTGTACAAATTTATTTATTTGATTGTTTTGATGTGACCTAAGTATATTTTTCGATGTAATTTATCAAAAGTTGGCCACACGACTTTTGTCACCTTTACAATGGTATATAAAAAATTTCAAAGTGCGATTTGGACTCACACACCGAGGGTTCTAGGGCGAGGGTCCGAGAGCTAGCATTAATAATTGCGACAACGTTTTCGTATTGCCTCCGACAATTTTTGTATTGGAAAATTAACAGCGCTGCGGCGGTGAAAAGTGGAACTAAAAATTAGTATGACAATTTTGACATTTAGCGAGTCACGTATTCGAATACGTTGTCGAAAAAGTTCATGCTACCGACAAGGTTCAAATGACAAACTTAACTTTGCGGTTCGACCCCTCGACACGGCTATTGCACCAACCGCAAATAATAAGTTTGTAATAGTTAATTATAATTAGCTCTACTAACTCTAACTATTAGGACCGAGTCAAAAAACACGTTCCTTGTAGGGGAGGCTTCGTAATTTTTATTTATTTTCACTTTTATTAGTTGTTGTTATAGCGGTAAATGAAATACACATTATGTGAAAATTGCAACAGCTGTCCACCTATTACGGATCATGACGGACGGACGGACGGACAGCGAAGTCTTAGTAATAGGGTTCCATTGGTTACCCTTCGAGTAGGGAACCCTAAGAAAGAATGTGATATAAATGGTGCCAACAGAAAGGAGTTCATTTCCACTCCGCACAACCAATATCGAGTCTGCAGGTGGGCTATAAAACACCAACACTTGTTGCTCCCATCGCCCTTCGTTTATAGATACCATAGGTTCTCAAAGTGGACGGTACAGCCCCCAGTGGGCGCTGAGTTTTTCTGAGGGGGCGACTGAAACGTGTAAAATAGCGGGAGCTTAGTAAAAACAAAAAAAAATAAAAAATATTACTATCAGTACATAGTATAAAACAAAGTCGCTTCCCGCTGTCTGTCTGTCCCTATGTATGCTTAGTTCTTTGAGAATTCGCAACGGATTTTAATGCGGGTTTTTTCGTATTTATCTTTGTTTTTATATATAAATCATTTAGGTTTGTGTCAATCCTTGCGAAGTCGTGGCGGATCGCTAGTATTAACTAAATGCGAAATAAATAATAACTCAATCTAAGCCGTTACTGTCAATTTCGCTACAAATTTCTATTAAAAAAAATATGAATATTTTCAGGGGTATTTTTTTTAAGGGGGGCGGTACAGCAATAAAGTTTGAGAAACACCGGTTTATACCTTTATACATCGATGAAGTTGGAACTAATACGGTTTAAGATGTTAAGTTAATTAAGTTAATTAATAAAAGTCATATAAAGTGTACCTAAGGTACACTTTATCTGAGTTTTATTTGTAAAAGGGAACACAGACAGACAGACAGACAGTTTCGCATTTATTATACTCGCAGATTATACATGTAAGCCTATAACCATTTGATTACCTAATTATTTATATTCAAGCCAGTAACTTATTATGTTTCGTTTAATTGATGGTATAAATATTAAGTAAACAATGTATTGATATCCGTTGCTATAGAAGCGGCCATCTTGTTAAAAAAGAGTACTGGGATTGACTTCGAACAGTGGTTGCTCTTTTTGCTGTTTAAAAAGAGCAACTATATACTTGGGCGCGGTGCGTCGAGTGAAACGTGGGATTATGTACACGTGTGTCGAGTGGTATATCGCGGACAAGTCGCGTTGTGTAAAAATTGTGACGAATAAAACAATTATTGGAGCTCAACCGTTTTAATTATATACTTCTGAGACTACCCTTATAGTCTCAGAAGTGGGATCGGCGAAAAAGAACATTCCTTTCGATCTGCGCCTACAAAAAGAGAACAAAAAAAAACGTAAGTAAAATTGTTGCATCATATCATCAAATGGTTTTTACAAATGGCGAAATATTTATTTTGTTGTAATTGCATGGAAAAACTGAAGTTTCTTCCGACTTCGTATCTTTTTCCTCTGTTTCACATCAAACTTAGTAAAATTATTTGAAAGTTTATCATGTTATAAAATATTAAAAAAAAAAAAAAATAGCACGTAACGTTTCGCCATCTGTGAGCGGTAAGGAGCGGAAAAATACCAGTTTATATATTGTTGTTTACCTTTTGATGTGAATTTTTCTTTCGTATTTCCGTATGATCGTCAGCATAATGCATTGCTTAAAATAACCAATCTCACGAATCATACTAATTTTAGTGTTACCTATCACAAATAGGTAATTGGAGAAACCAGAGATGAGTGAAGAGTTTCTCTTGCATTCGTTTTTTTCCCTCTCTGTCGTTCTCTCGTTGTTTCTCGAAAATAGTAAGATCAATTATTTAAAATAATAATAGGTGACAATTATTGCTCATTTTATTTATTTATTATATGAGTGATTAGAAAATAAACTACCGCCGTAAGTTGCGCACTGCTATTCACTTACTGCTAGTATAAATGTTTTGAATACGAGACGAAACTGTTGTGCAAAGTAGTTAGTATCCTGGCAGACCAATACAAGTGCAGAAACGAACTCAATATTAAAGTCGAAAAATTTTTGCGTAACAGAAACAACATTAACTTAAAAAAAAAAAAAAAAAAAAAAGGAATATTATTTTGTGGTGCATTATCGCTATTTATAATAATAATAATAAAAACCGTTCACTGGTCGAAAATAGACAGCTTACTAAGCGGTCGCTTGTCAGTTTCAGGTTTCAATATGAACTGGTCGAAAAGTGGAGAATCAAATGATGCGATGGTTAATCCTGACCCAGGAGGAACCAGGTTTGAGGTTCAGGGTCGAGACTTTCGGCAACGCGAAGCGAGTAATGGGACGTGGCCAGGGCGACCCAGGTCTGACGGTCAGGCAAGAACGCGTGTACATTACTCGGAGCAACCAGGGGCATCGCGGGTGCGCGATGCTGAGGTTGATTTATATGGCAGGCCTGATGGAGAGCATCAAGGTCGAAGAGCACTTAGATCACGTGCTAGTAGAGAGAGGTCACTCCGGACGCCGGCGAGAGAGATGCGCAGCCGCTCACGTTCGCGCTCGCACTACGAATCCGAGAGGGCTTCGAGTCGGCACAGGACCGGACCAAGATCCAGACGGGATGAAAGGGGGCGAAGCCGCAGCCAGTCAAGATATTGCGGTAATGTACATCCACCTAGTCCTAAGCGGTATAAGCCTAATGATTGTAATGACAACATATTGGATAAGGTTTTGTCTATTTTGCAATCGGTCAAGAGTTCAGATAGACCCAAGCTAACTTTTAACACTAATATCGTACCTGAATTTGATCCCATGTCGAAAGAACAGTCTGTTTTGACGTGGTTGACAAAAGTGGAAGAGTGTGCTGAAATTTACCAATGGGAAGATAGAGAGATTATTCACTACGCTCTGCCCAAGTTGACCGGCTTAGCCAGATCCTGGTATCAGGGTTTACCGTCGATGATGTACACTTGGGCAGAGTGGAAGAAGAAACTGATAGAGTCATTTCCGGTTCGAGAAGACTATGCTGAGCTCTTGACTGAAATGCTAGCCAAAAGAGTCAAGTATGGGGAATCATTAGAGCACTATTATTATGCTAAAATCAATATGTTGAATCGTTGTAGAATATATGGACGACAGGCTGTAGACTGTCTACTATACGGTGTCGAAGACAGGGCTATTAAAGTTGGTGCACAGGCGGCACAGTTTTCCGAACCCGAACAGGTGTTGAAATATTTTAGGACTGTGAAAGTCGGGCAAAGTCGCGAAAACAATGACAATTTGAAATCTCGAAACGATCGCAAGAGTGTTAATACCACCGCAAAATTCAGTAACTTGACGTGTTACAACTGCGACCAAACCGGACATCCGAGGTTCAAATGCGAGAAGCCTCCAGCAAATTGCACTACGTGTAATAAGTCGGGTCATTTGTCAAGTCATTGCTTTAGGAACAAAGTTGCTATTAAAGACCGCGATTCAACCACAAGTAAGGACAAAAATAAAAATGAGAAACAGGTTGCTCAATTATGTACGACTAAAGACTTAACGGCTAAATATATAATCAATATCAAAGTTAACGGACATACCACTGACTGCCACTTAGATTTAGGTAGCCAATGCTCACTTATAAAACTCGCGAAAGCCAGGGAACTCAGTTTAGATATCGAGACGCCAGACGATTTGCCAGTTCTCAAAGGTATAGGCGCAAATATTGTTTCTCCGGTAGGTATGACAACGGCATCTGTGGAAGTCCAAGGAATTAAAGAGGTCATAAACCTATACGTAGTAGACGACTACGTTATTAATCAGTCAGTTTTACTAGGTCATTCATTTACGGAGCGACCCGATATCATCATTACAAAGACTCCGACCGCTGTGATATTTCAGAGAATTTGCGGCGACAAATTACACCTTGTGACTGATAAAAGGGTAGAGATACCTTCGAACTCACTACGTGCCATACCAGTAGGTTCCAGCTCTATTACAAACACGCGAGTTTACGTTAATGGTTCATTACGGGGAAGTGATGGGAAAGAGCATTTTCTACTTCCAGGGGAATATGAAATGAAGGCCGGCACCAGTGCGTTATTGGTTTATAATGCGACACCCACTTCAATCACGTTTGAAAAGGGAACGTTATTGACAAGAGTTCACCACAATGATACAGAGAGGGCCGAATATGAAGTGAACTCGTGTAATTATACATTTTGCGAAACACAAAGCAACGACGGTCTTAACTGTAGTGACAAATTAAGCGATGAAGAACAACTAAAATTGCGACAGCTGATTGAAAAATACGGTAATTGCTTTTCGAGTGGGCTAAATAATTTGGGTTTCACGGACTTAACAGAGATGGTAATTGAGCTTGAAGATAATGAGCCGGTGGTCTATCGTCCTTACCGCATGTCGTACGCAGATCGTGCTTTAGTAAGGAATATGGTACAGGAAATGGCTGATCATGGTATAGTTAGAGAGTCGACGTCTCCGTATGCGAGTCCTATTGTCTTGGTGCATAAGAAAACCGGGGAAAAACGTCTATGCGTCGACTACAGAGCTTTAAATCGCAAAACCAAGAAGGAACATTATCCCCTACCTAGAATCGAAGATCAATTGGATCAACTAGCCGGAAATAAGGTATTTACCTCGCTTGATTTGGCATCTGGCTACTATCAGATACCCATAGCCGAAGAGTCACGACACAAAACTGCCTTCGTGACTCCAGACGGCCAATATGAGTACAACCGAATGCCTTTCGGTTTAGTGAATGCACCATCAGTTTTCCAACGCACCATTAATAAGATACTTCATGAAGCAAAGGTTAAATACGCGACAGTTTACATGGATGATATCTTAATCCCTGCTCGGGACGTTGCTGAAGGGATGCAGCGCCTGCAGGAAGTCTTACAGCTACTAGAGAAGGGCGGTCTGACACTCAAATTAAATAAGTGCCACTTTTTCCTTGACACGATCGACTTCCTTGGTTATGAAGTAAACTCCGAAGGGATTCGGCCGGGGCAAAGGAAAACTGAAGCTGTCGCAAAATTTCGTACACCTTCTAACCAGCACGACTTGAGACAGTTTCTTGGTCTTTCAGGGTACTTCAGACGGTTTATCAAAGGCTATGCCTTGATAGCTGCGCCAATGACAGACTTGCTGAGAAAAGACGCAAAGTGGTGTTGGGGTGAAGCTCAGGACCAGGCTTTCAATAAAATTAAAGAAATGTTGATTAACAGGCCGGTTATAGCACTATACGATCACAACGCTGAGACTCAGGTCCACACGGACGCTAGCAAAGATGGCCTAGCAGGCATCTTACTACAAGCCAATTCTAATGGTGTGTTTCAACCCGTGTCATACTTTAGTCGCAAAACGAACGCAGATGAGCAAAAACTACATTCGTACGACCTCGAGACGTTGGCAGTAGTGGCATCACTTAACCGATTCAGAGTTTACCTTATGGGCATCGAATTCAAAATATTTACGGACTGCAACGCGTTGCGGTCAACGCTGATCAAGCGCGATCTGATCCCTCGAGTCGCACGGTGGTGGGTACAGTTGCAAGAATTCAACTGTTCGATCGAGTACAGACCGGGATCGCGTATGGCTCATGTGGACGCGCTAAGTCGTAACCCAGTTGATGCATGTGCGGTGGAAGCCGAGAAGTGTTTCGATGTCTTTGCTGCTGAAAGTTGTGACCAAGACTGGATTGCTACTGTTCAGTCAGCTGACGAAGAGGTTAAAAGGATTAAGGACATTTTAGCTGATCCTGCATCGGTACACGTTATAGATGTTCATAAAAACTATAAACTCAAAAACAATCGAGTTTACAGAATCGAAGGCGACGAAATAAAGTGGCTTGTGCCAAAGGGTGTACGTTGGCAGGTTTTGAAGATGAATCATGACGATGTCGGTCATTGTGGTTACGATAAAACCTTACAACGAATTCGCAAAAATTACTGGTTCCCCAAGATGCGGAAATTCGTAAAAAAATACGTTACGTCGTGCTTAGAGTGTGCACATCACAAAGCACCCGGTGGGAAGCGTGAGGGTGGATTGCACCCCATTGACAAACCAAGTGTGCCATTCCACACACTCCACGCAGATCACCTGGGCCCATTTATAAAGAGCAAAAAGGGCAACTGCTATGTACTGGTCCTCGTAGACGGCTTTACAAAGTTTGTAAATGTGAGACCCGTGAGGGACACCAAATCAGCGACTACAATTAAGGTTCTTAAGGATCTCATCAGCTGTTTCGGTGTTCCCACGCGCCTCATAACGGATAAAGGTACGACCTTCACTAGCGGAGCCTTTAAGGAGTTCACGACGACTTATGGCATCAAGCACATAATCAACGCCGTAGCTACCCCTCGAGCAAACGGTCAAGTAGAGAGGTTTAATAGAACCATTCTCGATGCACTTTCCACTTCTACGCACGGTAAAGACGAGAAGTGTTGGGACGAGCAAGTTCCTGATATCCAGTTAGGCCTTAACACTACAACTCACAAGATAACCAAAAAGTCACCATCTGAACTTCTTTTCGGGTTCAATATAAGAAGCAAAAGTGAAGGCATCCTTAGTGATGTCTTGGATGATACCGCTAATATAATAGCTACAGACGAACTGGTAGACATCAGGGATGAAGCTGGTGAAAGAATTAAGGAACAACAAACCAAGGACAGAGACCGATTCAATAGCCACAGGAAAACAGCCAAATGTTATTCAGAAGGAGATTTAGTGCGCGTAGAGAGACAGATGCCACACGATGGACAGTCGCAAAAACTGGTAGTCAAGTATCAGGGCCCGTACCGTATCGTGAAAGCACTGCCAAACGACAGGTACATCATTGAAGACACGCCACTAACGCGCAAAAATAATCGCCGATACGAAGCTGTAGTCGCAGTGGACAAGATACAGCCGTGGTTAAATTTCACTAGAGATCTTGAAAGTAGTGGGGAAGGTGATAGTTCTGATAATGACAAAGAAGATTGATTTAAAAATTGTTGTATTATATTTATAAAATATTAATAAATTGTACTGAGATCATTCGAATAGTAATGGTGTAAAAAAAAATAGTTACGTGTTATTAATAATCTGATATTGCGTCTGGAATCATATTTGTTACTTACAATAGTCAGAATATACTAAATATATATTTTTTAAATTTTACATTTGTAATTGTTGTCAGGTTAAATTTGAAGAAAAAAGAATGTTTCATGCAAATGATTACAATTAGATCAATTATAAGTTTAATATTAAGAATACAGAAATAAGCAACTTTTGCAATACCTATTTCTCTAATAGTAAATCATAGTAATGATTACATTTAATAAGTACCTCTGTCTACAACATTTGTGCATGATTTTAAAATGCAGCATTATTTATTCAAAATTATTAATAATGTAACTATCTATTTATCAAAGTGCTTACATGCTAACGCGAGAGGGCCCGCTTTAAACAGGAAGGCCGAGCTGTAAGCCTATAACCATTTGATTACCTAATTATTTATATTCAAGCCAGTAACTTATTATGTTTCGTTTAATTGATGGTATAAATATTAAGTAAACAATGTATTGATATCCGTTGCTATAGAAGCGGCCATCTTGTTAAAAAAGAGTACTGGGATTGACTTCGAACAGTGGTTGCTCTTTTTGCTGTTTAAAAAGAGCAACTATATACTTGGGCGCGGTGCGTCGAGTGAAACGTGGGATTATGTACACGTGTGTCGAGTGGTATATCGCGGACAAGTCGCGTTGTGTAAAAATTGTGACGAATAAAACAATTATTGGAGCTCAACCGTTTTAATTATATACTTCTGAGACTACCCTTATATACATTATCAATATTTAGTTACGAGTGTAGCAGAATACATATCTTTAAAACTATGTAGTTAGTATTTTGTAGAAATCCATACTTATATTGTAAATGCAAAAGTAAGAGTTACTTTGTGTGTTTCTTTGTTTGCTAGGTGTACTCCCACTAGTTCAGTTGACTGAACATCTTTTCGCGACTAAACGGCTGAACGGATCGTAATGAAATTTGGCAATGAGATAGATTATATTCCGGGGAAGGACATAGGCTATGTTTTGTCTTTAAAAAATACAGACAAAGTCGCGCGGGTAACAGATAGTTTATTATAATTTGGGGTTGGTGTCTAAAAGTTGAGGCATTGGTAATTGGCGCGTGGATGGCTGGATGGCAGGGAGTGGCGGAGTGGTGGCATGGTATGGCGCGCCATGACACTTGCTGTAGGGTTGGCACTTGATAATTGATGACGAAGCTGATTTAGTAAATTTGCAGATATTTTTTGTGTAACCGAATTATTTATCCACCATTTTCAGTTTGGTGACTCGACACTGATTTTCAGTAATAGAAGAGTGATTCTTGAGGAAGGATTTTAAGTTAAATTAATTTAGGTTTTGTGTAGACCCGTGTGAAGCCGGAGTAAGTCGCTAGTGATTTACATGACAATTTGATCTATTTATTTAAAAACTTAATGCACAATTAAAGAACAATGGTGGACTTAATGCTAAAGCATTTTCTACCAGTCTATTGGTTGATATATTAATCATATTAATTCAAATTCAAATTCAAAAAGAAATTTTATTTGACTTGACTTTACAGGCAAGCACTTTCAAATCGTCAGAATCTACCACCGGATTCGGAAGGTCGGTTTTGCTCAGAAGAATCCGGCAAGAAACTCAGCAACTACTCTTTTAAAAACCAAAAAATTATGTCTAAGTACTAGGGCCGTGTTATTTAAAATATTGCAATAAATCCCACGTCATTATCTGTAGCGTAGTTTAAAAGATCTGAGCGGATAAACGTCGAGAAACTTTGTATTGTACTATGTCAATAAAAAAAGGAACTAAACTAAAATGAATACATTAAACTATTAACTATAAATATATAAACTATATTACTAGTGAGTTACTAGTTTTTGTCGTGTGCCATCCCTAAAGGCCGCCTGTGTAATTGCCAGGCCCATTCCTCCCCCGGGTGTACCCGGTGTACCGGGTCCGGGTATAACCTCCGTGCCGAGGAACCTCACTTCGGCCTGAGATGTGACTGGTGTTACCGAGATAACAACCGATGTTAGACGCAAACAAGAAACAAGATATTATACCTAGCACAAAAGAAAATGTTTCCTCAGACCTTTCCTTGGACGTCGAAAATTTAAGATTTAGGTGAATTCCTTTTCATGAAATTGAAAATGGAATGAAATTACATTTTCGAAATTAATCTGAAAACAAAATTTAATGTTCTATTTTCAAAAAATATATTCCGTTGTAGAATTGATAAAAATTGCTTACCTGTCAATTATTTCCGGGTTATCTCAGAAACGACTAATTGACCGATTTAAACCGGCCTTCCACTGGCAGATAGCTGATTATATAAGGAGTAATTAAGGCTTTAGCTTTTATTTTAGGAAATTACTTAGAATTTATTGCAAAAAATAAATACCCATGAAATTATTGTTATATTAATGTTATCAAAATTAAATTCCACGCAACGAAGTCGCGGGCACAGCTAGTATACAATAAATAACATCGCGTCACTAATGTCCTTACAAACATTTGTCTAATGCGCCAACACGGCACCCCGGCCCGGCTATAATTGGGCCCGGATCGTCCGCTAATTTGTGGCCAGCAGCCCCTAAATTACATTACACTTATTCGTTTTGTTGCGAAGCATGCGAGAGCGGCTTTGTTTGCTCTGTGGCAAAGTCTGTTTATTAGAGTAAAATGAAATACGTATCCTAATCCTAAACTAAACCAAAGCATTCCTCATATATGTTTGTAAAGCCGTTAAAATTTAACTTGAAATTTTCACAAACTTAAAAAATAATGACGATAGGTATATTTTTTTTTAATTTAATTTATCTATGGTGGCATTTGAGTTCGCTCAAAGCTACTTAATTATGAACCCATGTGTACGTCGTGTTTGTTTTTTTTTTACTTTTCAATTGTATATTTTACCTACTAGCGCCATCTCTCGACAAACGTCACAAGCTCGCACCAGTAGTCGTTGTAAAGCACAAACTAACACTAAACTTAGTTAAAAAAAATTAGCAACGGATGGCGCTAGAAACTAATATTAGAACTTCCTACATTTTTATATGCAGTAATATTATCTACTCTGAGTTATTAGTAAATACCATTTAAATAATTATCTTTTCCATTTGTTACAGAACGCACCGACTCAAGAACCTGTCTACAGAAAAGTAGCGATCGTTGAAAACTTTTTCGATATAATTTATACGGTTCATGTGGAACTAGAAGGCCGGCCTGGCAAGCATGCTGGGCAGAAGCGTACATATCGAACTGTGAGTAAAATTCCCTAATCGTCACTATATAGTATAAACTATTATGCAAAGTTCCCGCTGTCTGTCTGCCCCTATGTATGCCTAGATCTTTAAAACTACGCAACAGATTTTAATGCGATTTTTTTAATAGATGAGTGATTGATTGTCTTGTAGGTATTTAACTTGTATGGTTAACGCTGGCCGTGCGAAGCCGGGGCGAGTCGCTAGTAGTAGCATAAGGCAGGAATGATTTTTTCACATTGTTTAGTAATTTTATAAAAAGGTACAACGTATATTATATACTCTGAGGTAAAACTTAGAACCAACACAACAGATAGCGCCATCTAGTGGATTCAGTAGAATCTAAAATGGGTTGAACTTCGGTAACTAATATTGTGTGCTGTTATACTTCTTATTGGCGAGCCTGTTCAATAGATGGCGTCAGTATGTTTTGTGCGAACAGTATTAAAATTTAATACACATTGAAAAAAAAATTGGTTGAAACATTTTGTTGCATTTCTTAATTTATATTTGTTCTTAATCGTTTTTGAATTTTATTTTACTTAAATGGCTGCCTGGCTAGAGTATTCATTTAGATTAAAGTACTGTCTGACTGCATCTTATCTTAGAGAAGGAAACGCACTATAAAAAAAAAAGATTGAAAGCCATATAGGATACGACCACAACATATGGAATATTGCTAACTATAATATATATTACGTTACGTGTCAATTTATGAGGTTTTTTAAATTACTACCTGATCGGCACATACTGCACATACCTACACGTAATACGATCATTATTTGCGTTGACGCGTAATGAATAATGAATGATATTGTCACTAGAGTACATAATATACCACCTATAGGAATACAATACCCCCGGACATTTTGTTCACTGTTTTTGAGTCAGCGTAAACAACTGTAGAAAATAAAGAGCTATATAAATGCTGAGTTTTCAAATGTTGCCAGTTTCCTTAATCACGGATGTTTTCGTTCCAGATCACCGAGACGTACGCGTTTCTGCCGCGCGAGGCGGTCACGCGTTTCCTGACAGGATGTGCCGAGTGCGCGCGGCGCCCGCGCAGCGCCTCCCCGCCTCCCCTACCCACCCCTTCGCCCTCCCCAACACGACACCCCACCTACCTCCCTTTCATACCCCACTGTGCCCCTGACTATACAAGGAATTGGGAATCAGAAATAGACGCAGCACACTCGAATTACTACGAAAAGATAGATTATACGGATCTCCAGCCGCTAAAGAAAGTTGAGAGTCCCAAACCCAATGATGGCGAAGATCAGGAGCCGACGTATATCGAACTGACTTCGAAGAAGACCAACGAATTTGACGCAACACCTCTTTACAACAGGAGTTCTCCTGTTGAGCCTCCGTTCAGGGAAGAAGAACCAGTTAGGACTGACCCTGAGATAGACAAAGATGACAATAGTCTGATTGACGTAGAGGATGTTAAAGTGGACAGTCCTTCGCCACTCGGCCTGAAGGATGATGAAGGGCCCAAAAATCAAGAGTCGGAATCAAACGAGAGTAATAGGACAACAGAAAACGCTGAGATTAAAGAGACTGAACCGCCTAAGAGGAAGAAGTATAATCCTTTGGACGTAGTTAACTTAACTTCGAAGGATCCGCCTAAATCTCGATCACCGCCGAGGAAGAAGCTGCTAACTACGAGTACAGACTTCTCTGATAGCTTCAGCAGGTTTCCCAAGCCTTGGAGACCTGATGGAGGAGTGTACTATGGGGGAGAGGAGATGGACTACA
Source organism: Falcaria lacertinaria (assembly GCA_951449985.1). Lineage (NCBI taxonomy): Eukaryota > Metazoa > Arthropoda > Insecta > Lepidoptera > Drepanidae > Falcaria > Falcaria lacertinaria. The sequence continues at coordinate 2,160,816 of OX602133.1, read as the reverse complement.
GCGTGCCCATAACTACGGCGTATTTGAAACACATGAGGACTCTTGGCTACCAGGAGCGCATAGAAGCCGAGAATAAGGTAAGTTTCTTTTAAAACATTTTTTGAGGTTAAAGAAGTCATAAAATCTCCTCTAATTATCGTTACTATATTCGTACCAAATTTATATTTATGTAACTAAATCTAAATTGATTCAGTTTAAATAAATATTGCTTGATCGCATAATGAAATACTAGGGGAGCACACTCGACGAAGAGTTAACATAACTCGTACAAAAACAGTAAACCACAAACAAAGCTGACGTTATAATTTTTGATGAAATATATTTGTAAAATAAACATATGATTTTGCGGGCGGGTCGTGTTAACCCTAGCTTAAACTTCTCGTAACAAACTGAAAAAGCTACCGCGGTCGGTCCGACCCCGCAAGCACGCCTTTGTACGGGCATTTTATACCCTCATGGTATGTTATTATTTAGTTCGCGTATTCTTGTTTACGGAGATGATCATATCCGACTAAGCTGCGCTATGTCGGTAAAATCTTTGAAAAAAACAACTACTACCAAATTTATTTTATAGTTATCAGTAAAGCTCGTTAACAGCTACGAAATAAAATATTAAATACTAGTTGGTACCCACAACTTCGCCTGCATTTGTTTAAAGACAAAATATGCCTATGTCCTTCCCCAGGATTATAATCTATCTCCTTGTAAAAATATAACGATTCCGTGGAAAGGTAGCAAAAAAAACAAAAAGAGTTACTTTCGCTTTCATATTATTAGTGTGGATAAAACATCGATTCACAAACAGATAGAAAATGTCACTTAACTGTTTTACCTTTGGAAATACCTATTTTGGGTCTTTCTTAATGGTCAACTGTGCTATGTCCGACTTCCGCATTATTGCAAATGAAAACCAATGAATTAATTCACTTAAAATTACCAATAGTAAAATATTAAAATTTTAATTACACGTCACAAACCGTTGTTAAGTTTCTTTGTCTGTATGTTATACTTTTCTCTGAAAAGCGAAGGCATAGACTATGTATACATATTTTTAGTAAAAAGTAGGCAATGTTATTCAATATCTGCGCGGACCATGTCGCAACTACATATTTCTTGGGCATTCAAAGTCAGCTTACGTTACTTAAAAGTTTTTTTTACTAATAATCACACTCTACTACCGCTCTGTTATCTATTATCCCCACTTATATAACCGCTTAGCTGCACAACATCCTTTGAGTAGAATTTTAATAAGACTTTATAATATAAGTTACCTTTTTTAAGTAAAAACTTAAAAGTAAAGTAAAAAAACTGTTGAAAATGTAAAATTGCCTACTTAAAAAAATAAAATATAGTAAATTTGAATTTCAAAATACCAGGCGCACATAAATTAGAGCGAGTCCAAACCAAACGTAGGTACCTTACGTAACCTAACCCTGTAATGTTCGCCGTGTCCTATACGACCCGGGATTGATTCAGACGAATGTCCCTCACAAAGGAGCTCGCGTCACGCCATAATCGGCGGCCGCATCTTTTCTAACTCATTTTTCTCGTTTGGGGCGAAGGCACCCCTTGTGGGTTAGGGGGGAGGGATTCATCAGTCGGGGGCGTCACGGTATTAGACAAGACACAAAAACGATGCCCGACGGAGAGAAGTGGGCAAGTAAGTTTTCCGATGACGGTTTTTATGTGTATGTGCGGACTGCGGGTATGTGGGTTGGTTTATCGGTAATTTGGAGATAGGCACCTAAATAAATAATCTCGCTTTTTTCTTTGTTCTGTTGTTTTGATAGTGTCAAGCAGATTTTAATGTGATAATTATATTTTAATGTTCACTAGCTCTTCGGTTTTTTATCAAATTTTATATTTATGTAATGACTAGCTTTTTCACCGCGTCTTCGCCCGCGTCGCAAAATAATTTTGTAGTATATGTTACTCATTGATAATATAGCATTCTGTTGGTGAAAGACATTTAAAAAGTCGGTCCAATCCTTTTTAAGTTTATTAATAACAACAAAAATACAAAATTTTCTCTATGTAATTTATTTGTGTAGATTGGTATTGATAAATTAATGCCCTAAAATGGTATAGTAGTTAAATTTATCTCATGTGTAGTAAGTTTCGGACAAGCTTGCGTTATGTGCCAAACACATTTCTGCAACGAGAATATATAAAATTTACCGGTAACAAATATTTTCTCTATCTTCAAACCAGTTTCTACTTAGCAAAGCATTAACTAATAAAATACAGTGCTTGGCAAAAATATCCTAACACAAAAAGTTTATATTTGACCTTTTTCGTGAGGGCCCTCCCTAAGGGTCAGTGAGACCCGTCCGAGAGGGTATCGTACTTTCGACCCCCAAAAGTGCCACCCTCGTGCCCCTCGCAGCGACTTGTAAGATTGATTGGGGCTCCTTCAGTCCATTGCTGACCCCCCTCTGTGGGATATTCGACCCTCCCCCACTTTTTCTCCGGTTTTACGTGTGGACTTAGAGAGGCTGGATGGGTTTGCTCAAGATGGGATGGATAAAAAGAAAATGGATGGCAAAAATCTTAGTTCAGTCAACTTTAGGCAAAATTTTGAAAGACTAAAAAATGACATCCGGTGGGCCGTATGCTTGTGTGCCACCTTAGTGGAATAAAAAAGAATCATCTAGGCAATAGGAAAGGTAAATATATTTCTGGTAAACTAGACAAATAACAAAATAATGTAGACATTTCTAAAAGTTGTAGTGGTCAAAGCATATGATTTATCGTCGCATTCGTATCTTATTCTTATTTCCTCTATATTTTATAAAATAAAGCGTGTTAGTAAGCGGTTATCATAGCACTGGTATTTTGTGTAGGCTGTACTGTCTGTAGCTCATATTGAGCAGTCCTGGGCATTTTGTGTGCATTTTTGTATCAGAATATGTTTTAGATTAAGGGTGGATCTCGCATCTTCAGAGATGCGTATCTGTCGATGTCCGTTCCATCTGTTCTGCATCATGGTCCCTCCCTCTTTTCTCTAGCGGGGGCTGTTAATAACACAACAGGCTATTTTATTCGGCCGCCACTTGTTCGTGCGACTGGTTTGATGTTTCAGATTAGAAGTTTGTTCTCGACTTGACCACTATGTTATTGTTACGGGAATCGGAATGTTTGATGCGGTGGCCGCCGCGGTGGCTGGTCGCATTGAATGTTTGTGTACGTGGAGCGTTGTACAGAGCTGCCCTGTCCGTTTTTAAATCTTATCGAAATTGAATCAGTAATTAACGGACATGTCACAATGGTCACAAGTCCTACATTCGGGGTACATTTTTGAGTTTACTCATTTAAAAAAAAAACTCATAATATCATAGTATAGAATAAAAAAAACTTCCTTGAAAGAGCTTCGCTTTTAATCTCCATTATTACACAAACATTATTAAAGGAACCGCAAACTATAAACACACTAGAGTTCATCAGTTAGCAATTACTGCCATTCAGCCTCCCGTCTCCCCTCACAATTTATTTGTAGTAAGTAAATGCGCTTGCAACAGCCGACCTTGAAAAGCGAAATAATTAAGTTTCGTTCCCTTTGCGATCGATTTTGTGTTTTAAAAATGGGGTCTAATAGACACCCGTGAACGTGGGTAGGGTCAAAACTAACTCCTTGGTAACTTCTTCAATTATTTTCAATTCTATATCTACGCAGTGAAAGTCGATAATTAAATGGTGTTTTTTTTGCTTGGAACACGTGCGCCTCGTGACATTGGGTTAAGTTGTGCTAGGACGAGACTTTGACAAAGTAAAGGTTAAAGAAATACTACGTATTCCTCTTGTTACTCATTCTCTGTTGTTTTGACTTTGTTAATCTGGATTTGTTCATTATTGGATAAAATCGTGTTAATTCTGTGACAGGACCAAAAGTTTCTCACGTGCGGGATTAAATAAGGATGCCAATACTAAATAAGTTAAGTGTAGTGATTTTTTACAACAGAATCAACACCACTTTGATATCTAAACTGAAATGGCGCGTCATTGGGAAGTGATATAGGTTTAAGTAGTTTAAATATTGTCTTCAATTACTAGCGATCCGCTCCGGCTTCGCACGGGCTTACATAAATGTATATAAAAGCCTCAGGAATTGCTCCCGTCTATTAGGTAACTGCTTTAAAATCAGTTGCGTAGTTTACAAGATCTAAGCGTATAGATCATAAAGTACAAATCTAAAGTTATCATATAACTGTTATCCTGTTTGATGTAGACTTATTTATTCTTAACACCAGTGTTAGATTGAGTCCTTTATTTACTCAGTTTTAAGAAATTAAGTGCATTTCCAAACTGAATGGAGAAGAGATTTATCATGCCCGAAATATCCTCCTTTAAAGTAATATCACAATTTAAAAATACACACATATTGGTGGCGATTTTGTTGTTCAGTCAATTACTAAACTTAATTATTTTGACAGGTCTAAAAGTCTTGCTATCCCTTTCTCATGTGTGGGGTTAAATAAGGATAGCAATACCTCTAGAACTGTCAAACTAGTTTAGTGATTTTGAACAACAGAATTGGCACCATTATCACGCCAAGTTCCTTTCGGGGTAGACAGGGATTATGGAGCACAATTTCTCTCTTGACTTGTACAACTCTTTTGCTTCTTTTACATCAATCTATGCCCGCCAGTTCCGAGTACTCTTTGACTTTCCAACGTTGAATTAAAAATATTAAAATTCTTTAAAATTAAACTGTCGATTAAGTAAAACATAAAAACTAAATCAAAATCGGTTCATCCGTTCAGGAGCAACAATGAGCACAGACAGACACACAGAGACGCAGATACAGATAAACTAGTTACTTAACACCCCTCTTTTTACGTCGGGGGCTAAAAAAGTAAATCATGAAACGCGTGCCAAGTCGGGGAGCGATGTTAGTGCAACCTGGCATGGGGTTGAGGGCTAGCCAACTGGCAACCTCCCCGTTGTCATTTACCCTACTTTACCAGGCGAACATAGCACCAACGGAGTATTTTAACGGAATTAGTCGCGACCCGCCACTAGGGCGCCGTAGTAAATTCACACATGTAGGTACCACCCACCTCCTCACCTACACTGAGCGCCTGGTAACGGAGGCACGACGTTTCTACACGCAATGCCGCAAAAACTGTATTAACTTGAAAGGAAAATAACGCGCCTTACTAGTAACAACATAGCGTGCGGCATAAAAAATATACAATGCCTTCTCCTATGTAACGCACTCTTAAATTGATATATTCATACTTTCTAGCCGAAAGTAAGATATAGCTTACAAGAAAAAAGAGAAGGACTGACGTCACTACAACTCAAACTCTAAAAGGTAAAAATATATTTTTTTCGTGGGAGTTAGGCATGATAATAATTTATAAGTAAGTTAAATAAGTAAAGAAGACTACACATTATATAATAATACCATAAATGATATATAATAAAACCAACTATTTATTTTCTATCTCTCTCTTATTAAGGGCGTTGACGTAGCAGTAGTTTAAATGTAAAAAATCTATCTAGTTTCAATCATATAAGTTGCAATCATATAGCTACAAGATATATCCGTAGCCCTTCGTAGCCGTCGTAGTTCGCAACCGTGCCGTAGCTGCTAGCGATCCATGCAGACAGGAAGTGGATTTGGGGAAATTTTGGCAAGCCTTCCCTTGAAACTGGAAGATATTTTCAAGAATATTTTGAGATATTTAATTTATCCAAAGAATACCTTTCTATATTATATTTATAAAACTGAATACATGTTTAAAAACAGCAGAATTATATAGCTGTGGTGACCTAGTGGTTGAAGCAACGGCCTGTCATCTACCAGATTCGAACCCCAGCCTGTACCAATGAGTTTTTCTAAGCTTAAGTAGGGATTAATCACACCATGAGCTTAAAAAGAGAGGTAGGGTGAAATGGGATCTCTCCTGGGTTTTTCCATTAAAATTGGAACCGCCCTGCATTGCAGACAAATAACACTACTTTGATGTAGTGTTCTGTTTCTGCGGTAAGGTTGCCAGTGATCCACGAGGATACGCTGGGCTAGTAGTAATACTGCTAGCACAGTGAGTCGTCATCAACAACAGGGTTGGCAACGCGAACGATATATACGCATCTTAATAGTCGTATCTAGGGCTGTCTAAACTCAAAGTAAATATTTAAGCAAGTAAATCATTACATTACAGGGTTCCAGGGCTCTAAAGATGGACTATGATGAATAAAGAGCTAACTTATTGGATGCGGTAATTTGTAGTAATTTATGGATATGTGCCGTGAATCTCTATATATAACTATATGTTTCACCTGCGACTTCGCCCGTGTATCAATATAAAATATTGCCTATGTTACTAAGTGTTAATGTAGATTTCTAAGGGCAAAATATTTTTTGAAATCTGTCCAGTAGTTTCGGAGCCTAGAATACAAACAATCAATCAATCCAATCTTTCTCTTTACAATATTTGTGTAGACTGTAGATAACGAATCCCTATTTCCCTTGATCACGGCATCACGCGTGAACGGCAAGACTGAATTCGCAATATTTATTTATCTATTTTAAACTTTATTGTACAACAACAAAGAATACAAAATAGGAATACAGTGTTACATAGTAAAGTACAAATGGCGGCCTTATCACACTCGGCGATCTCTTCCAGGCAACCTTGGGATGGAATTAATTTAGGATACATCTTAACGGGCAGTTGGTAGTGTAACCAATAAGGATTTAAAACTAGAGATAATACACCTAATACTAATTGGTATTTAAGAAACACACATACTTAAAACGTATTTATAAGAACATTTATATATGCATATATAATTATAGTAATTTTAAGACAAATAGATAAAAAGAATAAAGATAAATAAGAATACCCCGCAATAATTGAAACTGCTCATTTAGCTAGCCAAATAATATAGAGTAAAGAGAGAATGTGAGTATTCCGACGAAGGCGGATTGGTAACCACATAAGCTTAGTACGAAATTCTGACACTCGATCATATTTGCGCAAGCCATGAATCTTATACAAAAATTTTGGACACGCTCAAGCTTATCTTAATATATATTTTGATAAGAAGAAAATACGAAAGCTTTCAATTAAAATCAATGTTTTATCAATTAAAATTATAAATATTCTTAATTAGCAAGGTAGTATATTTAAAATAATGCCAATGCCTGAACTAAAAAATCCTGTATTTCAAGCTAGAAGAGCTAAAAGGCCCCGAAATAAAAAAATAATAATAATAAGGCATAGGTATACAAAAACGATGACTCAACACATGTAATGTATGTATGAAGACAGTTCATACAATATATGCATGAAGATTTATAACTACATATCTCTATATCAACCGACGAATATCAACATACATGGCTGTACCAACAAGTATTAGGTACTTAATTAAAGACCGATTTAATACCATGTAAATAAGTATGAACACCTCCAAATTATTAATGCATCCCTGGTAGTTTGCCCGTGGGAGCCTTAGCCCCTGGTACCCGACCCCTATTATCTGTACTGACAGCACCCCTGCACTGAATAACATCTGTACTCAGCACGTGCAATGCTATGTGACCCTAGTACTGGCTATTGAGTGGTAGATCCATAAGCAGTAATATAAAATAATGATTATAATAATATAGTTTTTTTTATTTTTTGCATGCCAATAAATGTATTCAGCGTTATTTTATCGCTAGTTATTTTAATGCGAATACAAACAGAGTTACTTTCCCATTTATAATATTGGTACATAGTGGATACAGAAGATATAGATATAAAACTTGATTTCTCATGATAGTTTTGTAACTCGCTATAGTAAAACCGCATGCGAGTTTGGGCTCATAGAATCCGTGGAACAATGAAAGAATTGGAGGGTTTCATCCTGAATCACGCCAGCCGTAAAATGGCATTTGTTTACAATAATTTACTTGTATTCTTTTGTTAAAACTTTCTTATATCTGACGAACCTTTAGACAGTGTACTGTTTCGCACATAAGCAATTGTTACCATCGTAATTGGAGTGCTCCTAATAGGAGAGCATGTTTCAAGAGATATGTAAAGGAAGCAAAAGAGGTGTGTCAATAATGAAATAGACCTACTTTCTAATATTAAGCATTATGAATATGAAAGTTTGTAAGAATGGATGTATTTTTGTTGCACAATCACGTATAAATGGATTAACGAATTTGTATGAAATTTGGTACAAGTATAATTTATAACTTGGATTAACATATAGGATTCTTTTATCCGGGGTTTATTTATCCCGGGAAAATGTTCTCAACGCAGATGAAGTCGCAGACAGAAGCTAGTGCTCTATAATACAATACAAACCCATTAAAAGACTTGGCGTGGCGATATATATTTCCCCCTTTTTCTTATAAAAAAGAAGAAATCAGTCATCGACTCAACGGTTTTCTCAAGTCCAGTCCTATAGTTTGATAGACGTGCAGGCTAAACTTTTCTCGGGTCCAACCCCTGTTGGGTGGGCCACTATTAAATAATCATTCTTGGATCGCGTAGGTGCTCTGCCCTAACGCAAATTATCCTTTGCTTCATGCGAGCCTGGTAGCTCGCTAAAATTACATAAGCGATACCTATTTTTTTATAGCACATTGATTTTAATGATTTATATTTATTAAAAAAGCACATGAAAATAATAATATATTGTAAAATTATTTATAATCTTACAATGCACCATTGAATTATATTGAACTGACATTTTCTTAACTAATTTCGTAGATGTGTGAAAAAAGTTTTATTCCACAATTCCATTTCTGAAATTATAAGGGTGCACTAAAACCCTACAGAACCCGGCCCTTAAGGACGGTTGTCAGGTTGGGCCCGGGTAGCGGGTAGGCTACCTTCCCTACCCCACATACTCGGGGGAAGGCCCAACCTCTTAATTATTGTCACATATGAATTATAAGGATTGATGTGTGATGAGACGATCATGTTAACGGGAACGCTTTATATCTTAAGCTGTCATGGAGTCCTGGTAGGTAAACCAGTATGTAATTATTTAAGGTTCGACAAAGCGCAAGTGATGCTCCCTGCAAGCAAGCGTGTCCATAGACTACGATAACCGCTTACCATTAGGCGAGTCGTAAACAACCTGGCTACTATCGCAGTATATAAAAAATTAAGTGGCTCTTTGTCCTCTTTACCTACGCGGAACGTAACTGCATTGAAGATAAGATTTACTTATATATCACAAACAATAAGTAGCTAAGTATAATTTTCGAAATTCACCTGTCGTCTGTAATTTCCTCTGCATGTGGCGCCCCCTGGCGGGGAGTCTCAGTCTCGTAAGGCTCGGGTAGAAGTGAAAGGGTGGCAACGAATATTTTTTTTTGAGAATTTCTCCATGCCTTCCCCGATAATACCCTAATGGTCGCTCGCTTCCTTTCTGCCGTTTTTTTTGCCGCCAAAGATCGAGACGTACTTTTTACTCGCCCGTAATTTCCTCGCTTCCCAAAGAAATGAAAAATAAACGGAGATTCCTTTATTGACGTGTGCTTCCAACGTTGCGCTAAGGATTTTTTGCTCAAAGAATAGCCCTTTATTGTAATTTTATGTCAATAGAACAGTTAATGTTAAATTAGCCATCTTTGATGTCGAATGAAAATAAACCGTATAAGTACGGTCATGAAGTTAAGTTTTCTGTACGGAAATCTTACTTTGTCGAAAGGGTTACAAATAATATTGTCTTACTTGTATACGTTTGTAATAATAAAATGGAGTACATTATTCTTGCCATTCAATTTGGCTTGTAGCATTTTGCCTCTAGGTACCATAAAAAATCAAAAGTAAGAAATAGCTTTTTACGGAATTAATTCGTGCTGTTATTATTAGAATTAAAGAATGATGAGTAAAGTTAAATGAATTTTACATTGCTTTTTATAGTATTAAAATTATCTCCAACGGGATCACTTAACCAAGCGAAGTATTAAAACATAAATTAGTGGTATGTTGTTGGTATCAATAAATTTTGCCTGAAGGTACTGCTGCATAATACATGCAGCGAAAAAAGTAGGGAAAATAGAGAAAAATCGGGAAAACGTTACCCCTTCGAGGGGGTCTTGGGCACCACCTACCAGGCGAACAGGGGTCTGTAAGATTAATACGGTATAGTAAGCCAGCGCCGCAGCTTTCATTAAAAATACTGCAGCCCTGGTAGCCGGAGAGCATTAAGTGCCACTTGGTTTGTCATGCGGTGTTGCTTGCTTTTAAGTTAATGGTTTTCTTTTGAGGTTTTTAGATAACTTACGTTTAGATCTATATATATGTGGACTAAATATAGAGAGAATTATTTTAGAAGTACATTATTTCATAAACGTACATTTTGTTGTTTTTTTTTTATAAATTGGTTGCACAAAACTTAACTTAATTTTTCCGTGGCTTGAAACCTTGAAATTAACTACCAAGTCAAGATACCAAATTTCTACGTATATGAGTGGGACTGTGCTCCAATGAATATTTGCTTGCTTCCGCTACGCCGTAGCAAGTGCTACGGGGATTAAATATTTTGTTATATGCAGCTACGCCGTAGCTGGAGTGAGAGATTTAATGAATTTCAATTGTAAATATTTAAAGTTTTAAATAACATAAAATTTGCCTTTTTGACATTTTCTCGCGAAGCGATGTTTTTGCGAATAATAAAAGCATAGAGAAAATTAAATAGGAGTCCTACATAAGACTTTTCCTACCCTTACGAACATACCTTAATTAGGTCATTTTAAACTTCACGCTCAGAACTCTTTAGAGAAATCGTCATAGAATTTCATCTTAGCGGCAACACATGCCATGAAAGTTGCTAAGTGGAAAATTTCACATACTCGTGTGAAAGAATTTAAGAGTGTAAAATTTAAGCGTTGTTTCTACTTAAAACTTTAGTTTTATCTTTTTTTTAAGGGTACTTAGGGGATAGTTGCGTAAAAATTACATCCAACTACATCTGAACGTGACTCATTAGGGCATCATCACTCACAAAGAGCTTGTCCGGCGACGCCCTCGCATGCACGAACGTTATTTCTTAGCTTACACCCTTACACCCTATGCCCCCCTGGTAGTCGTGCGAGCGAGCACTAACTGTTTGTAGGCAAAAAGGTCCCCTACCTCCCTCCTCCTTTTTAAACCTCAAGCGTCCAAGTGCGGGAATATGAAATTTTCGAAATGATAAAGCCGGTAAATAATAACGACTAGTACGGTACGGGCACGCTGGCCGTCTAATGTACTGGCCGCAAAGAAATTGTGTTGTAGTTTTTTTATTTTTCTGATAATTAATTTTGGTTTTGAACTTAGATTAGAATTTCGATCCAGTCTGACGTGCTTCTGCGACCGATCAAAAGCTTTGTAACTAAACTTTTAAAACGTTTTATCTATTTCAGGCTGAGATATTAATTTATTTAAAATAAAAACGTTGTTACATACATAAATGATAATTAGTTTTCAAGTGAGAGTGTGATATAATATCATTACTATTTATCATTATCGGTTGATGGTAAATTATAAGGAAAAAGCGCTACTTACAGATTGAACTTCGGAATAAATAAAAAATAAATTACTAGTTATTTATTAATAATGTATTTATCCTGAAGATCAGATTCTTGGGATAAAGTTACCTAGTAATATTGTAATCGGACAAATCATACGTATGCAAACTCAGCACAATAGTTAAAGCGTTACATACTCGAATAATTACTTCTGAGTATCGTCTTTTGTTAACACTTATATTGTATAATGTGTTACATCCTTCATGGTGTGCAATAAATTATATTTGAATTTAATTTGAATGATCAGTCGTCTTGAAGTCGGTATAAGATGTTCAAAGTTATAGTTAAATTTATGATGCATACATACATAGTACATAAAGGAAAAGCCCTTTAAAAAGGGATGTGTTTTTTTTTTCTGATCATTAGTTTTAACTTTTCTGCAGTTAGTAGCGGGGCAGCAGCGGGGTTCGTGTGTCTGCTTTCACATTTCCTACTCACTAAGGCGGGGTACGTACACCCCTAGCGCCCGCTGTGCGCCTGGTACACCCGCTTTTTATTTCTTCCTACCCCCGTCGAAAGTAATCAATTTGCGACTTAATTAATTAAGAAAAAAGCTTTGTCCGCCGTTTAGAAACTTCAAACGGTTATGCCCGCCTAATTAATTAATAGCAAATACAAAGAATAATTCGTGTATTTTTATATTTAGAATAATATGAAAAGTGAACTCTAAGCGATGCTAAGCATATATATATATATATATATATATATATATATATATATATATATATATATATATATATACTTACGTCTTATACAATTCAGTTATGAAATAAAAACAGACCATTACATTTTCTCGGCAATGTTATCCAAGTAGGCTGGGAAAAACTATCTTCCCGATTATCTATGGACTCTAGAAAAAAAGAGGCAGAAATAATCCTTTACCTCATTTTATCTCGGCCCGGAACGAATATCTAGGCATAATACAAAGCTATAATATGTCTTTTAGTGATCTATCAGTTTGGTCAATAGGTTACCTCTGACCTAAAGGCATGTTACGATCTGCTACTGCCGTGGGCTGCCGCCAGAAAGTCAAATAAGCATTATAATTCATGAAACTAGGCATTTTAAGGCAACAAACAGATACATTTTGAAACTCGACACTGGCAAAAATAGTCACCGAAGAGGATGAATTGCCATAGTTAGGAAGAAGAAGAAGACAAGTGACAGATGTCAATTGTCGAATAAGTGCAATATCGAACGTGGATGGGATAGCGGAATTTGGGCTGTCTCATACCCATTACAGCTCTAAACAAGTTCATTCAACACACGGTTTTTCTGTACGTCTACAAATTACGTAGTAGACATATTCATATTAGTACTTACTTTCTAGGGGATTTGCTTTGCAGTCATTTTGCAGCGAGCGAGTGTCTATATAAATGCTAGCTTGTCTAGATTTTAATGTGTTACGACTAATAAATATTTTTGTGTTAAAAAATAACTTATGTAATAAATACTTCAGAGGGTCAGTTTTCACGCTCTAGGTGGCTATATGTAAGCCAACTCAGCGTACAAACATGTTAATTCACCGCTATATAATGCGACCCAATTTCGGAGCGATCCTAATTCCGTAGTTTCCACGCTAGCAACAAATACTTTTCCTTTAGTTTCGTTTCACCCGATATCGTCGTTATCTAGTTAGCCGGGGTCGACGAGGGTCCGAAGGGTCTAAGTACCAGGACCGCATAGGTAGGCAGGAGGCTCGCGTGATGCCCCACCCGCCTACTATTTATAAACGCTTGTACGCAATGCCAGTGAGGGATTGCGTTCTCGCACGCCGAAACTAATTAGAACTTATTATCTCCTGGTATTAATTTATATATTTTCTTTTTTTTTATTATAATAAGGGAATTATTAAAGTTCCGAGTCTAAAGGAGCAAGATCTTTCATTTTTGTTATTTGATTTCATACTATGATGTTAACGAATTTTGTGCTGACATAAAATATAAGCAGATCCTATTGGCTTTCTCCTATCCAAATACCAACCTGGCCAAACTAAACGTAAACTATTCTAAAATTCCTCCATTATAACTTGAAAAACGTAACCGTTACACGCCGGCACATTTCATAATTCACCCGGGGTCTCTCCCACCCCCATATAAATTTTACCTTAAAAATCCGCAAATTCGGGGGTCTGGCACGGTCGGCGGACCTTTTCCGAAAAGGGTCTCCGAAAGGGATTTGCCTTGGGATCGGGCAGGACTACACTTATACAAAATGTCCAATATGGCCCACCCCGAGGGCCCAAACATACCTAGAGCGGGCCCGGCCGCGTAAACACACAAGTTTGCTGCGTCCGTACTAGCCTTATAACGCAACTACCAACTAGCAATAAGGTACGGAAAAATAAGTACTCTCATAGTATAAAAAAAGCCGTTTGTAAGTTTACATCTTTTAAACTACGCAATGGGTTTTAATGCGGTTTTCAGTAAAAGAGTGAGTGACTCCTAGAAGATTTTTATGTATAATTCATTTAGATTCAGTTTAAACCCGTGCAAAGCCGTGGTTGCTAGTTTGGTACAATAAAATTTTAAACTTTAATAAAGAACACAATAATAATAATATATCATAATTTACGGACATTATCCCGCAGTGCTATCTGCTGCTAAGTAAAGATACAGAGGATACCCTACAATTGATTGATAGTTTTTTTTAAACTTATACATATTTATGGCAAACACAAATTTTTAACATAAATACTTGCCCGGCGGGAATGGAACCCGTGACACCCAGCTACTTGCCACTACACCCACGGTATTGTCAATGAATTAATCAATATAAATTAGCAAAAAAAAAGATATAAATGTACATTATCTTAGCAATTGCACTTGCAACCAGACAATCGACGATAAGTTGCAGAGTAAGGGTACATTTGGTGATGCTAGTGCGATAAACGGGTATCTTTTGTGAAGGATATCTCTTGGCAATACATCTATTTAGGTGTTGCTACTTAATATAAGGCCCGTAGTACCGCCCTGTTGCCATTTACTAAATTGGCGATATTATTACAAATTACTTATATAGGTTCTAGATCAAGGAACATGAAATGAAACAGACGATATAAAAGGAAATCAACAAAACTTTTTTGAAATATAGGGCTTTATTTGAGATTCTAAGCTCAACGCGGACGTAGTCGCAGGCAGAAGCTAGTAGTACCACATAAATACATGCAATGTCTGCAGACGATTGATGTATGATCACGTATGAAGAGATTGGTGAATGTAAAAGAAGCTATCAAGAGCGAAATGGAGCTCTGTACCCTCTGCCTACCACACTGAATAGTATTTACAATGACCCGGGAACGTAATCCATTTAAAGATTTCAGACAATTGGTGAGACTAAAACAAAATGTCAATTAGATTTTTTTATGTAATGGCATCAAAAAAAAATACAATTTATTTTGCACTAGCTGTCCCGACAGACGTTGTCCTTCCTTAGCTATGAATTCATATGTCAAATACATAATTGAAAAAAGGACCTTTAGTTTATCCCGAAATTAAAACCTACCGGTTTTCATTCAAATTTTTCTTTTAATAAGTTAATAACAAACTGAAAAGGAAAAGAATTAGCGAAATCGGTTCACCCGTTCACGCGTGATGCCGTGAGCAAGGAAAATAGGGATTCGTTTTTATATAGAGAGATTTTGCTTCAGAATAATAACTAGCAAATTTTTTCAGTTTTATGTTTTTAGAGTATAAAATATATACTAAAAACTTTCCTTTTTATTGTCATTAGCCGACGTAAGTACTAAATAGATTTGAATTGTGTTATATCTCACCAACTTGGAGAGATATAACACCTGGTATAAATTTATTAGGGTCACACACTTTTACTTTGATATCTCGGACGAATTTAAATACTTTTCCGATAATATTATAATTTGTTTCCTAGCCTTTTGCTATAATAAGTCATTTTTATGATTAGACACTTCACATATTATTATCATTCTATGTAACGTAAACCAACTGTGATATGCACCCAAACTTTTAATATTTTTGTTTAACTATACATTAAACTCTTGTCGAACAAGCATAAGCTCTGCTGGTAAGCGGCTACCATAGCCTATGCTTTGGTATAACACGTCATTCACGACCCTGGAAAATCTTTTTTCTTTTATATTTTCTGTCAACGTCCTTCTTTTAGTTTACTTACAACATACTTATAAATCAATATATAAATCAATATATACCTACGATTATAAGCAAAACTGTACGAAGGTTTTACCGTTTCATGAAGGCACACGGTGGGGCCAAGCAGGGGTGTCGGAAAAAGTTATAATAACATTAATGTAGCTCCTTTTGACAGCGGCGTCGTTAGCAGCCCTGCCTGTATCTTGTCATAATCTATTAGGGACGGGGCATGTCCAAATATGTTGTCGATACTTTGAAAAAAAAAATGTTAGTTACTGTAATTTTTTATACCACTAAGGTGGCAAACAAGCACACGACCCACCTGATGGTAAGCGGTCATCGTAGCCTATGGACGCTTGCAACAGTTGCAACACCAACGGTATCTCTCGCACGACCCTAAACGATATACGTAACCGCTTATTATTAGAAGGCCAGACACTTCTTTATTATATTTGAAGTTCATCGTCGATACATTTTATTGACGACCAAGCCTTTGAACTTGCAGAAATGTATATGTGGTATTTTTTCGTTTTATTTTCGAATGAAGCTATAAATTTTGTTTGCTTATATTATTTTTTGTTAGCTTATATATATTTGATTTTCTCCTTAAGGGAGCTTCAAGAATTGTATCAAAGTCTTACATCATTATTAATATAACGAGTTAAATAATATATCAACTTATATTATTTGCCCGAATATCAGATACAGGTTTGGCACTCGAAATATAGTGTTAAAAAAATCATGCTAAAAATTAATCCACACTGTTTTTCACCCTCCCTGAATCCATATTTACGTTAGCCATGTTCCGAAATTTTCAAAATAAATATTATCGATCATCATTGTATCGACACGACCGCAGCCAGGGGTGCGCCGCATCACTAATTACGGACACAGACGGCGGGTCGAGCCAAGGGTACGGTACTCTCTGAATTTTTTCCCCAACCTCCCCAATGGGCCCACCCCACTTCCGACCCCTTCTTAACATTTCCCTGGCTCCAAGGCACAGAAGACGCCTCGCTTATATGGCGCCCTGGTACCTACCTACACCCGGGTTATATACTTTTTTAGGGTCGGACAGACCCTTTGAGGACTTCCCTTCGCGTCAGGGACCTACATATTCCCTTTTCAGGGCCGTTTTGACCTTTCGCTATATGTATAAGTAACATAGCTTTGTTTCAAACACTGCCTTGTAAAAGTTTCGGCTTGGTTGTGTTATAGTGTGGTGAAGGTTGTTTGAGTTGAATTATTATCAGTTACTTACCTTGTCTTACCTAACACATTGCAAGCAGGGTGGTATTCTCCAAATTCGTGACAGAAGCAACAGAAGGTTGATGCGAGATGTCAATCTACAATTCAGTTACGAATTCAGAAGCATATTTTACAAACACTTATCATGAACTAATATTAAAGATTGGTTATTTTTAAGTTTATCATTATAACATGGCCCTGTCGGTAAGTGGTTACTACTGAATACCCAAAGAGCTTTCGTACTTCATAGAATAAAATCGGTAGTTAACAAGCAGTATTAAATCGGTCGGTGGAAATCTATATATGTATTGCCTTTATTTCTTCTGTAGCCGCAACGCAATGCACATTGCACACATTCCGCCAAAGAAATCAGCGATTTAGTGGTAGTTCCATTTTCAAAAAATAAATATTATTCTTTGTTATAAAACACTAACGAGTCCATTCTTTATTATAATTGTTCTATTTATGAACAAATATTTTCCTTAAGCTAAGAAGCCCTAATATATCCTTGACATTTGAATAGAGAAGCTAGAAACTACTCATTTATTGTCTTCTTTTTCGCCACTGTCATTCAAAACTATAACCTAACATAAATCTATCTGGCTTTGAAATCTTTAGACGCATGCTCGTATTAGGTAATTTGACTTAGTTATGTGAGGCGAAGTTCGTGCTGGCTTCGTAACTTGGAAGGATTATACTACTTTAATATACCGCCGTGACCGTGCGCCCCTTAAGTGCCTCTGTCACAAGCCAAAAGGCGCACAAAGTACGAGAAGCTGTCTTCCCTAGCAAGGCTATCCTGCGGGGGTAAAGTTTGATATCCCAAAACCGCCTCCCCTTTATGCCTCCCTGGTACCCAAGCCACCCACTGCGGGCTTTGAGGACGTCTTTGAGCCGAACTTTAGCGGGAAAATCCCAAATTTCAAGTTGCCCACGTTCCGATTACGAGTTGGTGATATCTTTGAGATTTTCTGTTCGCCTGGTACCTGCCGAGAGAGTCGGTACGGCTTAGATTTTTGTTTTTTTAAATTGATGATAAGGTTTAAAAAGTCTGCGAGTATTTATTATTTTACAGTTATTCAGTTGAGTCTCACATATCTTAGATGCCTGGGTTGCTTATGTTATATGTTAAAAAATATGTGCTATTCCTTAAACAATAAATTAACATCGATTCTCTAAAATATTTTCATAATTTTCTTTAAAGTATCACGTTGATGTCTTTTACTTGACAGCACTCTTGGGAAAACTTGTCGACTTTGTTTGAACTGTGATTTATATCGCGTCCCGTGACTTGGCTTGTCACTTTCAATATATTTTTTAGTAGCAGAGTGAATTTCCAATGGCAAGTAAGATTTCCTTGCTATAAATATGAACTGACAAAGTGATTAAATTAAATTAATATTTTTTGTATTAAATAATCTATTAAAAATAAAGATCAAACTGAGACGTTGTACTAGGAACACATGCTCATGAGAGGTGTCGAATGAAGTCGCCTGCTACTAAGAGAGCAAGAGCTTGAAGGATGCGCCTCCTGGTAGTAACTAATACCAGGGCGACAGAATACGTAGGTAGAGCTGCTAATTCGGATTTTTTTTATATGGAATATAGAATTCCATTATTTTACTTTCAATTTCATCTATAAATAGGTAAATATTATTAAATTTAGTAGAAAATATTTCATCGTACATTTTGCCACATTAAATTAATTATATTAGGACCATACTTAATCCTAAAAGTAAGAAAGCACCAATACATTTTATATCGTGTTTAGAGTGCGTAGGAAATGAGGGTCGGTGTTGGTTTTTTATTATTTTGCGAAGTACATTCTCGGGGTGTGAAGCAAGGTTTACGGCCTATAGAATTAACATTCGGAACTCGGGAACATACGATGTAAGTATGGGTTCTTTCCTATGTAGGGTATACGTATGTCAAGAAAGTTTAATGGATTGAGTTAATTATTCAAATGTTTTTAAGTTGCATAGGCGGTTATGAGTATCGCTTACCGCACACACTAAGCTAACCGTTTATTTAAACCTAGAATAATGTCAAAGAATGTTTGATTATTCTTATTTTAAAGTTGCGTATGTACCAGGGCATAAGAATTTACGTGGAGGTGCAGTTAAACACCCGTAAAAGCAAAGTAAGTAGCAGCTCACAGACAGAAGAATTATCGAGGTGCCGCGCTGTCCGAGCAAGGCAGCCGGATATTTCTTTTAGCTGTCCAAAGAACCCCCGGTCATAATGCCCTAGTGGGTAACGGGGGGACAACAGGGGGGCAGATATAAAGATACAGGCCCCCACTTATCCGGGACCATACCCGGTCCTTTTGCTTTTATAGGGGGTGTGTATAAAACCGAATCGCCCGGTTTTAGCTGTGCTAGAGTGTTACGATCGGGCCCGCCGGCGGCGGTCGCATTATGCCGGCGCTATTCCACGCGGCTATGGTGCCCTGGTACTTATATACAATGTTTAGGCGATGGCTTCCTTCATTTATTAGTCCAGCTCAAATGGTTAATAAAATGAGAATGCTGCGACGTCGTCATAAACGCAGATTATACTGAAATATGGCCAGCTATAGTATAGTGGGTTGCTGTAGCCCTAAGATATTCGTATTTAATCGAAACAAAAAACAGCAGAGCCGTTAATAATTAGTGAATTTTGTTCACTTCGAAATTTAAAACCGGGTTTCACTGTATCACACTTAGTTGTCGTAATCTCATCCGGATACCCGGTAGCCCTAGCAAGATAGCCTGCGACTACCTATTCGTATCGCTTTCGAAAATCTAGTCGAAAGTCTCGTTGACTATGTAAATTCTTACTACTCGAAAGCGATACGGATACGTAGTCGCAAGTTTTTCTTACTAAGGCTACAGAAAAGCCGAAAATATTAAAAGTACCACAACGATCATATGATTTTAACAACAATAATATAAATAATATCGCTTTCGACAATTTTTGTATGGTAAAATGAACAATGGAACAATGCGCTGCGCCGGTGAAAATTGTAACTAAAAATTCCAATGAAAATGTTGCCACTCACGAGTTACGTTTTCAAATACCTAGTAGAAAGTAGTTCTTACTACGGCTACAGAAGTCCTGGACGGTAATGCTATCCATAACAGTTAAAATCTACACTAATATTATAAAGAGGAAAGATTTGTATTTTTGTATGTAACGAATAAACTCAAAAAAATACTGGACTGATTTTAATAATTCTTTTTTCATTAGAAAGCAACATCATCACTGAGTAGCATAGGCTATATATTATACTAGCTGCCCGCCCTGGCTTCGCTCGGGTAGACAAAATATTTGATAAATGTCTATAGGCTCCGAAACTACTGAACCGATTTCAAAAAATCTTTCACCGTTGGAAAGCTACACTATCACTGAGTAACATAGGCTAGCTGCCCGCCCCGGCTTTGCACGGGTAGACAAAATATTTGATATCAATGTCTTCCCGTGCGAAGCCGAGGCGGGCCGCTAGTATCATATAAATTTAAATGCATGAACACCAATCTGGTTCAAAACTTCCACGAATTAGACTACGTGTAACCCACAATTAGTTGTGGAGGAGTGGTATAGCAGGAGAAAAAAAGAAACAATTAGACATTTCTATAAAATTTTCTATATAGTACAAAGATTATCATGATGCAGAATTATTATATTTAGTTAAAAAAATATATCTTTAATAATACTGAAAATAATAATCTAATTGCAACTACGCCCTAAAAGTAAAGACCGTCCTCATAAGACGATTATGAGCTCCTGATATTAATTTCTGTTTATTACTAAGGCGTCATGTTAAGATGAAGGTAACTATTTTGTTTCATTATTCGAATGTGGGGGCGGGAGGCGGTGAGGGGGCAGCCGTATAAAAACGACAATTTCCTCTAAACGCACGCCGCGCCCGCGCCGCACCCGGCGGTACTAATTAACTGGCACGTTGGTTATGTCACCCTGGTACCCCAGTTTGTAGGGCGGTGCTCATTTTTTTGTCTGCGAATTGATGAAGGTTTGACCTTTGCTAGGACAGCTTTTAAAGTTTATAATTGCCTGGTACGCTGCATGTAATGACCTGTAATTGTTAGTTACTTGCGAAAGGAAAAAAAACTTATTTTTAATCGTCGGCATACCACACAATTCCTTCTTCTATATTATATCAGCAATCGTATCATCTGTATTTACTTCATTTTCAACTCTCATTTACTTGTTTTCTTGTCACATTAAAAAGTCATTAAGTAAAATATCAATTTAGGTAGATCTTAATGAATGTAGAAGAAGCAAAAGAGGTGAGCAAGTCAAGAGTGAAACTGCGGTCTATTAAACATAGCATTGTATGATAAAACGATATATAATATACCTCGTATAGCATAAAGTTAAACAGGATGCGGCTCTTGAGATGTGACGTCACGATGAGCACGTGACATCCTACCTGCTAAAGGTCGGAAAATCTGAAATGAGAAATATTTGTATAAGTATACACAGCTGTATTCTTAAAGGCTTATATTATTTTATAGTAAACTAGCGGCCCGCCCCGGCTTCGCACGGTTAGACATTGATATCAAATATTTTGTCTTTCCCCGTGCAAAGCCGGGGCGGGCAGCTAGCCTATGTTACTCAGTGATGATGTAGCTTTCTAATGAATAAAAGAATTATTAAAATCGGTCCAGTACTTTTTGAGTTTATTCGTTACATACAAAAATATAAATCTTTCCTCTTTATAATATTTTATAGTAAATTCTAATGGTTATAACATACATACAGTAATTGAAATACACATAAATCATATTGACCAACCAATACGTTTGTATACTTTGCTCACAAAAACATTCAGACATATTGTATTCCATCCGTCTGCAAAGAGATGCTTTCAGATATAGCAAGACGTTAACCATATTTAGGTATTGACCACGGACCATGGTGTGGCAGCACAAACCATACCATATGCACTTTTACGCTTTATGTACTTTATTTTCTCTTTTGCCTGGTTTCTGATAAAATTTACAACTCATTATACGAAGCAATTTTAATTGAGGTCTGCTCAGATAGTTTCAATAATTAATATTTTGAATGTTAAAGAAATGGTGTATTTATTTTAATGGCATCTTTAAAAAATTGCTGGTGAAATATTAAATCATAATTTTTTATTGCAATTAAGGAGAACTAACCTTCATCACCAGTAGCCGCAAGAACAGCTTTTGACTACGTATTCGTATCGCTTTCGACAATTTTTGTATTGAAAAATTGACAGAATGCGTAGGCAAAAAGTGGAACTAAAAATTCCAATGAAAATTTTGCCACTTTTAGTGTTACGCTTTCGAATACGAAGTCGAAAGTAGTTCTTACTACGGCTACAGAAGTCCCGGACGAAAATGCAAGTCCTGACAGTTACAATCTACACTAATATTGTAATACGTATTGAAAAGGCTCCGAAATTATTAAAAAAAAAAACTTTTACCATTAGAATCCAACATTATACCTGATGAACATAGGCTCCTTTTTACTGCGGGCAAATGTTTCATTACTACGGGAAAACGGGTAATAGTATACTATATTGCTAAGCTAAATCATATACATTTTAATGCATGAACACCACAACAATCGGGTCCAAAACTTCCACGAATAAAAGACTATATGTAACCATAATTAAATAATGTATTTTAAACAGAGATCAATACGTTTCGGTGAGGTTTCATCGCTGGAAACTGTGCTGTGCTATTCGTAACATGGAGGCTGGAAATAGTATGTATAGCGCACGCGAAGCCTGAGTACATAGCCAGTATATATGTGTGTACGCATGAGCTATATGTATCGTCCAAATTATGTACTGTACACATTGATAAGATCGCTCAGGCCCGATGCAGATGGTACGACGTGTGGGCCAATATGCTGCACTATGTAATATGTTCTAGATACTAGCTGTTACTCGCGACTTCATCTGCATTTGTTTAAAGACAAAGTTGCCTAAGTCCTTCCCCAGTATGTAATATATCTCCTGGCCAAAATTTATTACAGTCCGTTCAGCCCTTTAGTCCTGAAAAGATAGCAAACAAACAAACAGTTACTTTCGCATTTATGGTATTAGTGGATGGTCGATTTATAGTAGTATGGATGAATTATTATACTTAAAACATCTGTTCCGTTGTCTGTAAAAATATGATCAAAAGATGATGCGATGAAATTCGAATAATGAACTAAGCACTTGGATTTAATGGTTTGTTAGTCCGATTTGGCTTATTTTTTTATTAAGACGATATCATTATTATATTATACTAGACTTCACCTGCAAATTCGCCTGTAAAATAGAATAAATACGTATCCTTGAAATAAAATTACAGCAACTACAACAATACAGTACAGTAATCACAACCTTTGCACAAATTTTTCATTTGTGCAAAGTTTGTGATTCGTTCAGTATTTTCAGAGATTACCCCAAACATAATGTTACCTATTTATATATATTTATATATGTTACCTATTAATATTAAGGATTATATAAAGTGGGTTATGTACAGATAAATCTCGTAGTGATATGTTTTCAAACTTAAAGATAACTTAGTGAGTCCTGAAACTGACGTACAACTACATGACCCAATTTTTCACACCGTTGCCAAAATATAAGCCACAGAACTACCTTATTTCATTAGTGAGTAACTAAAGTAAACAATATACCCTCCTTTTCATATGGCAAGACCCTTTTATTATATCAATAAGTAAAACATCCTTGATTGTCAAAATTATAAATCTGACAAGTCGGCCAGTGTGGCGCCACCCTAAGCCGATACAATATGGAACTTACGCACACAGCTTTATATCTCGTGTGGGTGATATAATTACATCATTATCGGTCCACAGACATGCAACATTAGGTAAATTGATTCCCTAACTGAGGTTAAGGACCTTTGACTGACATCTTCGAATATTCTGATGATCTTACTAACATACGATTACAAAATTCTAACTGATGCTCTAAATTTTTCTTGCGTGACAATTAAAGATCCAAAAGGGTTTTTTTGTCAAAATCTAATATATAAAATTCTCGTGTCACAGTTTTCGTTGCCATACTCCTCCGAAACGGCTTGACCGATTTTGATGAAATTTTTTGTGCTTATCCGGTATCTATGAGAATCGGCCAACATCTATTTTTCATCCCCCTAAATGTTAGGGGTAGTCCACCCCTAAATTTATTTTTTAGACCGATTTCAAAAATTCTTTCACCGTTAGAAAGCTACATCATCACTGAGTAACATAGGCTATATATTATACTAGCTTCCCGCCCCGGCTTCGCTCGGGTAGACAAAATATTTGAATGTCTATAGGCTCCGAAACTACTGGACCGATTTCAAAAATTCTTTCACCGTTAGAAAGCTACACTATTACTGATTAACATAGGCTACCTGCCCGACCCGGCTTTGCACGGGTAGACAAAATATTTGATATAAAAGTCTACCCGTGCGAAGCCGGGGCGGGCCGCTAGTAAAATAGAAAAAAATGTTATGTACCATTTTCTCTTCTTTGTGAACCGTGTTTTTATATGTAGGTATTCTGTATTAGACCGCTGGTTAGATGCATAAAATTATGTAACTAGTGCTGATGACTAAGTGTTGTTTCAAACTGAGAGGCCTAGACGAAAGCATTAATTTGAAAAGGCATGAGATCTTTGATGCACACCTGATTGGCAATGAGTCTGATATTTGCTATTCAGTCACCAAGCTAAGCTAAGCTTGATCAGAAATGTTCGTTCTATATTGCATCTCACAATTTTTATTGGTTGTTATAGATTTATCTTTTTGTAAATAGTTTAATTCGTTTAATGCTGTTAGTCTATTTTAGCTTTTATATCATATCCACAAATATTATTTTTTGTTTGTATGACGAACAGGTCGTCAAGATAGAAATTTTGCATAATCATCTGTGAAATAATCTAACACAATATATATATTTGACATATTTGCTGTGTTTGCGGTGGCAACCCTGGGGCCATGGGGTCCAGAGGCTCATCTGCTGTACAAGGAGGTCTCGCGACGATTGATTGAGGCCTCCGGTGACAAGAAGGCTGGAACATATTTTGCGCAAAGGATCAGCATTGCCATACAGCGGGCCAATGCTGCCAGCCTTCTTGGCACCCTCCCGCGTAACAGCGATTTGGGACAAGTGTTTTATTTATTTTATTTTTTTATATTAGGTTAGATTTTTTTTCTTTTAGTTTTAGATTGTCCCACACAAATTGAAATAAACCTCTAATAAATGAAAAAACAATATTAACACGTGCAAAGCATATAACATTGATGTCTGTTCTAAAACACAGACGATTACGAACGGCCAAATGATATCTTCTCGAATGATATAATCGTTGGGTCCATTTATAAGTCCCCTGTCTCCTTGTTTGTGCTATCGATGCTCTGTGATCTCAGATCTCATAACAAGGAGTTTATTTGTTCTGTGCAGCCACCGATCGAGGGACTAGCGCCTGCTTGCAGATATTAGACTCGAGTCGCTTGTGTGAGACATAAGGCTTTTAAGAATATCCATGTGGCTGCTCGAGTGGCAGTTTTTCGACCATTAATGCCCATAAAATTTAGGCAAATTTTTGGGTATAATCGTAGTCTTATAATGACATTCGTTTTTTGGTGTGATGCTCATAAATTTGGCGATGTTTATAATCTTAGAACTAGCGGCCCGCCCCGGCTTCGCACGGGTAGACATTTATATCAAATATTTTGTCTACCCGTGCAAAGCCGGGGCGGGCAGCTAGCCTATGTTAATCAGTGATAGTGTAGCTTTCTAACGGTGAAAGATTTTTTGAAATCGGTCCAGTAGTTTCGGAGCCTATAGACATTTATCTAATATTTTGTCTACCCGAGCGAAGCCGGGGTGGGAAGCTAGTATAATATATAGCCATGTTACTCAGTGATGATGTAGCTTTATAACGGTGAAAGAATTTTTGAAATCGGTCCAGTAGTTTCGGAGCCTATTCAATACATACAAAAATACAAATCTTTCCTCTTTATAATATAGTATAGATGTGTGCAATTTGTGAATCGACCTTGGAATCCGGGTGATTCGATTCGAGTCTTAAGTTCTTAACAACCCGAAATAAATTATTACAGTCACTCTTAACTTGAAAATTTTACTTTGTTATCTGAAAATGTAAATGTAACAAATCACTTTATTTATTCGATAGCCAGCTCGAATCGGATATAAAATTTAGGTGACTAATAAACTTACATCCGATACTTTTTTCATATCGATTGTCCCCACATTCGGGCGCGTTCGCAATGTGCGTGTACCTATTTGGAGTGTCATTGATGCATTCGGTGTGGGGCATTGTGGGGTAAGGGGGCTGGGTGGCGTGGACGGACACCACGCACCTAGCCTAGCGAGCATCGGCTCGTGTTCGCGACCAGTATGCGTCCCAACTCGGCTTAGAACGCACGTACGCCGCGCTGCGATCAACTTAACCGCGATTCGCGACTTGAACACCCGAAATTAAACTCCCAAATACGAATCCTGTGAATTAAATACAAAGGTCGGTTTGTTGTGCTTCGAACCAAACATTTTGTTAACAAACAACTAAAAAGTTGCAGTCTACTCGAAGTTTATCATCTTGACTTACTAGTTTTTGCGAGTGCAGGTTTGCATAGGACCGTCAGGAATGGACATAGGAACTTGATGAGTAAGTAGGCCTTGGCGATAGTACGTGACGGCAAAAAAATGCAATTAGCCCATCGAAGCCGTTCTCGTGCCGCTAATTTTCCTTTGTCACGGCCGTTTGATAGACAAGCCATTGTTTTAGACAATTTATTAGCCTGAATGTCAGTTAAGCCACCAACGTACGTATCTGGCAAGCAACATGGTCTAAGCTTGGATTATTCTAAACGATTTCCTGCTACTTTTTATGCAGTTGCACTTAGTGCATTGTTTCTTGCAAATAAATGAATAAATTCCTGTCCTTAATCTTGTACAAGGTTTGTTAGTTATTGCATTCTCAATAACTATTCCTGATTTGTAATCAAAATTACCAGCGTGTTTCAAGTTTAAAATTAGCTTAAACCCTAGTCCTGCTATAGTTATTCGGTCCTTTGCAATTTTCCTCTGGTACTAGGCGTGCAGAGCCGCACAGAAGTTTATGTATAGAACGCAGCGAAGTTTAAAAGTAATTTTGGAGTGCAAGCGCGCGTTGAACTAATCAAATCGTTCACGGTCCTTACTTTGCTGATAACACCGCCGAGTGCGCTGTGTTGCTCTGGTAACTTTCAACTTTAGGATTTTATTAACCCTGGAAGTGTTAAATTTTTATTCGTTTCTCTTCTGAAGAATCTTTTGATGCGCCAACAATTTGATGATCGTTTTGAGTACTAATTTAAACTTATACATAAAATTCAGTACATATGTCACCTCGTTTCAAAAATATCAATGTGTCTGCATAGGTACAGTAATCTGTTAAGATTTTTAGAACTTAAGCTCTTTTGTGTACCGATTATATAATTTAAAGACGATGAAATATGATGCAAATTAAATTTTATTTTATAGTTTTCGGCCTAAATTTGTGCTCATTATTCACGCTAGAAAATCAAATTACCGAGAACATTAACACAGAATAATTTGGTACTCGATTTGATAGAACATTGAAATTTCAATAATCAGATCGACTTACTTTCGTAGTCAATGAGTATATCTACTTCATTAGACAAGTCTTTAGGAGAGTCAGTGGGCAAATGGCGAAGGAAGATAGCTTCTGAGGCCCGTTGCGAGTAACGAGCCCTCGCTATGAGGGAAATAAACTGGGGGACAGTCGACCCCTACTGAATCGTATCGTCCCGAACATCCTTTAGAAATATGGCTATCATTTTTCTATGTCTTTTCTTCATTTAGTCTTTGTTATTCGCAGTGGCTGTCTCTTGAAAGGTAGTTGATAAAATGTGTTAATTTTGTCGCAAATTTGTTGGGAGTTTTTCCTTGCTTTCCGTTCTTTCAAATATATGGATAAAAGGTTGACTTGGCCTTTGACCAGTGCATAATGACGTCGTAAAACATAATCGAGTAACATATATTAATTATATAATTAAAGAAGTACCTACTTAGTAGTCAGACGAATATTTACAAAATCGTTACTGAATTTAAAATCAAGGATACATCAGAACATAATGAAATCATCTAAATACTCCTGAACATCATAGATTAGAATAAACACAGGTATTTTTGATGGAACTGATGAGAATTTAGGATTAACGTGCTCAATTATTATTCAGACAATGAAAGCACTTAGCATCTATTATGTATAAAGTATACATTGCAAAACCCATGATTCAGTTGTGAAGGAATATAATCATGAATATTTAGAAGTTTTGCTACTGAGATGTAAGGTTGTAATGGAGTACGCGTATGATTTGGTAAATAACAGCAACACGCATCTACAATCGCATCTCTCGTGGGAGCTCTTTGTTTTTTTTTAGTTTATTCGGGAAGAGTTTTAAAATCGCAATCACACCGGATTTAGGAGGATTCTATCAAATAACATTTGAACTCAAACTTAACGGAATTCTTACTTCCATATTTAAAGGAAGATTCGCATGCTTCTGAAGGAGAAGTAAAGGCATAACATACAATGTTACAGTAATTTAGTTTGTAATATCGGTAGAAAACACAAAAGTGTTGCAGAACCTTGAGTTGTAACTAACATAGTTATGCACTCCCTGTACACAAATTTAAACAACCAACCGATTACTTGTCATGTCATACAAACCCACACAGTGCTACTGTGGCCAAGCCATTAAAGTGGCCTTGTCGTTATCGCGAAAAAGAAAATAACTGCCGCCCCGTGCAGTTACCGCTTTCGTGGAGTCATGTTTTCCATCTGTGTGCACTGTGCCTCATCGTATATTTTCTGTGATTGATTGTTTTGCGTTCGAATTGATCATGACCTGATTTTTAAGTTAGTTGATCAATACTCTACGCTTTGCGATTTGACAAATAGTTGCTCTATCTATGGTATAGAGTATTCATGTCATCTGATATTGCAAAGTTTTTTCTAGTATCATAAAAAATCCAGAATTAATCTATTCCATAAATACTCGTTATGCGCAAAACAGGTGAGTATTTATATCCTCATCAGTTACAATGTTATTTTTTAGGATATTCAACTCGATCCGTAAGATTACATATACGTAGTCTCATTCAATAAACTTGGCTCTCGGATTGTCAACATTGCTAGATTATTGTTCGACATTTTAATGCAGTATTTTAGTTAACTTATGCAAATTCTGACATGAACTTTGGACTGGAGTAGCTACTAAGCATTGCATTATGGCACTTTATTAGGGAATTTTGCATGTACGCGCTTTTAAAATTATAGTGAAATACATTGTTTAGAATGTGAAAACTATTTTTTTCATAGATAGCATGAATTAAATAGATTCAATTTTTACTTAAATGTTTATTACAAATTATTTTAATCAGGGTTCCATAATTAAAAATTTCGTCAGTTGTTTTTCTGTTTTTGTTTGCATTAATTTGTGTACCAGGCACACATAACAAGTGTCGGGCTTTTGGAATACACGGCAGCTCCGTTTTCGCTAGCAGCACAGGAATGAGTACCCTGTCCTTTGCGATTTAATCTGCTCAAAGCTTCATAACGGCTCTGCATTCCTGCTACATTTTACAAGTTTTACTTTTGTTAACAAATACTATTTGTTTAATTTGAATTTTACATTGGTGACAATGAAAAGAAAGTATGGAACGAAATCAGTGATTTTTATTTCACAACGTATCTTTTTTTGACGCTGGCAAGTTTTTGTCTGTTTCGTTCGCACTTGTTTTAGAACTTCTGAAACTTAAACTTTTGATTGATTTAATTAGCCAAAATCGCTGTAAAGCGCCAACATCATTTGAAGGGCTCATTGGGTGGCGTCAGTTAGCGCAATGTGTGTCAAGCAAACTACGAAACAAGATGTGGCATTTATATTGAAATAGTTTGAAGCTCTTTTTATTTCCTATCTGACAAAAATAGGACTAGTAAGCCCCGAGGTGCGCATAGTAGTTTGCAAACAAGCAGGGTTCATTGAAAAGTATTCAGTAAATATGGGGAGCGCGTTCTGCGCCCTCGACAAAAAGTAGCCTCTTTTCGAAAATATAATGGACGCGTTCAAATGCTCAGATGCACTGACCTTACGCAACTCAAACTGACGTGGAACGCACCCTTGAAGCCGCCATTTTTTTTTCATTTTAGCGCGAATGATTGCCACTTGCAACTTTGTTTTTTAATCGATCAATATTATGACGATCTTTACGGTTTTGAATGCAGATCTTGTTATTTCAGATTATATTTATTATTTTTTTGTTTTTTTTTTTGACGTTATCATTCTTTATTGATTTTCAACTCTACATAAACTTTTCTTGATGAGAAATAAATATTCTTTAACCCGAAATAAACTAAACTAAGAAGTACAATTTTTTTAATTGACTTCAATCAACTTTGACTTTATTTGTTACTGTACCCTACAAATGTACGTACAAGTTATTGATTACGCATATCATGAAATAGCATAATCAGATTAAATAATCGTGTTTACTCGAAGCATAACAAAACGTATTACTTTCAAGAAAATTTCTAATCTGAACGAGAATGGGGTCAAAGAACTTATAAAAATACAAATAGAAAAAACCAAACCAAAGACAACAGTGCTGTGCGTGTTTAACCAAAACATATTTCAAGATGGCCGCTAAAAGGAAAGCTGGGGCACTCCTTCAACACCTGCCAAAGGTATTTAACAATTATATATATATATCTCCTAGATTACATCTCATCTTATAGCGTCCACCTGGCTGCAGTAACAAGATCTCTGCTCCGTTAAGTACTTAGACGGATCGGGGCCACGTTTCAACGGTCAAGATAAACCTGCCAAGGCCAACACAAGCTGAGAACCGTGCGATGGCACTTAAATAATATGGCGAGCTCCCATGGCATAGCAGGGTACTACTAAAGCGCAATAAAAATAGTATAATTAAAGGAATTTATAATGACACCCCTAGCGCTACTGCCCGACCAATTTAAGATGGTCCGTGCCTGTTAGTGGAGTGGTTTCGGCCGGTGGTCATCCGGACTAAGCTGAGTTGCAGACAGAGCCGCATCGAAATAGGCGCCAAAGTCAGTTTTCCCGCCGCGGGCGGTTCGCCTTGCAAAATGGCGGAGACTCAAATGACATGCGGCAGTTGCGCGATGAGATTACATGGATATTCCTAGACACTTTTTACTACTTTAACTGTTATATTGGTCCGATACAGAAGTAATCCTATTTTATACGTAAAAAAAATGAGGAAACATGTTTCTGGAAAGTCACCTTAAATACTTTTCTACGATAAAATTGACAGTTAGATTGATAACTTCTTGTCAAACGGATATATGAAATTCAATATCAAAATTCGTTTATTCAGTTTAGGCCCTAATAAGGCACTTATCAATGTCTGCTTTACACAATTACATAGTCAAAACGTTATCACCTCTCTTATTACTCGGAGAAAAAAATATCACGGTATAAGCATAAGTATTAGGTATAGGATTTTGTAATGTAATAGCCGTATTAAAATCACTGTCAAAGTTTGCGTGTGTGGTATGGCATGTAAATATCTCTTACTCTTCTTCTCGCTCTCTCTTTTCATAAAACAAGTGTTGCGAAGCGGTGACGTTTCTATAGAACGCATTATGGTGCAGGGTAAGAACGAGGGGGCGAGACCGCGCTGCAGATCACCATTGGGCTGGACAGACCGAATAAAGGCTGCACTCATGGGTTCCCGGAACGAATGTACGAAAAAAACTTTAATACGCGACTGGCGACGGCTTGTAAAGCGAGCCGCACTGATGACCACGACCACTCTACCATTCTTTGAAATAGACGAGACAACTTGCATGAATTTTTACATGTAGACACTTTCATCTCTCGGAATATTTTTTTGTGCGTAAAGAAACTAGTAGGAGAATAAAAGAACGCAAGTAGTGCGTATCCTCAGTATGTTCTACTTGTAGTGACCAATGGCGCCGGGCGACCTTGCGAGCTAATACCTAGCTATATCTAAACCTAGTTAGGGCACAGCGCCTCTGCTCTGTGGCTTGATGAATAGTAAGTTAATGTATAAAGCTTGATTTTTATCTGATTCATGTGCGTCTTAAACTTTGAATTCGTTTGACAAATTCTTGTCTTTCATATTATTTTCCATTTCCGTACGTCCGTGGGGATACGGAAAAAAATATTTTCTTAAATCCCGTAGGAAATTGATTTTCGAGATTAAAAGTACCTAAAGTAAAGTCAGTATTGCTCTCTGAAAATTCTTGACAAATTCAGTTCAGCATATATACAGACCGACAGCAGACAAAACAAATACATATAAACGTATTTTAGGGTTAAATAGGTGTTTACAATATTCATGATAAAAAGACTTTGTTTCGTAAACACAGACTCTAATTTAATCGTGAAGTTTGTTTATGTTGACTTGTTTAGATATTATATTCATAATTAAAAGGTTTTCTCTCCTGACTTATGCCGTTCAAACCTTTATTTACCCTCAATTATACTACATATTTACGGTTCTCAGATTTTATCCTTTACTTGTGCTGTAAGACACTGCTTCCTGCCAAATTTCATGATTCTAGGTCAACGGGAAGTACCCTATAGGTTTTGACTCCCTTGTGAAATCGTAAAATATGCGAAAATTTGCGACATAAACGGTCATATCTGTTCTTCATATTGACTTACAGGTTTGATTATTTTACAGCCGAAATGGACCATACACCCGGGTATTTCAGATTTATGTGAATTTGATAACTCCTCGCGTTCTTGAGATAAAAAATATTGACTGACAGACAGACGGACGGACAACAAAGTGATCCTGTAAGAGTTCCTTTTTTCCTTTTAAGGTACGGAACCCTAAAAAAGGTTTGGTAATAGGTACAACTTTAGACACAAAGAAGGTACAATGTTATTTGCTGCCACACAATGTAGGCACGATGTGTTATTATAACATTTGTATTCTACTGGAATAAGGCTTAGATTGTTTTGATAAAGCAAGGCAATATTCTGACAATGATTGCAGCTACTGGGCTTTTAATATGATAAGACATCTTAATTTATAATTTAACATCAGCTGTGTCAATTCTATTCGCATCTGGCCATGTGCACAATTATATAGCAAAAGGCTATAGCAAGGATTCTGTAAACACTTCCTGCTTCGTGATTTAGCCTTTTAATGGAAATCATTGGTTAATACAATTTATAAATCCTAGTATTTTTTTAACTTGGTACTAGTGTAAATAAATGTTTATAAAATGTACAAGTTCGTAATCCCGTGGGAGCTCTTAAAATTTCCGGGATGTAAGCTCAGTTAAACTGCGTCAAGGTTGCTTTTTATACTTTTGCGAAGGAATTTCTACTAAGATAATAAATATATGGTCCTTTTAATATAATATTTTGGTATCAATCAGCCTGAAAGCTGGCGCAGCTAAGTGATGGCGTAAAAATCCTCACAAAAAAAATATGTAGTAATAATACATGTTTTTTTATTAACTAAGTCACCATTAAATTTAATTCCCACCACCTTGTGGTACCAGGGCATCATAACAGCGAGGCACTGTCCTCTGAGACGGCTCGCTTACATTATTCAACGCGCGCTGCCTGCATTCCGCACACCACATTGTTTGCATGTCCACCTGATATCCATGCGAGGCTTGGTGGCTAAACTTTGCACATGAATTCAAGAATAGCCCACACAGGTGTACACGTACCTAGTACCTACTGAGAACTTCTGCACTTCTGGTGAGAATGTAACTAAAAGAGAAGTACCTACTTACACCGGCTACGCTAAAGCATAGTATAAAGAAGAGGGAGTAGGCTATCTCCGGCCCAATTCGCGATATAATTGCCTACTGTCTTAGGGTTGTCACTTTTAGCTAAATATTAGGCGCGGCTGTTCGCGCTTCGCTAGCAACCGCATGAACAGCGGCAACGTCAAGTCGCGGTCCCGACTCGCCATGTCGCCGCTAGATGGTACAGGCGGCAACATAGTCTAAGAGCTTGTGTTTAATTTATATGCTTAGTGCTTTATACAAGTCAGCTTTTTGTTTTTTTTTGTATTATGCATAATGTAGTATTTTTACACATAAAGGACCACATTTATTTTTAATTAATACAAGCATATCTATTGAATCACACATTTATTACAAAATTACAAATTAGCTACAGAAAAATACTTTCTTCGGTTTCGACTATTACGAAACGCCTTGTTATTAAACTTTAATGTGTAATATATCCGCATCCTTATAAATAACTTTTGCAAATATAATTTCGGAAAACATGGGCAGGGCAGTGAAAAATGTAAATCTTTTATTTGTTCATAAATAGACATGCCAATTTTGCAGTTTATGAATAAATCATTTAGCGGTGCCGAAAAGCCGTGACGCGCGCGCGAACCTTGTGCAGTGTTAGCCCCGACTGGCGCACTGAGAAACGGGTCGAGATTTTGTTAAAGTGTGCGTGCGTCGACACATAGATACAATAGCGCACACATACAAGCCGCGCGAGGTGCGTTTGTATGAAGATAACCTACTTCCCCTCTCTTTATACTATGGCTAAAGCTTTTAAGTACACACGTCTCTGTGCTACGGACCATGTGTACGCAGACGCATGATACGCTATTTAATATACTTATACCTTTGATTATGACAAGTATATAATCGAAGATATTTACTCCCTCTACGAAGATACCTAATATCACTCCCACAAATAACTCTTAACACAAGTCTTACTGAATGTCATGTCAAAGTTTGTATATCTCAAATTGTGTTTCGAATTTGGAACAGTTATGACTAGCGCGCTAATAGGTAGGTATAAAATATAAATATTACAGTTGGAAGTCCCACGCTTTTTCTGAGATCCAATATCAGATGAGTAAACATTGTTTCGTCGATGTATGCAAATAAAATTATAGCTATACATAGATCATAAACATACAAGTAAAAAGTAAATATATCACAAGCTTTTGCTCACGACTTTTTCCGTATTGATGTAGGACAAAAATGTCGCGTTTTTAATAGACTCTGTAGGAATTATGTACTAAAAAATGACATCACCCCAAACAATATGTCAAAAGCCGCGATGCACCCAGAGAGGTGCGCACTAATTCCATTTTCGCTCTCAATTTATATCTGTCACTTTTCTGGTGCCCTGGTCGGCGCGTGTAAAAATATTGTTTTTACTTATCCCCGGGGGGTGAAGGGGGGATTGAGGTTGCGGGGGCGTAATTACTTGAGCAGCCAGACGCTTCGAGACGACCCAGGGGGCTGGCGTGGCTGACTGTGGCTGGAAATGGCTGAAATGGCTAGCAATGGCTGGCATTACTAACGGAGGCTAACCCGCAAACACTTTTTGTCGGTGACGCAAGAATTTTCTAACTAATCTGTGTGGGGTGGACGTGTGACTTGTGATCTGAGTTTTTGCTGTTTCTCATACTAATGTGATAATAGTCTCGTTGGCACAAGGCCAAATAAAAATAACTGTTTAGTAACAAGGCTTTCCAGAAAATAGACAAACAAACAATCAACATAATACTTATTTTTGCAACAATTTGCCTAGAGCTTTGGTGCCATAGCTATATTGTTCAGACGGGCAAGCTAACAGAATATACAAAAAAAATGCTTTGGCAGGCCCTTTCAGATTTGGATCAAAATGGATGATGTCCTTTAACTTTCTAGATCAAATTACCAACGTACTCAATGATGGAAAGATAAGGAGTAATTGGAACTTTGCATGTATGAAGAGATTGATGAATGTAATAGACGCAAATAGGAGTGTAAGCGGGGAGTGAAATAGTCTGTACAACTCCGTGGGGGAATTGGCGGGACGATGTATGCGGTTTAAAAAGTATTTTGTAAATAGATTCATTTGTTTTATTTTACGACTAGTGACCCGGGCCCCGGCTTCGCTCGGGTGCGTCTTGGGTTGGATTGAATGTACTATAATATGCATGGTACTACTATAAGAAACCTAAATAGATCTCCTTAGCGATAACCGCATCAAAATCCGTCGCGTAGCTTAAAAGATTTAAGCGCATAAGCAACTATAAGCGACTTTGGTTAACTTTGTTAAGATAAGGATCAACAGCTGTTTGTGTACCACGCTAGGGAAGTACTCTTCATTCTATGGTATTTTGGGGTCTTTCGCTATAATTACTATGCCGTGACTGGGTGGTGATAACCTCAGCGCCCTTCAGCCCTCACGTTACCGACACGGGGGTAGCCGAGCCTACGATGAAGTAATTGGATCACAAACACCACCCGGAATTATGACAGTTTATTGTATTAACGAATTTAATGCACGGAGCAGTACTGTCATATAAAGGTACGGAAAACATGCCTAAAAAATTACGATTGAAAAGTTAGGTTTATTTGGAAGATAAGAGATTTTTAAATATTATAATTTCAGTTCATATTCATCCAAATCCATATCTCTAATGATAGTTATGGCTATCATATCGTTGAAGCAGATAAATATGTAAAAAACATATGGATGTCCTCGCTATGTATCATGATTTATTCAGTGACGTAAAAAAAACTCCCGTTAGAAAAATTACACGTATCATTCAATTACTGATACTTAACTATTCTATCAAATAAGACTGGCGTGTCTCATTTCAGTACACAACAAACTTGAATGTAAGAAAGAAAGAAATCTGATTACCATTTAGTAATAATAATAATCACGCTGTACGTGAAGGCTAATTTATATATAATTAGGATGGTTGTGTAGATATCCAGCATACGTACTGCTAGTGAAGGTCGAGTGTGAAATAAAGAAAGTCCGAACCGAATTAACGATGTTTAATCGCATGTCACATGTAAACGGTACAAAATTATAGAGGCGACTGACTGCGGGGTGGGCAGTGCAGTCGTACCACAATGCACTACGT
This sequence comes from Falcaria lacertinaria, assembly GCA_951449985.1. Taxonomy (NCBI): domain Eukaryota; kingdom Metazoa; phylum Arthropoda; class Insecta; order Lepidoptera; family Drepanidae; genus Falcaria; species Falcaria lacertinaria. The sequence continues at coordinate 2,123,958 of OX602133.1, read as the reverse complement.
ACATATACAACATGTCGCTACATCACACCCCCTCTTGCAAAAAAAATATACTTATTACTAATTTTACAAGATTATAGATGTAACAAACAAAAACAAAAAATAGGAAATTACGTTGTAACATGAGTTTAACACAACAATAAAATGATACAGATGTTTACAGGATAAAACGCGACATACATAATGCAACAAATCGGAAATATTATTACCATAGCACATTATGAATAATACATATTTTTATATATGTTTAACACTTTGTTTTACTTACAACTAACACAACACTGAGTAGACACAGGTTATACACGGGTCATGTTCACCTGCGGAACCTGCGGTGACACACTACTGACACCAACCACCGGCTGAGTGCCAAACAATTGATGTGGTCCTCGAGTTAGGTTAGCTACATGCTTCCGCAACCAACTCTTGGCGCGATCTTTGCACTGTCGGCATAGCCAGAGTATTAAAATAGCTAGTAACAGGGCAGTTATTGCTACCATCAGTAAGCCTTGTCGAGACAAATGTGTCTCTACGCTTTCTACTTGACTACTATTTTTGGGCAATCACGACTTCCTCCTTACTATAAGATTTGCCCATGATTACAAATTGGTAAGTTTGTACAACGAAAATAGAACAATAAATGACAATTATTACTAGATTCATTTTATAATCAAATGATTACAATAATACTATACCTACGAACAATTAGCAGGTAATTTGATGCGAGCGTTTCACAATCATAACATTAGGTACAATCATGCGCATAATTTGTAAGTAAAAATGATATATTTGTAAACGTATTAAAAAAATCTCATCGATGATAAGTACGGAAAAAAATGTGTAAATATTATGTGTAAAAAAATATATAAACGTTGAAAATACTTGAAATTTATTATATTAAATTAATTTCATAGTTCAAATCTAATAGGTTTTTTTACAACTCGTCCTGTTCTCGTCGTTTTACAATTGACGAATCTATCTGACCTTATGCTTTGATCCGGTGTAACGTCATTTTTGGCGTTTGCCTGTGGCATAACACATGACGGTTCCGTTTTCCGCTCGGATGTACTAGGCTCAGTAGGTAAGGATTCGTCAGCTAACAGATAAGCAGGTTTTAAGCGGTCAATTGAAATTGAAACTTGCCTTTCGTTAATTTGTACCACGTAAACTTTGTCCCTTTTGTTAACAACTTTATAAGGTCCGTTGTAAGTAGGTTGAAAAGGTTTACGTACTGCATCATTTCTAACGAATACGAAATTAGTTGACTTAAGGTCTGGATGAACAAATACTGAGCGTGAATTATGATGTGTTTTGGCTACTGGCTTATACTTCCTAATCGTCTCTCGTATCTTTTCTACCAACGAGCTGGAGTCGCATGAAGGCGGAAGATGCGTTGAGTCGAAAAATTCTCCTGGTAGTCTCAAGCTATGACCATAAACCATCTGAGCAGGGCTAATACCACTATCAGTTTTGATAGCTGCTCTTAAACCTAACATCGCTGTAGGTAGTTCATCCTCCCATGACGTAGAGTTTAAACGCGCTGTGATGGCCACCTTGAAGGAACGATGCCATCTCTCCACCGCGCCATTACTTTGCGGGTGATACGGGGTAGTGCGCGTTTTATCCACTCCCATGTACTTCATTAAGCGAGTGAATAACTGGGATTCAAACTGCCGTCCTTGGTCACTCGTCAACCTATGAGGGCAACCAAATCGCGTTATCCAACCTTCGTATACAATTTTCGCTACAGTATCCGCGGTCATATCTACAATAGGAAATGCTTCCGGCCACTTTGTACACCTATCTATTATCGTCAAACAATATTTGTTACCTTGCTGCGAAGTAGGTAGCGGGCCGACCAAATCAACATGGATATGTTCGAACCTCCCACACGATGGGAAATCCTGAAGGTTTGAAACTGTGTGCCGTTGCACCTTCGAGCGCTGACATTGGACACATGTCTTTGCCCAGAGGCCAACATCTCGATTCATGTTAGGCCAAAAAAATTTTTGGCTAACCATCTTCCGTGTGGTACGAATACCGGGGTGACTTAGATCGTGAACGCTTTTGAAAGCTAGTCGACGAAACGTCTCAGTCAAATAAGGTCTAGGTCCATTATTTGTTGTGAAATCACAATATACCTCCTTTTTACAGTTGGGCAAATAAATACCTTTAAACTGCGCGTTGTCGTTCAATCGCTGTGCTACGTAAGCATCTTGCGATTGCGCTTCCGACAATGCCTCGTAATCAATTACCGTCGGACATAGTACAGTCTCAATGCGCGATAAAGCATCAGCTACGATATTGTCAGAACCTTCTATGTGACGAATGTCCGTAGTGAACTCACTAATGTACATGAGCTGTCTAGTCCGTCTAGGAACTTCCTTATCAGTACTGATCTTCGAAAACGCATAAATTAATGGTTTATGATCAGTAAATATAATAAGTTCGCGTCCTTCATGTAAATACCTGAAATGTTTCAGTGCCATGAATATTGCCAAAAGTTCGCGATCATATGTCGAATACTTTTGTTGAGCAATAGTTAATGCCTTTGAATAGTAACCAAGAGGCTTCCAACTATTGTTCGCATACTGTTGGAGTACTGCACCGATACAAGTATTGGATGCGTCACACATAAGTGCCAACGGCGCATTTTCTACAGGATGATATAGAGTACATGCGCGTTGCAAACCTATTTTGCACTCTTCAAACGCTTTGTTTGAGATGTCAGTCCAATTAATTATGGTTTTGTCTTTTTTCTTTGCACCATGTAAATACTTATTTAATTCAGATTGGTAAAATGCGGCTTTTGGAAGGTGACTGCGATAAAAGTTAACCATTCCCAAAAATCTGCGTAGATCAGCGACAGTTTGCGGTTTGGGAAACTCTTTTATTGTTTGCACCTTATCTTCCAAGGGTCGTATACCATCCTTAGAGACTTCGTAACCTAGAAATGTTAGTTTTTCCTGACCGAAACAACATTTGGAAACGTTAATTGAGATACCAAATTTATTCAAACGTTCGAATACTTTTTCCAAACACTCTGTATGATTGATGACGTCGCTACTTATGATAATATCGTCCAAGTAACATGATACGAAATCTAAACCTTGCAATACAGTTGTGTTCATGAAACGTTGGAACGTTTGGGCAGCGTTTCTCAAACCAAAACTCATTCGAGGGAACTCAAATAATCCAAAAGGTGTAATGATCGCCGTTTTTTCCACATCATCGGGCATTACTTCAATACAATGGTAGGCACGATTTATATCTAAACGACTAAAAATCTGCTTACCAGCTAAGATGTAGGTGAAGTCTTGCAATCGCGGAATTGGGTAGCGATCTGGTTTTGTGATCGCATTCAGCCTGCGATAATCACCACATGGTCGCAGCTCTCCATTCTTCTTCGGAACAACATGTAGAGGACTTGCCCAGGGAGATTTGGATGGGCGACAAATACCTAATTCCTGCATTACACGAAATTCCTCCTTCACCTTTTTGTATCGGGCTGGCGGTAATGGCCTGGCCCGCGCAAAAACAGGTGGTCCCGTGGTCTCAATGTGATGGTACACTCCATGTCGAGACGGTTCACGGAAAGAGACAGGCTTAGTGATATCAGGGTACTTCTGTAAGAGATCGTAGTAAGGGTGATCACAATCTACGGTATGAATTGGTGGTTCACTATGATTTACAAGTGGAGCTATAACACTTAAGTTAGTAACCTTGTCAATAAGTCTACGCTCACTTAAATCCACTAACAACCTATTATATTTAAGAAAGTCTGCGCCTAAAATAGGCTGCTTTACGTCTGCTATGATAAATGTCCAACGATAAGGGCGTCTAAGATTAAAGTTCAACACTAAAGTTTGACAACCGTAGGTCCTTATTTCCGTACCATTTGCAGCATACAGTTTGTAATCACTACACTTATTGTCACTAAATAGTTTCTTTTTTACAGGTATGACCGAAACATTCGCACCAGTGTCCACTAAAAAACGTAAACCACTGTTAATGTCTGTTACACACAGGCGGTGAGCTAGTAGAATGGTACAGGCATCCGCCCCTGACTGCACCCGTCTTAGTTTTCCTGCCTTTTCCAATTACAGGGCTTGATGCACTTAGATGCACGCTCTCCAAAACGGAAATGGTAAAAACATAGCCAGTTAGGGTTATTCCTAGATCGCTGCTGAGAATTACCACGTTCATGTCCACGTGGCCGTGAGCGTCCACGTTGCCGATCGTTGCTTCTCTGCCTGGGTCTAGAGCGTTGAAGGTTATTAATCTTAGTGTTAATTTTGGCTATTTCTGCCATAATTTGGTCACTACTATTGGGCGACGATCTACTGGTCATCTCGGCGATATGTGCAGGGCGAGTCGTCTCTATAATTTTATCCGCACAAACTGCCAGCTTCTCCAGATCCGTTATCTCTGTAGCGGCAAGCACAGCACGAGCAGCAGAAGGTAAATGGCCTTGCCATAAAATACGTAGCGTATCGTCCGGTACTTTGCCCCGGGCTAGGTCACGCATTTGACGAAGGAGCTGTGAGGGTTTTTGATGCCCCAGTTCCATCTCGCCAATGAGCTTCTGAATTTGCCGATTTTCAGACTCTTCGTAAATGGCAAGCAGCTTCTTTTGCAGGGTGTCATATTTATTACTGACTGGTGGGTTTATTAACAAGTCTGTAATTTGCGTTATAACCTCCTTTGGTAACTTAGACACTGCGATATTAAACTTTTCGGTGTCTCCCAACTTCTGAGGCGCCAATACTGCATCAAAACGGATAAACCATACACGTGGGTGGTCCATCCAAAAATCTGGGATTTTTGAGGTTACCGCCACCGCAGCAAGGTCTGGTTTCTCCTCAGGCTCCATGATATCAGCTGGGGTTGGTGCTGGTACCATGTATTGTTGAGAAAATTGTGGAATTTGCGAATCCATCCTTTTTCACACACTTCACTAACTTCACTTACACAAAAACTTATGTTCAAATGTCGGGGTCACCAGTGTACGTGAAGGGCTAATTTATATATAATTAGGATGGTTGTGTAGATATCCAGCATACGTACTGCTAGTGAAGGTCGAGTGTGAAATAAAGAAAGTCCGAACCGAATTAACGATGTTTAATCGCATGACACATGTAAACGGTACAAAATTATAGAGGCGACTGACTGCGGGGTGGGCAGTGCAGTCGTACCACAATGCACTACGTACATATACAACATGTCGCTACAACGCCTTCCCACAAGGGACCCTTGTAACCCGAAGAGGTAGGCGGAGGTGTTACAATACCCACTTTCCACCGAAGATAATTTGATGCCAACGTGAGAGATGGCGAGTCCGTCGCCGTCTCTTAGGCACTACATACGTCCTTGAATTTCTTCTCAGATGTATGCAGGTTCTTCACGATGTTTATCTTCACCGTAAAGTTCGTGGTTAAATTACTGCACTTAAGTTAGAAAAACTCATTGGTACAGACAGGTGGGATTCGAACTTGCGTCACAAGCATTTCAGGCAACGCTTCAACCACACGGCTACCTCGGCTCTTTTAGTATAACATTATAAATGTAGCACTGAGGCTACGTGCCGATGGAATCAAATAAACAAGTAAGAAACTTGTAATATGGAGTGAAGTTTACCTCCAAGCAAGGCGTCTAGGGACAAGAAATACTTATTTCGCTACCTTGGAAGGTATACAGTAAGTTTAACCGCGTTTATAAATCCGCGGCGGGAGCAGGGGAGCAGAACTCTCAAGGCGCGTTGCCTCACGCACTCCCTACGTATCCATATTTACGCTCGCTCAGTTTATCACACTTCAAAGAGCACGAGCAGGCGCCGACTTGAAACCGCCTCCCTGACGATAACTAGGAAGCCCGCTTTGTGAAATTCGCGATGCTTTTCGACGTAAAGACGACCCCCATTCGGTTTTTCGAGGTCGCACCGTTCCCCCCGTCTCGTAATGCGAGTATCTACGAATATGCCACCCACCTCGGTTTGTGCTGCCCTGGTACTTCGCACGCGGTTTCTGCGCCTAGATTCTCTAAACTAAGTGAAATGTGGGTGATTAATTATTTATTCAAGCGATTTTTAGTAGAGTGCGTTCCACAAGCCCACATTAGGAGGATAGAATATACAAAATGTTATATTCAGCGCACGTTCTACATCTACACTATATTGCAACTAATGCTTGTTATGTTAGTGCAGTGGTTGCACTTTGCCGTCGCAGCGCTATTCATTTTATCATGCAAAAATAGGAAATACGAATACGTGGTCACAAGTAATTTTCGCTCAGGCTACTGATGTGCTGATTTCATTGTAATGGATACGTATACTAGGAATGAAATTAATGAAAAAATGTGCTCAAAGGAGTTGCTATGTAGATAAATATAAAAGAAGAAACTGACTGACTGACATATCAACGCACAGCCTAAACGGTTGGGGTTAGAGACTTGAAATTTTGACAGTAGGTACCTTTTATGACGTAGGCATCCACTAAGGAAGGGTTTTTGGAAATATCACCCCTAAGGGGGTAAAATAGGGAATGAAAGTTTGTATGTCAATCCGTCATTCTTGAAGTTAAATCCATGAAAATAGGTAGCAGTGGGCAAAAGCTATCATTTAGATATAGGTACATGATGACTTATTCACTTTACCATGCGTGCGAAGCCGCGGGCAAAAGCTAGTAGTATAATACGTGATTTATCTTGTTTCTTCGCGGACGAAGACGCACAAGATAGCTAGTTTATATATGGGAATGAGGGACTTGGCGTGATGATATTTACTTATTCTGACGTCTTACATTCGATGGGTAGGTAATTCTACTTTATTTGATTAGTTACGGTAGCAAGTACATGTTTCGATTACGTTTGTTTCAAAATGTCCAAGTGTTCATACGAAATATTGGTTCCACATTCACCGCCGCCGCGCTGTTCATTTTTCCATGCAAAAATAGTTGAAGGCGATACGAATACGTACTCCCAAATTCTTCTTGCTAGGGCTACAGTAATTCTGACGTTTCGCCCCTTCTATCAAGCCATTAAGGTTCCAATTATATGGTATAGTAAAAATCCAGATTCATAAGAACCTTATTAGGGCCTACACTGAACAAACAATTTTCATTTTGATTGGTTGGATATGAAAACTTTACGAAAAACAAAATTATTTGGAAAAATCTTATTTACAACAAGGCGCTGTTGCTACCACTTTTGAATACAATAGTACATGGATTGCTACTAATCTATACTTCTATACTAATATTATAAAGAGGAAAGATGTGTATTTTTGAATTTTTGTATTTTTGTGGGTTTGTATTGAATAGGCTCCGAAACTGCTGGACCGATTTCAAAAATTCTTTCACCGTTAGAAAGCTATATTATCACTGAGTAACATAGGCTATATTATACTAGCTGTCCGCCCCGGCTTCGCACGGGTAGACATTTATCATGTATTTTGTCTACCCGTGCGAAGCCAGGGCGGGCCGCTAGTTATACTATAATAAAAGGGCTGGTTTGAAATGATTGCTAAACTAAGTATTGCTCGCTGGTTTATTCCCGCCTGGGCAAACATTTGTGTTTCTTACGCCTGGCTGTATGGATAAGGCATGCATTTACAAGAAAGTATCCATATTACCTGCTGTTCAGTTTGAGACAGCGCTTTGATAATGTCTACAAATTACATTATTATTTTCATAGATTCTGCTTTGTATGTCCACGCCACTTTGCGTTTGACTGATTTTTGTTTCAAGCCCGCTGATGGTCATTGTTTGATGACAGGTAGCGGGCAGCCCGGTAAATCAATGCCGTTATATACGCGTTATATGTATGTACATGTCATCGCTTATGTGTTCATGTACTCCTGGTACATAGGCGACGTTTGTATGGGTATAGTGGATACGCATGTACGTAGATAATCTCGTCATAGCTCGCACCCGTTATGGTATTACTGTGTAGGTGGGGGCTGTGGGGATGCGGCCCGCGGTGTAGGGGGTGCTGTCCGCTTTAAAAATACTGGGGCACAGAGCCATAAGCGGCGGGTGAACTACCAACCAACCAGAATGAAGGAAGCCGTTTATTTTGAAAGACCGAAGACTTTCAACTCGGCTCTGCGCTCCTGGTAGAGACGGGTAAAAATGTTGGAAATGGCAAAAAGAAAAACGCCGCGCCAGCCAGACGAGCTTAAAACGAACGAACTAACTAAAGCAACTACCCCCTACTTAGAAGGAATTTAACAAAATAAACGTTTAGCCTTGCAAAAAACTAGCTTCAAAATGACTAATTTATGTCTTTAACCAATGTCCATAAGCTTTGACAAATCGGCAATACAAAAACTGCACGCAGAAAAGTAATTACGAAAATAAGTGCCATGCAAGAAGGCGATCAAAGTAAGGACGTGGATGTGTGTTCCGGGAATGATTATCGATACTTAAAAATGTCCCCTGTTCCTTTGACGTTTGGAAAGCATTCGAAATTTGTATTTTGTTCGTATTTTCATAATTGGGAGCGGGTGGACTCTGTGGGTGGTGCCGCGGGCGTCATCGCGCCCCTCGCGTGGGTATTTAATGATTATACGCTGACTGCCACCTGATTGCTGGCACAACGGCGCAATGTCGATGATTGTGCCTTATCGATGCTCTACTCCTATCGATCGGCTTTCAGTTCTCACACTTGAAGTGATAGATAGTTATCCATTTTCAATAATAAGCAATAGCATTTTATATAAGTTGGTTAGGTTAGTTTTTTTTATTCATCTAAAGGTGTGAAAGTATTGTTTTTGGACCTGTTTGATGTAGTAGGTTAAGTGGATGGTAGTTTTCCTTAGCTATCAAAAAAATTTGTGATTAAAGTACACAAATTATCATTATTATCACCTTATAACTAAACGTATTTTAGTAGTGTACTGTTTTACTCTCATGAATGGAAAAAACAATTTTTAGATTTTTTTTGTTAGTTCCACTAGATTATTACGTTGTTTTTAACATTGCAGAATCATGTTTTGTAAGGTAATTATTGTTTTGGAATGTTTAAGTTTAGATATTCTCTGATCGGTCACACGTAAAGCATCGACTATCGATAAACGGATGCGGGATGTCACAACGCGATCACTCGCGGGGTGGCGCGCACTACACGGGTAATACGTGGCGCGGCCCCGGGGCACATAGCCTATGTACCAGTCAGTACATACCAGGCCCTCAGCATATAGGCGTTGGTGGATACCCGAAATTTTGCAGTTATTTTGTATGGGAAAACTAGGTTATTCAGCGTCCATCCGTCCACCTATATGACCGCTTGGGCCCGCCACCCGCCGCGCCAGAATCATAATTTATTATTGAACTATTTAAAGCTTAGCACTGAAAATGAAACATACATAATTATAATGTTACTATTTAGCCTAAATCAAAATTTACCCGTCACCGTCACATTTCGTATCAAATTACTTGAAGCTTGTTTATTGCTACTAAACACTCGAAAAGTATTGAAACATTATTTGGTTGTAATTCATTGATATGTATCAAATTCAAAAAGATCATTAAAAGCTTATTCGTTGATTATGTTTAACGTCGTATTTTTCAAAATGTATACTTACTTTCCTATAATTGCGACTATTTGCTCTATTACTCGTAAGCAGTCTTCCATTTGTGGTTGAGTATCGACATTGTCAAGTTCACGCGAATAAAGATGCGTACAAAAACTAGTCCAGCATAAAATTAACTTAATGATACTCTGTATATGTAATCCGTATGTATGTGTGTTTTGTTTGTATGTAAGCACGCACCAATGCACCTTATCTGTCGTTGAGTATAATTAATTACGGACTAAATTGCTAGCAGCCTACGTATGAGATACTAGGTGTACATAGCGCGAAGGGTCAACGGATATTTAGTGTCCGCATAGCAGATGCGGTCCTTGGCCACCGCCCTGAAGACGGTCGATATCTTGTCACCCCACCTAACTCCTAACTGAATATGTGCACCTGGTACTTAGTCCCAAGTAGTTGCTCAACTATGTATGTTTCAAAGGTTAACTTTGGCAGCCAAGTTTTAAGTATGAATATCAGCAATATAAAAGTTTAAATAAAATACACAATAAAAATATTTTGCCAATTTGCAGCACAACCTAACTAAACTAGGTTATGAAATTGAAATCGTCGCTAAATAAACAAAGTTTATATAGCTGAGGTGGAATGTTTACTGATGACTCGTCATTACTTTAATGTATATTAGCGAATTTAGCTATCAACCTCGACTTCACCCGTGTAGCAATAGTTTATGTATAAATGGAAAGGTCAAATATCGGTTTTGGATGAGATGTGATCAAAATCCGTTCAAAAACGTCGAGAAGAAAAAACCATACCAAATTTCTAGTCATAAGTGCGAGTAGTTTTAGGGATTCGAAATTATTATGACATTGCATTAAAAAGACTATCTTTAATTTTAAATTTAAACGGGTACCTATTTGGTATGGAAACTTTAAGAATAAATTTACAACAACCACTTGTTGATAACCCTATATTTTCGCAAGGGCGCGTAGTCAGCTGTTAGATACGAGCCAGTAAAATGCTGCCGTATCGCCTTGGCGATATTTTTTCTTAATATTCAGTGTCAGCATTAAGCAATTTAAGCTATTTACAAAACAACAGGACTGAATAAATTGATTACGTGAATCTGTGACTAGTGAGTATCAGCTTAAATTCCGAATTTAAGTGTTTCTTACCAAATGGAAAATTATGTGATTTATGAAATCATACATAGATTAGGTGTGTTATCGATTTTATTAATCACATGTAGATATAAAATACCTCCTATGTCATAGCCGGACACTATAACACCGCAGGCCTGTACCGAGCGCGTGCCATGTATATTTTAAGCACGGCACATTTTAGCGCTCACACTCGTCAATATTTCATGCAAAATATTTGCATGTGTGCGTGTAAAACACACAATAGGATAAGCCCGTGGGATTTGTCTTCCTTCAGGAGCATGTCAGTCGGTCATTCTAATTTGAACGACTCTCAACTCTATGTGTACCAAAGACATGTCATTATTGTGTACCTATTAAATAATAATACATTATGGCGATGTTTGTCGCCATTAGTACTTTGAAATTCGAATAGGTATTTTTGTTTCGTTTTTAGGGTTCCGTACCTTAAAAGGAAAAAGGAATCCTTATAGGATCACTTTGTTGTGCGTCTGTCTGTCAAGATTTTTTATCTCAAGAAAGCGTGGAGTTATCAAATTGAAATTAATATCAAATACCCGGGACTATGGTCTCTTTCATCTGTAAAATAATCAAACCTGTAAGTCAACTAGAAGAAAAGATATGACCGTTTATGTCGCAAATTTTCGCATATTTGGTGATTTCACAAGGGAATCAAAACCTTTGGGTACGTCCCGTTGACCAAGAATCTTGAAATTTGGCAAGAAGCAGTGCCTTACAGCACAAGTAAAGGGAAAAATCTGAAAACCGTAATAAGTAGTTAATTAAAAAAAAACAAATATACTATTAAACTTGATGGCGCTGCGTTTGTTGTTTACATTGATCCTGATTCGCGCTGTTGAGAGTCACCGACGAATAATGACCTCATTTGAAGTTCGCCTACTTTTACCTTACCTACAAGTGTGTGTGTACGGAACCCTCGGTGCGCCAGTCCGACTCGTAATTGGCCGGCTATCTATCTATAAGTTGAAATAGCCAGTTTTATTTTAATTTTATAAGATTTTGCCATTACCGCTTATACATGCTATGACGTCACAGACAGTGTCTAAGTTGTACGCGAGGAAAAACATTATTTTTTGGTATTTTTTTCTTTTTACTCCTTCCTTAATTTGACGTCTATCTCACTTGTAAGTTTAACGTTTCGTGTATGTAAACGCTTCTTGTTATTCTGGGATGTAGACGATGTTTTACTTTTTTGTCGGTATAGGAGGTACTAACACAAATTGCTTTTCAGCTAGTAATACCATTTCCGTTGCATCATGAATCTAAACTTAACGATTTAAGGTTGAGGGTAGGTTGGTAAAAATGATCGACAGCTGGCTAACCGTACATGGTACCTACCAGGAGGTCAGGACGAAGTGCATATGTGGAAGTGGACTATATTTAGTGTTCATTATTATAGCACTATCGATTCGTGTCCGCGGGGGCGATGACCCTTGCTCGCCCGGCCGTCGTTGGCCATTTGGCTAATTTATTAATTATTTAAACTACAATCGCCCATGGTTGCCTGGTAGCACACGTCTGAAAATGGTTGAAAAAGTTTCGTTGACTCGAATTCTGTTCTCTCACACCAAATAAGTGTAAAAAATTTGCTCTGTAGCTAAATAATATAAACTTAAAACCTTATCTACAAAATAATATAAACTTTACATATTTTCATAAAACATAACATATACTACCTACTTATAGATCAAAGATCTAACGCGAATAAGAATCACGCGGGAGCGTGCCAAGAATGCTGGCAGCATTGTCACGCTGGTTAGCAATGCTGATTGTCTGAGTGAGATTTGATTCAACAAGCCAGTAAGCTCGTAACAAGACCTTAATCGTTTTAATCACCTAATGTATGCGTTTTTTTTTGTTCCAGGACAACCTTACCTCCGATCTATCGGATATGAATGACGAAGATAATTTTTCAAGTGAGTTCACCTTTCCACTAGAAATCAATTCAAACTTAAGCACAGCCACTTGCATCAAATCAATAAAAAAAAGTATTTTATGCTTTTCAGCTTTCATTTAATCGCAAATGCAATTAAAAAAGTCTTGCATAAAATACTGGTCGAAACGAATTGGCTATTGTTAAAAAAATACTTGAACAATCTAAATTCCATTTTTGAAATTGATTGGCGAATGTGATCTGGTGCAGGTCAGGCCTTCGCGAAAGACGCTGAGAAGTTGAAAATGATGTTGCTTGCATGGAATTACCACAGCCAGACGCAAGGTAATAATTTGTTTCAATTCAGTGTGAAGCGTTTGTGCGAGTGTATATTTTATTTGATGGTGTTTACTGTAGCTAGACTGCACATACGTGCTGTTGGAACGTGGCCAAGTTCATATGGTAGGCACGCCTTAATAAACGAAATAAACTTGAATGTTTTTAATTTAAAAAAATAATTTAATATTTTTATTATTACGAGCGAGTACCACTGAGTATTGATACAGGTACGGGTATTGTAGAGGTACATACGTTTTTACATTTGTCACAGAGGATAAATTATTTAAGAAAAAAACCAAAGGCATTTTAGTCCTACGCTGTTCCAAAAACAGCATTGAAGCTTTTTTGTTAAAGTGTTTGTTATTTCTATACAATATTAAGGTCATCCAGACACACATGACACGTAGTATATTATCTACCCTGAGAAATTCTAATGAAAAAAACGAATGCATCGCATATTTTGCACGTAGGCATTCAACTTTTCTTGTCAGGTACATGCTATTTTTATCCGAAGCTATTACGCGTCCGGTAGTACCAGGGGTGCATAAGACTAAGTAAGGCTCTCTCAAATTATTTATTGGCGAAGCGCGTACATAGCTGGTTTGGGTTGACATTTACAGGCAGATGCACCGTTCCCTGGCGGCGTGTGAGCTCTCATTAATTTCTTTGGCCCTAGTAACTAACTGTGAATTTTAAAGGCTAGGGATTGTGTCCTTGGGACCGACGGACATTGCCATCTATATATTTTATGGTGTGTTGTGGAGATAATTTGTTTTTTTATATTGTTTTTAAGTTAAACATAATTTGGACTTTATGACCCCAACTCAACATCCACTATAATAGGAAAAAGCAGATAGGTACTCAAATGATGGGATATGCGTATCTCCGTCATCAGGGTCACTTTATCGTCTTTCCAGCACACACACACACATATAGAATACTGTATTTTCACATAAATAGTATTTTATTAAAAAGAAGTGTAATTCAAGAACACTCCTTATCGATTTTCGCGGAAAGACTGTTTAATATTTTTTTGGTAGGATAGGCAGATGAATCGCTCACGTCATTCACTTCACTTTAAATGTCAATAGATGGCGTTGCAAGTATCAAAATGATAATAATGTTTTTCAATGCTTCATAGCATAGATAAATAATATTGAAGTTGTAAGTGTATATATTATTGGTAGTGATCCTGATTCTGTCGTATAAAATTACTAAACTAAACTAATAATACTGGACTAAAAGTATTGCTATCGTTAATCCCGCACATGAAAAAGGGATGGCAAAACTTTTTACTCCTGTCAAATTTGTTTAGTCAGTGGTTTTGTGCAACAGAACCGACACCAGTATTAAATTAAAGATGCGAAACTACTCGACAAGATATTTTTGTTAATGAAGTAAGTTGTTAAATTTTAATGTTTCATAGTTATTTTAACTAATAGTTAAAGTATGTAATATTAGATGAGCTTAACGTCCAATCTGTTTTTTAAGCATTAATTTATAACAATATTTACAAAACATTTTAATCGTCCACTGCATGAAAAAAAATCTTTATCTTCATTCTACACTAATATTATAAAGAGGATAGATTTGATTGTTTGTATTGAATGGGCTCCGAAACTACTGGACCGATTTGAAAACATTTTATACCATTAGAAGCCTTATTCCCGATGAACATAGGCTACATTTTACCGTGGTAAAATGCTTCATTCCTACTGGAAAACGGGTAATAGTATACCTACTATATTGCTACGCAGGAGAAGTTGCGGGGAAAAAGCTAGTGTCAAAATAAATAAGTAGTTTCAATGAATCACGTTCTAAGACATACAAAGTACCTAGTCCAAAAATAACCTTACACTGTGGGTGGGTATTAAAAATGTCTGAAAACTGGAAAATTCTTTGAACAATAAAGAGAATAATAAAATATTCATAAGCCAAGGACCCCATTTCTTTGAAATAAAATCGAAAGACCGGCTTTCGCTTCTAACAGGTGAAGACTTGAGGCAAAATATTATATTCAATAAAATATATTTTCGGGCATTTAACTTTTTATGTTATTTGTTATCTTTCAACCGCGGCTTCACTCGCGGTTCTAGAGAAAAAAACATTGGTTTTTGAGTTAACTTTTTCAGAATGGATTTTCATATACAACTATCGGCCCGCCCGGCTTCGCACGGATAGACATTTATCAAATATTTGTCTACACGTTTTTAGACTTTTCAGGCTATTTTTTTTTCTCTCCGTAAGGAACAGCGCTGCGCCGGCGAAAAGGGGAACTAAAAATTCGTATCTAAAATTTTAAATATTGAGATTATATCGACATACCGGTACAGTTGTACAGCAGTAGACTCCAGGGCGTCGACTGACACACTTTTTTCTATGAACTTTTCCCATACCTTTTCCGTTCCCTTGACAGTCAATGTTCGTGCTTCTTCATGATATATCAAACCATATTATGCTGCTGACAATGGATTCTTGTCAATGTAAGGCTCTAACATAAAAATAGTTTCTTTGTATCGTACGGCGTAAAGGGGAGCGGTCACCGTAACCTTTAAACCATAATGTTCAAGATTTGGGTTTCCAGAGCTCTTACTTGCGCTGTGACAGTCTTATACGTTTCTTATTCTACTAGCACAACGATTTCTCTCACGTTAAGTTACGTCCTTACGTTTACGTTCTTATCACTTGCGTGTCACCTGAACAAATTGTTGGGCGTCTTCTAGTATGTACAGGATACCTTTCTACCCATAGTTTCTGCTCTATAATCTTTATTGACACAAAACAGATTAAACTATTTCCAAAAATATATCTTAACCACCTACTTATAGATAAAAGATCTGACCCAAACCGGAATCATGCGGAAGCGTGCCAAGACTGGCAGCACCAACCAACCCTAAGAAAACTTAAACATTACAAAATTTTCCCACATAAAGTTCAACTGTTCGTTCGTTACCCAAATGAAATGTTTAACAATAACTCCCCTGAACTCCTGCCTTCCTGGTACTTGCAGGCCGAAACGGCGACATCACCGAGTCTGGCGGGGACAGCATGGCAGACCTGTGGGCCTCTTACCACAGTGCTTTGGGACTAGGGTCCAAGCCCCCTAAGCCCCCGACCCCACTTGCCACTGGGCACTCGGTGAGTTTTAAGGTTGAGTGCGTTTCACTACTACTTATTTGTTATGCAGTCCTGGTAGTTTGAATCTCTATCACCATGAAAATTTTATTAAGTTGTACTTCGTGTCTAAACTTCGGAACTAGCTGGAATAACTCAGGGAAGAATGGCTCAATCCTAAACAATGTATGTAAGTTGGTTTGTGTTGTTGTGTTTGATAATCCATGAAATTTCTATTGTACTTTGCATGAAATCGATCAGTTAATATGCCTTAAAATAACCATTTCAATACCAGATAATAATTTCCGTAATACGTTTTTACCAGCATATCTCCAGTAAATTGATTATTTAAATTAACCTCCACTGTAACTAGATCGATAACACATGAACCAGCCAATGGCAACATTAGCATAAGAACCTCTTAATCCAAAGCAATAGTGTAATAAATTATCTTTGGTTCATAACAATTTGAACATTCTCCAGAGTCCAATCCATGTGGGATCAGCAACTCCTGGCGTTGAGGCAGCCTCCACCCACGACGAGACTTCCTCATCAGACCGAGCTAAAGATGAAGATGACGGAGGCGCATCTGATGATGACAGTGATGACAGAGTAGACCCGCAGCATCATGACCCCGAGAGACTGAAGGCCTTTAACGTAAGTCCAATCATTTAAGGTTATAATTGTACTAAGGTTGCAGACTGCGAAATATATTTCTTATGGAGGAATGACGATCCTATGGCAGGAAAATTGCATGAATTATATAAACAGGGATAGCTATAGGTAGAGGAAGACTTAAATGATGAAAGAAATTGGCGCAAAGATGACATGGCTAGAAAGGAAATGAACAAAGAGACTACGATGGCTGCTAAAGAGGAATTCTAAAATAATTGCTCTGAATCAATGATTTAATATGTGTAAAAAGGCGCTCTGAATGGTGACTTTGTTAGATCAGAAATAATATGACCGGTGTTGTTGTATATATTAAACTTACGTCCTGCCTACCAATAAGCTTATCTTAGACCTTATAACATGAATCTCTTAGCTTCCACATAGCGATTAGCAAAATGTCTACATAATTATCATCTTTTCCAGATGTTTGTCCGTCTCTTCGTTGACGAAAACCTGGACCGGATAGTGCCGATATCCAAACAGCCCAAAGAGAAGATCCAAGCGATCATAGATTCTTGCACCCGACAGTTTCCGGAGTTTGCCGAACGCGCCCGAAAGCGGATCCGAACGTATTTGAAGAGCTGCAGGCGAAACAAGAAGGTCCGAGGAGAGATGCCGACTACTGGCAACGGCGGGAACACGCCGGGAACCAATGCGTGGGACACTGCGGTGAGGGTTCGATCTCCATGATACTTATGATAGCCTAGTACTTCCCATTTCCTTGACGGTAAATAAGGTATTGCAAGTAATTTGAGTTTTATTTTAATTGAATACAAAAATTCATTATTTATGGAAAACTTATCTTTAAAAACACAAGGAGAAAAAAATAATAATATAACACTTGTCCCAAATCGTTGTCACACGGGAGGATTTTCATTCGTCGGTAAAAAACCTCAATACTCCACGTAATGCGGTGAGGATCGGATCTCCTTGATACTTATGATAGCCTAGTACTTTTGATATATAGGCGCAGTATGGTCATAGTTACTTGTGATATTTTGGCCTCACCTGCGTGTTATCGGCGCAGTATGATCACCTCGCCTCGCATAGTAGAGAGAATTAATGATCAAATAATATGTTTGTTTGTTTGTGTGCAGGTACGTCCGACGCCCGCGCACCTGACGTCGGTACAGGCGGAGCACATCCTGGCGCAGGCGTGCGAGAACGAGAGTCTCAACGCCAAGCGCATGCGACTCGGGCTCGATCCCGTCTCCCAGCCGATGCCCACGCTGCCCACCTTGCCCACGCCCATGGTACGTCAAGTATTTCTACTATACAACGAAGGTAAATAGTGACCTATAGATGCTTTCATGACAGGGATCACCAGGGCGTTGCCAACTGCCTCAAAAGACAGGCGGTGTGATGTATGACGCACCTCCTATGCCCTTATGTCCCCCTCCTATGTTCTTAGTAACTCAGTCAATAAAGAGTAAAGACATCTTGAAGTGAACGGTCGTATCATTACCACACTTCTGGACTCGACATCGCATGGCGACCCTGCCACTGGGGTTACCGCCCGGATCTTATAATAGCGGCCCAACTTGTTGCCTACGTTTAGGCTGGTTCTATTATTTTAAGATTAAATAGGAGGAAAATGAAAGATATTTTCAAGACAAGATAAAACCAACTGACATTTTATAGAGAAAATATAAAAACCAAAAAGTATTAAAACAAGGTTGTATGCCTGTCGCTAACATATTGAATAGGAATATTGGCATCCAAAAAAGTATTAACTCAATTTAAAAGACATATATATGGTGTCGATTCAGTGGTTCAAAATGACTAAACTTAACTAATTTGACAGGTCTAAAAATATTGCCATCCTTATTTAACCTCGCACATGAGAAAGGGTTAGCAAGACTTTTAGACCTGTCAAATTAGTTAAGTTTAGTCATTTTTAACAACAGAATTGGCACCATTATGTGACCACTACCTGGCTTCAACCACACGGCCTACCATCATACTTCGAGCGCCACTAACGAGCTCACATATTACCAGTTTTTGATCTGACAACGCTAACCTGTAGCCCTACCAAGAATAATTTGCGACTACATATTCGCATCTCCTTCGACTATTATTGTATGGGAAAATGAACAGCGCTGCGCCGGTGAAAAATTGAACTAAATATTAGTATGAAAATTTTTTCGAATACGTAGTAGCAAATAATTTCTGCTCGGGCTGCTGAATATGTAGTAAGTAATACGTTGTCCCCAGGCCATAGACAGTACGGCGACGTCGGCGGCGTCGTTCCTGAGCCTGTACGCCGGCAGCCCGGCCTCCTCCCTGCCGTGCAAGGACGCGCGCCCCGCCGCCAGCCCCGACAACAACAACACGCTCAAGACGGACGCCAACGGCAGCGCCGGCGCCGGCAGCAAGACTGCTAGGTAACATACACTCACATTCAAATTTGATTAGGTTTTTTTAGATGGACACCAATGGCAGCGACTGCAACTAGACTGCTAGGTAACATACACTCACATTCAAATTTGATTAGGTTTTTTTAAGATGGACAACAATGGCAGCGACTGCAACTAGACTGCTAGGTAACATACACTCACATTCAAATTTGATTAGGTTTTTTTAAGATGGACGCCATTGGCAGCGACTGCAGCTAGACTGCTAGGTAACATACACTCACATTCAAATTTGATTAGGTTTTTTTAATATGGACGCCAATGGCAGCGACTGCAGCTAGACTGCTAGGTAACATACACTCACATTCAAATTTGATTAGGTTTTTTTAAGATGGACGCCAATGGCGGCGACTGCAGCTAGACTGCTAGGTAACATACACTCACATTCAAATTTGATTAGGTTTTTTAAGATGGACGCCATTGGCAGCGACTGCAGCTAGACTGCTAGGTAACATACACTCACATTCAAATTTGATTAGGTTTTTTTAATATGGACGCCAATGGCAGCGACTGCAGCTAGACTGCTAGGTAACATACACTCACATTCAAATTTGATTAGGTTTTTTTAAGATGGACGCCAATGGCAGCGACTGCAGCTAGACTGCTAGGTAACATACACTCACATTCAAATTTGATTAGGTTTTTTAAGATGGACGCCATTGGCAGCGACTGAAACTAGACTGCTAGGTTACATACACACACATTGAAATTTGATTAGAAGGGTTTTAAGACGAACGCCAACGGCAGTGCCGGCAGCTAGACTCTTGGGTAACTGACTATTGGAATCAGACTACATGGGTAAACATTTATGTTTGATGTTTACAAGACGGACGCTAACGCGTAACATACACTGCCATTAAAATTAGACTAAACATTTCTATTTGCCTTGCGTATTTGTTTTTTTTAAGATGGACGTCAATGGCAGTAAGACTGCTAGGTAAACTACCTGACTACTGGAATTTGACTAGAAGGCTAAACATTTATGTTTGCCTTACGTCTGTGGTTTTGTAAGACGGACGCCAATGGCAGCGCTGGCAGCTAGACTGCTAGGTAAAATACACTGCCATTGAAATTTGACTAAACATTTCTGTTTGCCTTGCGTCTTTTTTTTAGATGGACGTCTATGGCAGCAAGCCTGCTAGGTAAACTACCTGACTATTGGAATTTGACTAGAAGGCTAAACATTTATGATTGCCTTACGTCTTTGGTTTTTGTAAAACGGACGCCAATGGCAGCGCTGACTGCTAGGTAACACTGCCATTGGAATTTGACTATAAGGGTAAATCAAGTTGTTGTTTATCTGTACAGCCCAGCGTCCTCCCCGGCTCCGCTGTTCCGGCCTTCATTCCCCACTACTTTCGGGAACCCGCCCACGTTCGGGAGGCAAAAGTAAGATTAAATATGGCAGTACCAGCAAACGACTTATACTATTTTTGAACACCTAAATTCTCATTCTCACCACTAACTGCCTAGTATTTTTTTTATACCACTAAGATGGCACAAGCATACGGCCCACCTGATGGTAAGCAGTCACCGTAGCCTATAGCCGCTAGCAATACCATGGGTATCACTAACGAGTTGCCAACCTTGTAGTTGATGAGGACTCACTGTGCTAGCAGTATTTACTACTAGCGCAGCGTATCCTCGTGGAGCACTGGCAACCTTACTTCCCGCAGAAACACAACACTACGTCAAGTAGTGTTATTTGACTGCAGTCTTCTGTAAGATCGACGGGGGGCTCCAATTTAAATAGGAAAACCCACGGAAAATCCCAAATCGCCCTACCTCTCTTTTTAAAAGCTCATGGTGTGATCTCACTCACTGAACTTAAGCTTAGGAAAACTCTTTGGTACAGGCCGGGATTCGAACCTGCGCCCATCAGATGACAGGCCGTTGCTTCAACCACAAGGCCACCACGGCTTCGAATAGTTTTATATAACCTGGATTAATACATAGGGTACTTTTTATCCCGCGAAAATCTTATTTTCCTTTGGGATTCTAAGCTCAACGCGGTCGAATTCGGGGGCAGAAGGTAGTTATATATATATAATGTATATTTATTTATTTATTATTAGAAGCTTATATCTATCATTACAGGCGAACCCAAAGCGATAGTGAGGCTCGTTGGAATGCAAACACTTTAAATTTAAAAATATAAAGAATGGACATAACAAAAATATATAACTCGACATCTACAAACATAGTTAAGGAACAATAAACAATTAATATACTATTAAATAAAAAACACTAAACATAACTTACAATACTAAGTAATACTTTTGCGAATTCACACAAATTGTATGCAAATATGTCAATCCTGGAATGAATATGTTTATATACGTATATTTCCAGCTCATCCACTAACAACCCGGCCACGGCTCTATCAAGCAGCGCACTTCTGTCTACACTCACTTCTCTGCCGCCTACAGGTACCCAAAATGTCAAAATAACATCATCTGTACTGGTAGCAAGAACAACTTTCGTCTACGTATTCGAAATCGTAACTCGCAAAATGAAAAATTTCTATAAAAGTTTTTAGTTCCACTTTTTGGCGCCGATACGCTGTTCATTTTCCCATACAAAATAGTCGAAAGCGATACGAAAACGTATTTTTATTTTACATTATCTCTGTCTACCATGTCTAAATGAATCCATGTATCCCCAGGTGTGGGTGTGAACGCAGCAATGGCTGCCTACCAGAGCGCACTGCTGTCCGCTATGGCCGCTCACACACATACTTTCCCCACTAGTCTCAGCGGTGAGTACAATTTATGTATTAAGAAAATAATTGGCACAGATGGGCCAGGATTACTTACTTTTTATCAAAATTAAAAAAGTGCTCCACAAGGGTACACACTTCGCCAGTAATAATGCTGCTAGCATTCAGACATCATCAACAACATGGTTTGCAACTCATTAGTGGTACCCCTGGTATTGCTAGCAGCTATAGGCTAAAGTGACTGCTTACCATCAGGTGGGCCGTATGCTTTAGTGCCACCTTAGTGATATAAAAAAATATCATAATGGGATATTGAAGTATCCTAAAAACCTGCCTGTCCTTTCGTTGCAGCGCCAACTGACCTCTCTATAAAAAGCACGTCATCACCGTCACTTCACGTGACGTCAGCACCGTCAGCCCTCGGCACCACGTCATCTTCATCCACCCAATCCAAGTCATTAATGTCACACAAGCTGTCAGGTGCGGAGGTAGGAGCTGTCAGACAACTCATTACAGGCTACCGCGAGTCGGCGGCGTTCCTTCTCCGTTCAGCCGACGAGTTGGAAGCATTGCTTCTTAACCAACCCTAGGAATCACCTAAGCTGCCACTGTCTGACATATTCGGCTTCAAATTCGGATATTTCTAAAGTGGTAACACTTATTTGGACTTAAAGTGACTTTAGGACGAATTATTTGCGTGTGGCAACACTTAAACGTCAATTTGGAGTTTGACAGTGCAGTTATTAATGTTTTGTTGTTGGCTTGATCCGAGTTACTGGAAATTTTATTGAGGACTGATTGATACGCCATTTCGCCAATTTATGTTTGATGTTTTTTAATCGTTCGCGCGCGATTAGAACGGTACGGAGCTGATCCTGTTACCTTTACCAACGAATTCAACTTTATATTTTAAAGGCAACATTTAAAATGTACTGAGACTAAGTAACGTACCATTACAATCGCGCGTTAAGAATGATATCATAATTAATCAATATTTAACAATAGATTACATTGAAATAGATTTAGGTGTTTGAATCAATAGACAATTGTGTCGTTTTAATAATTCACATGCTTGTTTATATTGAGTCGAAGCAACACATTTACGATTGGAGAAACTAAATAAATTTTATGCAGCATGTTGGTAGCACTGGTGAATTGCAAGTCCGGTGCTCGTTGATTTCAATTGACAGTGTTGCCAACATACAAAATTTGTATTTATGTAGAGTTAAATCGAGTTAAATCTATGTGGTTTTGAGATTATTGAATGCGGGAAATATTACGAGTAATTCCATTCTCGACACGAACAGATTTTTGAGAAAAATCGGAGCGTAAATATATGTCTTTAGTGGCGATCGTACAAAGCTGCCATATTGTAAAAATACATACGTGTTGCCATTTGAAACTCGTTGGAAGAGTACAAAATTATTTTTGTGTATACTTAGATTTAAGAGAAAAAAATCAGGGAGATTTCTAGTGTTAGGGGTTAAAAATTCTTGCCTGGTGCGACGATTAGACATTAGTTTATATTATTATTATTATTATTATTATTAATAACATATTGTATAATAATTGCTTGATCGACAAACATGCAGTAATGGTGTACATCTAATAATACATCATTCACGCGAAATTCTTTACGGTTATAACGAGCACGAATTTATTTGTTGTTTGAAATATTAATAATAATAAAGCTGTAGTTTTAACTATTAATACTATATTTATATTTAATAATTTGATCCAACCGGAATCTCTCTAAAAGGACCTTACTGTTAGTGAAACATGTGATTTGAATTTTATCATAGACAATAGGCATAAATAAAAATTGGTAGTAAATTGTCCACGAACCTCTAACATCTTTTAGGGTCGGCAACGCGCGAGTGATACCCCTGGTGTTGCAAGCGTCCATAGGCTACGGTGACCGCTTACATCATGCGGGCCGTATGCTTGTTTGCCACCTTAGTGGTATTAAAAAAACAACATAAAAGTATCCGTGGTACCACTGATGGTACCATCCAGAATACCTATGTCGAAACACGTGTTTTACACAGTAGGGTCATTCGTTTATTAAATTAAGTTAAACAGTTTTCTATCAGTACAATGAACGAATGTTCAACCCTAATTTGTATTCGTTACCATAGATTACGGCCAAGTACTGTATTTAGGTTATATCTAAGACTAAATCTTATCGTGTACAAAATAAGGTTCTATGTACTAATGACACTTGAGATTCTTTGGGCTGATTATGTATTTTGCGAAAGGTTCACTAGTAGCAGTAGCCCTGTATTTATAGACGTTGTGGCCTTGTGGTTGAAGCAACGGCCTGTCATCTGATGGGCCCAAGTTCAAACACCGGCCTGTACCAATGAGTTTTGTAAGCTTAAGTACACAGAATATTCACACCTAAAAAGACAGGTAGGGCGAATTGGAGCCGCCCGACTGAGCACTGTACCTTACAGAAGACCGCAATCAAATTACACTACTTTGCTATCCCTTTCTCATGTGCGGGGTTAAATAAAGACGTAAATACTTTTAGTCCTGTCAAATTAGTTTAGTTTAGTGATTTTGTTAACATAATCAACATCAGTAACTATCTGCAGAATACATAATCAGCGCATCCAATATAATTTTAACTCTGGATCTATCGTTTCGTGTCATTGATAAATTGTTAACGATAGTTTAGTTCATTTTATAATAGTTATGTATTGGCCAGTGTTACATTGTCTCCGTTTTACATTTAATTATGTAATTGTCTTCGTTGTAAGTTTAACAGGATAGTTGCAATAGAATAATTACAATACCTTGCTTGTTACGTTGCTGCACCATTGGGAGTCCTTGAATGTTGAATTTGATATAATTTCAAATATATATCTAATTAAATTAGTAAAAATTATTAGACACAAACATAACTAAAATCTTCACCCTATTCTGTTGTCCATTGAAACTTAATACATATTGGTGCCAATTCTGTTGTACAAAATTACTAAACTAATTTGACAGTTCTTAAAGTCTTGCTATGCCTTTCTCATGTGCGGGGTTAAATAAGGGTAGCAATACCTTTAGAACTGTCAAATTGGATTAGTATAGTGACTTTACAACAGAATTGGCACCAATATACTCATCGTTCTGACAGCACTGAGCTAAAATGTTGTCTAATATAGGCTAGTGCACTCACTAGCCTATTCTGTTATCACTATAACAGAATAGGCATCACAGGGCCGTCTAGTGCCAAACATTTAGATACCGCATCCTATGGACATACGCTGCGGTGACCGCTATCCATCAGCATTTCCGTAGTAGTGTAACAAAACCAAAATATGTTCGGTGAGAAATGAATCGTGTTACACCGCTGCCTACCAACTCCTTCAGGAACCCTTACATTACCCTTGATTTTACAAGCATTTATTTAATTACACCTGCCCGGTTAGTGTATGTGCTAATAAAATCTTGCAAGTTAAATTTGACTATCCCAGTGTCCGATTGAGCTGAAATTTGGCCTACACGTTTCGTTTTCGTGACAGTACACGATTACCTAAATGCCGCCATTTTAATCCAATATGGCGGACGTCACAAAATGGAGATAGGTATATAATTTCCACAGTAACACCTATGCTTTAGGGATCAAATGAGAGGGCTTGGTGACTAAATAAAAAAACTAATTTAAAAATAATTAAATATTCAGGGACTCCACAATTGTTTTGATATTATGTTTATCTCAATAAGCTAACTGCTTGCATTTCAGATTCAAGTAAAATAAAATTGTAAATCCACTTTTGAAGCAGAAAATTGCCAAAGATACCAATTGATTGTTTTATATTATGTACTTAAAATTATTTACCTGCTCATATATACATATGTGTGGAATTGCAATATGTTTGTATAACTGAATGAGTGTTTAAGTTCTTAGAATTTTATAATTCTTTTATTTTGTTTAAATTGTAAAGAAGGCATTCCGATATTTTTCTAAAACTGATTGCGCTAAGGAAGAATTGTATAAAGTATCTTTATTAATTATTATAAAAAAAAAACAAAGTTGATGTTGGAATATCGATAAAACGAACATGGTGGTAAACGTTGAGAAAATGAATTTGTTAGACATAAAAATATATTATTATTAGAGATGTATAAATGGTTTACAATTATTGTCTATTATTATTAGTTTCAAAGGAAAATAAAAATGGTGGAGATATTATAACTAAATCGTGGCGATTGTTACTATTAACGATAATATGAGAATTTAGTTATAATTTTGCAATTTCAAAATGTGAGTTTTACAATTTTGAAAAAGAAAATATTAAATATGCTCATATACTGATTTTTTTTTAATTTATTTAATCTACCCGTGTGGTTTAATCTGCGTGTATTCTGCATAATTATGAATGGAGTCAATTATATGCATCGTTCAATATGAAGACCAATGAAGCATACGTAAATACAAATGTACATATGCCATCATAAACATGTGAAATTTTATCCCAAAACCATCATAAAGACAGAATTTTATCCCAAAATTATCATGAAATAATGAAAATGTTTCTTTAGGCTTATAGGTAGGTGCATAAAGTAATTTGAGCTCAAAATTATGATCATTATATTACGATGAATGATAAAACGGTTCTGCATCCGGCTGGGGGGCCACGCTGGGGGCTGCCCGGATTGGCAACCTTCCCAGGAATGGCTCAAATCTCTCATCTACCATTAGATACCTTGTAGCGTTGATAATAAAGTTCATATTGCTGTCAGAGCCCACATAGGAGAATACAGCCGGGAAACGCTCCGTGCCGCATCTGTTGGTATAAAGGTTCAACTAGCTTTTTTCCCGCGATTTCGTCCGCGTTGGAATACATTAAATAGCCTATGTTACTAAGTGATAATACATAACTCTATTGGTGAACTAATTTTTAAAATCGACCCAGTTCTTTTTGAGTTTCATTACAAACAAAAATACAAATCTTTTCGCTTTCTATACTATATATACACTATAATATACTATATAATATTATAAAGAGGAGAGATTTGTATTGTTGTGTGTTTGTATTGAATAGGCTCCGAAACTTCGGGACCGATTTCAAAACATCTTTAACCGTTATTATAAAGCTAGATTATGACTTAGTAACATAGGCTATATATTATACTAGCCGTCGGCCCCGGCTTCGCACGGGTAGACAAAATATTTGATAAATGCCTACCCGTGCGAAGCCGGGGCGGGCCGCTATATAATATAAGTATAGATGAGAAGTGTAATTTTTATAACCCACACAATCGTGGATGCTGCACACACAGTACACCTCAACTGGGAACCAATAGGTACCTATGCCGTGTAGTTAGTAACTCTACCATCGACTGCGAAGGCAACCTTCTTGGTAATACAAAGTTGTTTTTGCTGTCGTGCCACGTTCACAATGGAGGCACGATGTATAATTGTATATATTTTTCAATATTTTATGGACAAGGGTTTACTATGTTATTGGCCATTGGGTAGCATAACAAGCAGCTGATTTAGAAGAGTATCCTAGTACTTACAATTTTCTTATCCCCCACGATGCCATTCCCCAGAGCACACCATCGCTCACTGCTGGCGCCCCGGTATCTCTCTGAAAATACAAAAAAAAATACAGGTAAAATTAAATTAAATTAAACTTATTATTTCAGCATCTTTAAGTCCTGTTTTTTTACATATTAAAATGTAGGTACAGAAATAAAGATCTATCCTATTGTTTCCTTAACGGTTACAAAATTCCGTTTAGTAATTCATAAATTTGAGATTTCTCAGTACCAACTTATGATAAGCTACTAATATTATAAATGCGAAAGTTTGTGAGTATGGATGGATGGATGGATGTTTGTTACTCTTTCACGCAAAAACTACTCAACAGATTTGGATGAAATTTAGAACACAGATAGTTTACAACCCTGGATTAGCACATAGGACAACACACTTTTTATCCAGAGAAAATGTTTATATTAGGTTCGTCTGCGCTAAGCTCAACGCGGACGATATCGCGGGCAGAAGCTAGTATATGTATATGTATGGTTGATTGGACTCACCGTGCAAGGCGCCTGCTTGCCCGTCTGTGCGAGACAGATGAAGTTTTCGGAGACCCTGACCCCGAACCGCATCGTGATATTATTACACTTGGGTCGAGGGAGCAGACGAGCGTAGTACGCCTGCAGGGTCAACGCGCTGGGCTCAAAGATACCATCACGCTGTGGAATACAAATACATATATCGTCACAAAAAAACAAAATCAAAAAAACATTTATTCAGTTCAGGCCCTAATAAGGCACTTATGAAGATCTAAATTACCACCGGTTCGAAAAAAGCTACATGAGGAGAACCGGGACGAACTCAATTTAAGAAACGGCTAAACAAGTGTCTTAGAATGAGATATTGAAAAAAACATTTTTATATGACCAATTAAATTACGACACAACCCATAAGTTAAACTGACGTACCATTGGAAAACAATGTAACGGGCTCTGTTCCACCGCGTCATCCCTACAATTGCTTACCCTGATCGCCCCCCAGCTGGCCACCCACGCGTCTTCGAAGGCCGGTACCATATAACGGTTCGGTAAATCCACTCCGTGCACGGAATCTGAAAATCTGACAAAACTCTTTATGTTCACATTTTAAGCTTAAGCTAAATACATATGGACAGTGCCGGCGTTAAGGTGGGCGTAATGGGGCTACAGCACAGGGCGGCAAATTTGGGGGGACGTCATACGAAATACATAAAAGAAAAATCAAGAGAAAAATTAGGATGAGCATCAAAACCCCCGTGTCGATGGCTCTGGTTAACGCTTAAGGAATGATTAAATTCTTTACATAAGCTCACATTGGTTCAGCAAACAATTTATACTCGATAGTGATTTTCATAAGTGGGCGCCACAATATTTTTGCCCGGGGCGTCAGTGACCCTAACGCCGGTTCTGCATATGGACATTAACAAGTTTTTTTTTAAACTACTAGCGTGGCATACTAGCATACGGCCCATGGTGGTAAGCGGTCAACGTAGCCTTTGGACGCTTGCAACACCAGGGGTATCACTCGCGCGCTGCCCACCCTATAGAGAGAGAGAGAGAGAGAGAGAGAGAGAGAGAGAGAGAGAGAGAGATATAGAGTTAGAGGGGCTTACCTGATTTTGGTGTCGAGAAGCGCAAGGGCTACGTCATGGTCGGGCTCCTTGCGTATACCCCAGGCGGGGTGCCTCATCACTTGCGCTATCCCGGCCGTCTGGCCCCCGCGGTCCACGTACCGGGACCCCGCGCGGACTTGTAGACGACTTGTGGTAGGAGACCTGTTCAATGTACCTATTATTACACCTCTAATGGTCGAAACTGAAACCCCATTCAAATCTGATGTCACATTCATTTTGAGTGGTCTCCGATCTAACATGCAAAATGTATGTTGATTACGCTTCAAACATTTGCGTAAGCGCCGTGGAGCCTTCACCGAGTCAGCGATGTGGAAGACGTAAAGATTATTATCAAAATTTTAGAAAACTAAATATTAGGTGAGAACATTAAACAGACTTTGGAAAACATTAATGTATAGGTATAAAATATATTATGTGGAGTTATATATTTACCAAAATCTATGTATAATATAAATATAGTAAATGTTATTACCTAATTTCATTTTTCTAAATTATAATAAGTAATCTTCACGTCTTCCCACAAGGGTCCCCAAAGTAGGGTAGGCAGAGGAGTTACACCACCCACTTTCCACCGAAGATAATATGGTGCCAACGTGACAGATAGTGAGTCCGTCGCCGTCTCTTAGGCATTACATACGTCCTTGAATCTTTTCTCAGACGTATGGAAATTTCCTCACGATGTTTCCTTCACCGTAAAGCTCGTGGTGTGACTAATAAATGTTGGTTAGAATATCTCATTGGTACGGACCAGTGGGATTCGAACTTGCATCTCTATTCTTAAGTACCTACCTACTTTTTAGCCTATTTTCTTTCATTTATGGCTTGTGCTTGCAATTGCTATATAATTGCGTGTTAAATAAGTCGTTACCTAATCCATGCAAAACAATGGCAATTTTATTCTTAATTTATTACATAAACACTCATTGTAATGATCTCCTAACAGTAGTGAGAAAGGAGTAAGTATTCTTACAAGTAGTGTAAAAATAACATGGGCATATAAGAAGAACCAGAATTTCTATTGCCATTATTGTCTGAACTAAGGAAAGCATATCAATTAAGAAACTATAAAACAACCAGTATGGGTAAATTAATTGAGATACTGAATTTAGAATGTTCAACACGTAGGTACTTATATTACGTAAAGTATTTTATTAAAAAATCATTTACTATGTAGGTAGTTGCGAAATGTTCACGGAGTGAGAGAGAGAGAGGAGGAATTCACGACAATATAAATTTATAGCCATTTCAATAAAGTAGTTATTACTTTGAAATAGCCAATTGTTGATACTATATGTTAGCATGAAAACAGTATTTTAAATTTACATACTTATGAAGAAGGTGCGCAAATATATTGACAAAATAATTTTATTGAATAACTTATTCTACCGAAGTTTCAAAAACCGAAAAGTAAGTAAATAAGATTAGACTGGCAAAGCTTAAATGTGGTGTGTAAAAAGCATTAACTATTTTTATTTATACGTGTTATTTTCAGAATAGTTTGTGGAAAGATTGAAGACGTAGAAATTATTTGTCAAGAACATACAACGTAAGTTGGATACAGGCAACTATTTAGGTCACTGTAGTGTAATCTAAAAGATTATATTCAGAAAAAATACCTATATACAAAATAGACCTTGTTATAAGCAATCAATTATATAAAAAAAATTGAACTGTGTTAGAATATTTTAATATTGTGCGCAAGTGGGATATGAATAAATAAAGAAAACAAACTTAAAAGATTATTATCCCAACCCGTTTCCCTTCTAAACATCAAATGAAGAAGTAAATACTATTTAAATCTGGAACACTCACTTCCATAAACAATTCGCGGTGGTGATGATCACACGAGGGTTGAGCAGGGATCCCGTACACCAGTGCTTGCCACTCTTCTGGATAGACACCACATAGGGGTAGTCTTCGATAACTGCATCACGCGAGGCGATCAACCGCCGCCCGTCTAGTCAAATACAATAAAAAAACTATCCTATCATTATTGCCATCTTACCTACCACAGGCTAAATAAACCATAATGTGAATTGGTTGTCTTCACGTGTCATAGACTCTTCCATTTGTTTTTACGATGTCTACCGAATTAATTAAATTTTAGTGTATTAAGTAATTAAATTGTAAAACTTTCCTATAAGCTGTTGGTGTGCCAATTCAATAAATAAACAGAAAGACGCATACATTTTTCGGTGTGATAAGCGCCATTTAATTATAGACCCAAATCCTGGCCAGTGTTTCTCTAATTCAAGTAAAAAACCGAATATAACCACAAACTTTATTTATCAACCCTCAATTCATGGATTACCTCTGCCCTTAGCGATTGGAGATGCTGGACCCTTATGCAAGCTGGTCCCACGCTTAGCTGCAGTTCTGTTGCCAGTTTTTGAACCTTTTTTATTCTTGTTAGATTTGCCTGACCTTTTGCCAGACCTTCCACGCTTCCCACTTTTGCCCCGACCCTTCTTTCCTCGTTTATTTTTTTTATTCTTCTTCTTATTTTTCTTGCCCTTCCTCGCTGTCTGCGGTTTACCGACTTTAGCCTTTTTGGCGTCTTTAGCGACATCTTTACCTTCTGGATTAACCAACGCAGCGTCCGGAGATCTCTTCCTCCTTAGTAAAGTATCGTAATTTGGTAGGACCTTTTTAACCCTGGACTTTTGATCGAAAGCGGGATCGTGCGGGAAGTAAGGGCTGTCGGGAACGTCCAGCCCTACGTTGGCGCCGACTGGTGGGTATGCGGTGTACGCTTCCAGTCCAACTGCTTTCTTTTTTGGCTTTAGTTTGACAACACGGTCATCGGGAACTCCAGGTTTTATGTACCTTCTGGAATTAAATATGTGAACACGCTCAGGTTTTACCCTTTTTGATTGTTGTTGGAAGTCCCCCGCAGAGATTTCCCCGCATGATGCCCAGCTCAAATATAATACAAGAATTAATAGCAACGGTTTCATCGCAACGTTGGGTGTTGCGAAGTGAGAGTGCAGGGATAAATTTAATGCATTTTTTTATCGCAGTTTTGATGGCGTTGGTCAATTGAGCGATAAATTTTTCGATTTACCTGTCATATTATATTCGTATACCTACGAAGTTTCAGGGTCATTTTATGCGTTTGTAATTTTGTTATCAAACAACTCTTACCAGATGGACTCATACCATAAAAACTTTCCATTTCTTTGACATAAAAAATGCCAAATACTTTTTTAACAAATGTAGCGAACCCGCCTATTGGAAAGCGGATACCTATGAACGCTTGCAGGTAGGTACTCGGCACGTATGACACAATAGGAGTCCGAGAATCGGTCAAGTAGTATAAGAGCAAATTCAGAGGTATTAACGTCAACCAGTTTTTATTAAAGCGGATATAAATATGATGTCCTAGTCCCTGGGTGCAATTTTCTTGTAGGTAGCGAGCTGCACAGCCAGCTGGTGCAGTATCTGCTTCCCAGCTCGGCCCTCTTCAGGAGGTAGGGCTCTGGATAGACGGACCACGCGCCCGCACTCACGGACAAAGTATTCCAGCTCATTCTCCAACTGTCTACCATCTCCTGCAATAAGGAGATCTCATTTCAAAACATTATTAGTGCTGTTATCACCTTCTAGATATACGAATAAGGTTGTGTCTGTGATGAGGAAATCAAGGCATTATACTCGTATTAATCACATGATTATTTGCACGGTTCTTCTCAGGTGGCATTTTTTCCGAACCGGTGGTAATTTAGATCTTCATAAGTGCCTAATTAGGGCCTAAACTGAATAAATGATTTTGATAGACACAGACGGAAATCTGAATATTAAGATATTTGGTGTGTTTGATCAGGCTAAAGCTTCAAAATGTTGAATTGATTTTGACAGGTAGTTTGATTATTCAAATATTAAAGGAAATAACCAGTTCAGATGTTCAGTGTGTCAGATTCATTTGTTCGAAATTCGTGCAGACGAAGTAGTTAAGTCATCTTGAGGATAATTTATAAGAGCAACCTTGTCCCATTTTCCCGTGTGGTGGCTGCATACATTTATTGGTCAGTCTGGCCAACTGAGACCGCTCCGAGCTAAAGGCTTCATCCAGATCGAATAGCTCCAGGGGCGGTGGAGCGGGCTCTCTGAATGTTGGCGGGAATACCTGGAGATAAATTATTGTAATAACTAAACTGAAGTACACAAAAATCCTGGCCAAATGTGAGTACGATTCGAGCGGGAGTCCCGAACTGAATGAAAGAGATAACACACGGATACAATCAATGATGAAATTACCCGGTTCTTGTACTTCTTGTGAACCCTTTTAACTGATGCTTAAATTTTCTTTATTATTTGTTTGCGTTGTTTAATCGGTTAACTATTGTAGTTTGTAAGAGATTTTGCTATTTATTGGTAGGACAGACGGAAAGACAATAAATAACGCTATTATAAAGTCGTATGGTAGCCCTAAAAACAAAAGTCAAACAGTCCATTCTGACGCAGCATCCGAAAGGTGTATAATGTGAAGAGAAAAATATCATCTCCGCAATAGTTACTACTAGGGCACCATAAAATGTAAGAATTTATTACCAACCGCTAACTGAAGTGGTGGAAACGGAGTCTCGAACTGTGGCGCAATCAACCGCAGAGGCTCGTGTTTAACTCCTAGCGCGCTATACAAACCTAGTACTTCTGGCACTGAAAATATAATATCTTTATATTGCTAGTAAGCGCGTACTCATATATGGTGGGGTTTACATTTAAATTTCACTCGCGACTACCTCGTGGAAGTATGCAGTAAAAACACTTGCCCGTAGGGGTACATACGTTTTTTCCTGGATAGAAAGAAAGTTGCGAAGTAATCCTGCTAAGTCTACATTTCAATACAAGATACCCAGTTCAGCCGTAAGATGGTGTATAATAATATTATATATGGAATTATAGATAATGCTCATTTTGAAGGCTTCGGCAAGTCCTTGCTTGATCCATGCGAGAATACATTTCCCCACGGATATCGTGATGATCGTGTCATAAAAAAAACGATGTCATTTTGGTCATATTACTTCCCGACAGTACCAGGCGGTCATAACTAAGAGAAGACTCACACTGCGCCAAGTTGAGTGAGAACAGTCTCCAGGTGAACAGGGCGTGGGGGTGCAGCGGGGCGAGGCGCGGGGGCGGGGCGGTGGCTGGCTCAGGTAGCGGCAACTGGCTCAGCCACATTGTGTCCCCTAGAGTACGGTACTCGTTGATCTGAGGAAATGAATAAAGAACAACTTAAAGGGGAAGACTTTCAGAAAGGGGAAGAGTTTATTAGAGGCAGTTTTAAATTAGCTCCAGTGATAGAAAAGTTGAGGAGCAAGCGTTTGACATATTATGGGCATGTTATGCGGAGAATTGAAGATAACGTTGTTAAGAAAAGTTTGAAAGATGACATGGCCAGAAAGCAAGTGAGTACAGGAACGGCTGATAGAGAAGGATGGAAAAGAAAAACATATTGCACCGACCACAAACAACATGGGAAGGGCAGGAGAATGATGATATTTTATAATTCCTTCATGGAAAAAAATATTAGGACTTTCCTTTGGGGACTTACCCTTAGAAGACTTTAAAAAATGTTATTTTATCTATAATAAAATGATGGTATATGGTATCTTTAGTCAGACAAAAAAAAAGAAAAATGATAGGGGCGTCACTGTGCCGTTCTTATGGCAACCCGCCGCAGCTTGTACATAGAGCATCAACCGTCTTGATTGGTTTGTTGCAGTAAATGGTAAAATGTCATAACATGGATTCCATTTTGTGAAGATTGCCAGTAGCCAATTTAGTTGCGTTTCCAGACTTCTTTGCCAAACTAGAATTATAGTGCAAGTCGTTAGCCTTATGGCAAGAGCTAATATATGATTAAACATGTAATGTTTTATTACATCGGGGTCCTCAACATCGACGGGGTTAAGGTGCATGTCCGCCAGCCCGCCCAGGTGGTTGAACACCATCTCCCTGATGAGGTCATTGCACTCGCTCTCCAGGTACTGGTCCGAGAAGAAGTGCCCGGAGCCGATCACGAACAGTTTCCCTGGAGGTGATAGAGGAAGCTTTTCGTTTTTAGGTTCCACAACACGCGAGAGATATTTCTGGTGTTGCAAGTGTCCATACGCTACGGTAACCGCTTACCATCCGGCGGGCCATATGCTTGTTTGCCACCTTAGTGGTATAAAAAGGTTTTCTCAATAGCAAGGCAAGCATTTGTAAAGCCCTATTTGATGGTAAGCGGTCAATGTAGCCTATAGACACTAGCATCACCAGGGGTATCACTAGCGCGCTGCCAAACGCATTGCTGAGAGGGCTCACTGTTCAATCAGTATATTATGTTATCCCTACTGCCAGAACAGGGAATCTTTAAGGAGCTGTGATGCCCTTGCACACTGCAGCAACAATACTACAGCAGACGGAGAATGTCATTTGGCTGAGATTTTACGTCCTTTAGAAGGAGAAGAAGATTTGATACTTAGTAACTTTGAAGGGTCTCCCAAAGCTCCTAAATTGAGCGAGAGATACTTTACTTTATCTTTTTTCTACACTACATAGAAGAAGTGATTTTTGCAGATATTTTGTTTGAGATATGTTTAGCAGGACATGTTGCTGCCACAGTGAGTCCTCTCAACAACAATTAGACTTGGCAACGTGTTGGTGACAAGCATGAATACTTTGCGACTACGTATTCGTATCGCCTTCGACTATTTTTGTATTGGTTAATGAACAGCGCTGCGCCGGTGAAAAGTGTTTTTTTTTTTTTGTAAATCGTTTTCGAATACGTTTTGAAAAAGTTATTGCTTCCGGCACTGGTGTTGCAAAACGTTTATAGTCTACGGTTATTGTTCACCAGCAGGCAGGCAGACTTACTTGCTACCATCTCGTAGTAAAAAAATCTCACCTCCGCTGTCAGAAGTGTACAAGGCCGCTACGGGCCGCTTGACAGGGTAGCACACGTCACTGCTAGACAAGATGGCCGCCGCGGGCTTCTTGACTGTCAACGTCGCGCCGTAAGGGTACACGAAGTTAGGCGCGGCAGGCTCTTCGCTAAAACAATAATGATTAATAACGGTCAGAATCTATACTAATATTATACAGAAGAAATATTTGTATTTTTGTATGTTTCTATTGAATAGGCTCTGAAACTATTGGACGCATTTCAAAAATTCTTTCACCGTTAGAAAGCTACATTATCACTGAGTAACATAGGCTATATATTATACTAGCTGCCCGCTCCGGCTTCGCACGAGTAGACAAAATATTTGATAAATGCCGTGATAAAAATTGATAAATTATGAAGCCGGGGCGGGCCGCTAGTATTTAAAAAAGAAAACGAGCGAGCGTTACAGTAATCGTTATTGTGATGGGATGTGCAACGTCCGACATCCGATGGCCAACACTAGCACCGCGCGTGCTCATTGGTCAAATCAAATAGCGCGCGCTTCCCCGGCTTCTTGTAACACATTTCCGTCCCTTTGCACAAATTACTCCCACAGATAGCAGGAGACCGAGAGGAAAGATGTTACACATTAAAAATCTATATTAGTATTTTTTATATCAAGCATTCGATTAGGACGTTCGTATGAACGTCCAGTCAAAAAAATACCTTTAAGGCCATATTTTACGGTGATACATAAAAAAAAACAAAATAAAGTAAAACAAAATAAAAACAATATAAACAAAATAAAAAGTACACCGATCAGTGTTGCCATACAGAGCCTCGCGCGGCTGTAGACCCTCGCGCTTCCTACACTAGTTAGGCATAATATTATCTGTGGTAACACTCTCTCTTACCGGCCGACCGACGAACGCGCACGGCACGTTTTAACTTGTCTTTTATAAAATAGTTTTACTGTCGTTATTCTCCTTGTTGCTCTTTTGTTTTATATTATTTCATATTTGTAATTCTTTCCTACATATTTCACTTATTCAATACACGCTATACAAGTTTCTTCGTGTACTTTTATTGTTGTGGGGAAAACCATCCTCATAAGGCCTTGCAACGCACAACTAGTGGGAATTTACAATACGTTGATAAATATTGATCTACAGATACTCACAGATAGTCATCGGATTCACTGAGATAATGCGGCATTCTCATCAATTGCTTAGTGACTGCCCGGTTCAGTATGCCGTTGGATATGTGACACTCTTTAGGGTGATAGAATTTGTGATACTTCGCGCGGACAACGCAATCTGAAAACAAATTAGCAATGTTTACTTTGTAGCGAACTCTTTTGAGAATAACTAGATAGCGCTGTTCGTAACTCATGTAACTGACAACAGATGGCGCTAGTCAAACCTACATCGCGCTATCGAGGTTTTCTGATAGCCGGATATTTCGAATTCTGATTTCTTGTGTAAGTCGAGCAGCCAATTTGTAAACATGGCCATGATCAAAACAAATGAGTCACTTTGCAGCTTCAAAGAAACTCGACTTTTCGCTTAGGTAATGGTGCTTCGAAAAGAATACAGCATCGTATCTTCAACGGTGTGAACTGAAGTGAAAAGATATTTGCAGTGTTGACAACGCGCGAGTGGCACCCTTGGTGTTGTAAGCATCCCTTGGCTACGGTACGGTAACCACTTACCATGAGACGGACCCTATGCCTGTTCAGTAAAACAACATACAATCATATTGTAGTCTTTGCATACAACTTTCGTTGCTGACCTACGACACGGCTACATATATATTCTGGATAGAATTACATTAGGTAAACGAAGCAAAGTTCCCATGCTTACCATTATTGACAACGATCCCAAACTCCTCGAGAAAGAAGTTGATGTTAGTATTCATTCTCTCCTCCCCTCCATCTGTCATGGCCACCAGAACAGAGTCTCCCCTCTCCACCACACTCTTTAAGCACGCTAGCTCGTCGTCTGTGAACACATTCTGAGGTCCTGGTACTACCAAAACCTTCACATCTTGTAGTATATTTGGAGTGAGCTCTTCGCGGTTTCTGGAATCCCGGTTACTTTGTTTATATACTGTATAGGCTGACATATTGCCCGCCTGATGGTAAGCGGTCACCATATTTATTTATTTGTTAGGCAAAGACTTATAGTATGAAAGGTTTTGGCGAGACTTATGTGGCTAGCAAGCGTAAGGCCAGCCTGATGGTAAGCAGTCATCGTAGCCTATGAAAGCTTGCAACACCAGGGATATCACTCGCGCATTGCCGACCCTAAATATTGTCGTGGTGATACTCACATCATGACTTTCCAGGTAGACTTGAGTTTTCGGTGCAGCAGCTTGTAGTTTTCGTTTATTTTGAACAACTCATTCTTGGACACATCGAACAATATCGTGTTCACTAGCGACTTCATTTTGCTTATATTTTTGTCAATAACTTGCAACTATTTCCGTAAGGTTACTTGGTCCTAAACAAATACTATAAGACAGTCTTTGATTATAAGTAGGCACATATAATATCATTGATAAGTAGGTATATAATCAGAGAAGCTTTCAGAGAAGACAGTATAGGTCGTTTTCAAGACTCAGAACAATTAAAAAAGGTATGTAGATGGAGCATTGCGAACAACGAAGGCGTAGTTTCATTGTATTCCTTATAGTTGTGTGCGTGTACTTGTGTATATTAACAGTGCAAAGCGTGTTCATTTACCTTTTTTATTTGATCTGATCCCCAAGCGTGCTCCAAGAGAATACAATACTTCTTCTTCTTTAAGTTTATGGCGACAAGCTTTAAATACAGCTATTGTGCCTCTCGTCTCCTATCTCTGTTGACATTAACTGTTGTCGGTTGCTAAGCAACGAGCAGCAACTAGGGAAGTAGTGTTGGCCGTTAAAATAATTAAAATTATGCAATCTATTGTTGCCACTATCATAAAAAAACTTTATTTATGACAACCTTCTTATCGAGATATTTTGCGTTGTCTTGTTGAAGAAGCCAGTAGTAGTTTAACTTGCGTACATTTTTATAGTGATAAGAGCGCCTGATGGTCAGCGGTCACCCTCACAGGAACCTACAGACGCTTGCAATAGGTAGTGAATGAAATACTTCTTAAAAAAATAATGAAAAAGGCACGTATAAATGTTGAAATAATATAATTTTATTTACAAATTGGTTATAGCACTAGGACATTAAGCTATGTTCCAGCTCCTAGGCCTGGAACGTTATGTACAGTTTATATTATATATAATGTATTGCCTACGCTCCGTCACGCTGATTGGCTTCAAGATACAGAAATGTTATCACGTTAATTACACCAACTGACAACATCTATAATATAAAAATAGATAGAGAAAAAAAAACTAAAAATTGCCTGAAAGAAATCTGAAAATGGGTAGACAAAATATTTGATAAATGTCTACCCGTGCGAAGCCGGGGCGTGTCGCTAGTCAAAATATAAAACCGAAAAATCTACTAAAGTTATCAGTTACCTATATTTGATAAGGACCTTATTTAACCTCTTTTTTGTATAATATCTTACATAGTATATTTTTATACCACTAAGGTGGCAAGGAAGCATACGGCACGCGTAATAGTAAGCGGTAACCGTAGCCTATGGACGGTTGCAACACCAGGGTATCACGTTGCCGACCCTTGAGAAATATCTTCACACCCTTCTTGAAGAACCCCATGCTGTACTCCTTTGGAGAAACCACAATATAATACTACCGTGCCGGTAGCAGGAACATTGTCGACTACGTAAACGAAAACGTATCTCGCGAAATGCCAAAATTGCCGTACTATTTTTTAGTTCCACTTTTCACCACCGCAGCGCTGTTCATTTTTCAATACAAAAATAGTCGAAGGCGATACGAAAACGTTGTCGCAATTATTCATGCTAGCCCTACAGAAATACGTACGTACATACACACTTTTCAGCATAGGACCTTATTATAATGCGACGAATGTCAGTTGGTATAATTAACATAAATTTTAGCTTACATTATTTCAGTTTACATAAAATAGTTGTGCTACATATCAGGAACAAAATATGTTTATGAATTACATGCCTTTATACACATTACTGCATAGAATAAACATATCTGAAAAATGAGATTCTCAGTATAGAAAATATACTCATTAAAATTTAATGAGTATATTTTCTAAACTTTTCTTTTATGATTAAAGAATACATCGGCATGTATAATAATACTAGATATTAATCACGTTATGAAGTATTTCAAGTGTCATACTATTTTTCAAACTATGGCGATTCAAACACACAAGAAAATGGGTCATATATACGCGAAGTCAACTCGGTCGGAACGTCGAGTGTAAATAAACAATTTAATATCCGCGTTTTCATATCATTTATACTACAAAAATATAACAAAACAAAAATAAACAATAAATATATAAAAAATACAATTTAATATTACCAAGCCGTTTTTGCCGTTGCGTTGATTTCTGCATGTATGGAGTGTTTTTGGACCGCAAAATAAATTTGGTAATTCCATTTGATACAAGGTTTAGTTTCCATAGTTTTAAAAACGTTAAAAAAGGCCAGATAGTGTACGAAGGCTTATAAAAACAGCTGAATGTACAATAGTATACATTAAATTATTTGTAATATTCACTAAATAATCTGTACAAATTGTATAGATAATATACAAAATTGTATAGATAATATAACACTTATAAAGTAGGAATGAAACTATAATATCCACGTAGCTTCACTACAATTTCAATAAATTATTTACAAAAATTAGATAATTAATACTTATCATCGATATATGTTTGTATCATTTTAATGTCCTTTTGAGCTGACTTTGAGCTTTACAACTAAATTTATATATTAAAGTGAATATTGTGTTAAATTAAATAATGGCTCCGAGCTAAATTATATTTAAAAATGTACTTTTTGTGGAGCCATCTAATTAATTTATAAGAAAGAAAGACGTTTATTTTGTTGGTTCTCTGAAACATATGTTGTTATTATCTAAGAAATGTATTTGTAAAATATTCGATTAAGATCTTTCTTATCTTTTGAGTAAAAAAAACATTCTTTTGGACAAAATTACTGTGAATAAATTGGACAAGGTTTTTTTTACCGTGGCGTATAAATAAGTCCACATAGACTTAAGAGGCGAAATTGTTGCCCATTTTCCATAATTATATTTTACAACAAATTTTACATACTTCTTAGATACACGTACCAGGGTAACATGAAACCATAAGAAACTTTATATTCATAATTCATTCGCAATTTTCCCACAAAGACATTTTTACCAATTCTTCCACTGACACGTACCAGGATACCATGTAATAAGCCAATATTTATTATAACAATTATTTTTTATTAAAAATGCTTCAATGGATATGTATCCATCAGAGGGATTGAAGCATTTTTAATAAACATGTACCAGGGTATCATGAAATCATAAGAACCCTACATTTGAGCCGTTAATCCGATGGATATCCGCCAGAAAGTCCTCTCTCTATAACTGATATACCTCTGAAAATGTTCAACTACTAAAAAGTGTAAGTTCACAGCG
This sequence comes from Falcaria lacertinaria, assembly GCA_951449985.1. Classification (NCBI taxonomy): domain Eukaryota; kingdom Metazoa; phylum Arthropoda; class Insecta; order Lepidoptera; family Drepanidae; genus Falcaria; species Falcaria lacertinaria. The sequence continues at coordinate 2,082,503 of OX602133.1, read as the reverse complement.
ACACGTACCAGGGTCTCATGAAATCATAAGAGCCCCACAGCCGTTAATCTGACGGATATCCGCCAGAAACTACACCTGGATACCTCTGAAATTGTTCTAAACCATTAAAAAAGTATCCTTCTACTAAGTTTACAGCGACACGTACCAGGGTATCATGAAATCATAAGAAGCCCATGTCGAGAGCATTGTACAAGGCGGCGATGTCCGAGTGGCTGGATATCCGCCAGAAAGGGTAGTTCTTCGCCTTCGCGGCAGCCTCTTCGTCTTGACCGTCGCCGACGACGACGTAGGTGCAACGCTCGCCGAATCTCTGCTTTATTTTCTCAAAGCAAGTCTCTTTGCCTGTGGACAAAAACGTTGGAAATAATTATGGATTTAAATGAAGTTTTTCATAATTACAAATAGTTAAGTAGCTGAAACTACATATTAAATAATATTATAGTAAAGTAAAGAAACAAAAAAATATTTTTTCTTGATCATTTTGTTCAGATTATTAGGACAAAGTTATAAAATTATTATACTGTCATCAGTCCTTCATAAGAGTGCAAATTATCGAAATAATGAGACATCTTGATGTCCATAGAAATGACGTTGCATGATTCTGTCACATTGAATGTATATTTATATCAAAAATGTTGAAAAAATAACAATACCAAATCCTCTAAAAATACACGCGTCAAACTTATAACACCCATCTTTTTGAGTGGGGCTTTAAAAATATGGTAGGAGTGCGGCTGTGTAGAGTACTGACCCGTCTTGGTGGCGGAGTAGATGTTGTCGATGGGGAACACGCCCCCGAGCCCGAACAGCAGCACCTTGGCCAGCGCCGGCACCAGCTGCGTGGTCGTCACCAGCACGTTCACGCAGTTCTCCCTGCAACCACACTCTACAATGTATCTACCTATAAAGCGGGCTACACACCTTCAGTTTTAACTGTACACGTACAGTCGAACTGTGCAGTTATAACTGACACTCCTGGTCTACACACGTTTAGTTTAGATCGTCAGTACAACTGCACAGTTGTCAGCTCTGCCTACACAAATACGATTTAACTGCACAGTCCGACTGTACAGTTCAAACTGAACGTGTGTGGCTCGCTTTATCTACATAAATCAACGTTGGAAATCTACTAACTGACATGACATTCAACGGATGACAACTCGCTAGCGAAAATTTTTCCCAAAGGAATACAGCATGGGGTTCTTCAAGATGGGTGTGCAGAGATTTTTGAAGATACCCCTGGTATTGCTAGCGGCTACAGGCTACGGTGACTGCTTACCATCAGGTGGGCCGTATGCTTGTGTGCCACCTTAGTGGTTTATAAAAGAAAATACAAATGTGTGTGTGTGTGCGAGTGCGTGTGTGTGTGTTACCTGGAGTTGATCATGTTGAGGCACTTGCAGGCGAGGGTGAGCCAGTTGTCGGTGGCCTGCTCGAGCTCTCCTCGCAGCTGCAGCCACTGCTCGCGCTTGCCCGCGCCCAGGAGACCGCCCACACTATAACACAACACACAATACATAAAGCACGCTACACACCTACAGTTTTAACTGTACAGTCGAACTGTGCAGTTATAACTGACGCCTCTAGTGTCTACACACGTTCTGTTTCAATCGTCAGTTCAACTGCACAGTTGTCAGCTTTGCCTACACACGTACGATTTAACTGCACAGTTCAACTGTACAGTTAAAACTGAACGTGTGTAGCCAGCTTAATACATAATAATACCACAATAAACTTCGGCTTAGGCTTCGACGAAAAAATACCCTCGGCTTCAGGCAAAATTGGGCGACGTTTAGCCAACTGGGCACTGTAACTCCACCTTACAGAAGACCGCAGTGAAATAACACTACTTGATATAGTGTTGTGTTTCTGCGGTAAGAAAAGTTGCCAGTGCTCCACGAGGACACGCTGGGGTAGTAGTAATGCTGCTAGCACAATGAGTCCTCATCAACGACATGGTTGGCAACCCGTTAGTGATACCCCTGGTATTGCCTATAGCCGCTAGGCTACGGTGAATGCTTACCATCAGGTGGGCCGTATGCTTGAGTGCCACCTTAGTGGTATAAAAAAAAAAAATGACAGTTAGTAGATTTTCAAGGTTGGTTTATGCGTGCTACACTCTTTCAGTTTTAACTGCACAGTTCCGTTTCAGTTTTTTTTTAGTGGTAAATAAAAAATAATGTTTGTTTGCGTACCTGTTCCGGTAGTTGTTGTATGTGTCCTTGATCTTCCTGTAGCGGAAGGCCAGCTTGCGCATCCAGTCGACGCCGCCCCTCGCGCCGGGCGCCGCGCCGGCCGCGTGGAACCCGTCCGCGGTGAAGTTGTACGCGGACAGGTCCTGCCCGTTGTCGTCCGCCGCCACCGCGTCTATGTGCTCCTGGTCACAGTCCTGACGAACACGCGCTTATACAGAGACTTGTCATCGCTTATATCACTATATATATAGTCCGCGGTGAAGTTGTACGCGAACCGAAAATGAAAAAAAAACATAGAGCACTGAGTTTCTTGCCGGTTCTTCTCAGGTGGCTTTTTATCCGAACCGGTGGTAATTTAGACCTTCATAAGTGCCTTATTAGGGCCTAAACTGAATAAATGATTTTGATTTTGAACCAGTCCTGCCCGTTGTCGTCCGGCGCTACCGCATCTATGTGCGCCTGGTAACTCCTGACGAACACGCGCTTATCTTATATGTATATAAAATTCTCGTGTCGCGGTGTTTGTAGACTCCTACGAACGGCTTGACTGCGACTCATTAAATTTTGTGTGCATATTTTATTAGGGTAGGTCTGAGAATCGGACAACATCTATTTTACATCCTCCTAAATAAAAAAAAAGAATTTTGATATCGGTCCAGTAGTTTCGGAGCATATAGACATTTATCAAATATTTTGTCCACCCGTGAGGAGCCGGGGCGGGCAGCTAGTATCCCTATATATGTAGAGGATTTTACTTTTTACTTCTGCCTTACAATATAACGCCGTACTTCTTTATGTCTTCCTTATATGTAGGGCGAATTGGAATCTCCCGTGGGTTTTCCCATCAATATTAGAGCCGCCCGACTTGGGACTGTACCTCCACCTTACAGAAGACCGCAGTGAAATAACACTACTTTGATATAGTGTTGTTTCTGCGGTAGGTAAGGTTGCTAGTGCTCCCCGAGGATAGGCTGCGCTAGTAGTAATGCTGCTAGCACAGTGATTCAGTGTGGAATGCTTTCAATTTTATATATTTACGTACTAAGTAAACTCACCTCAACATCATTGAAGAAGAAATGTGTGTCAGCCAAGCTGAATATCATCTCTTCCATTCTAAAACCCAATTGAACTATCTGCTGTGTGTCCTGGAAGTACAGATAAATATATTATTATTTATAAGTATGTTAGTTACTAAGGTTATATGGGCCTATTTAAGGATTATTATTAATACAGTCAGCTTCAGCCATGACACAACCTACCCACAATGGTCGCCAAAAGGATAGGCAGAGGTGTCACATAATGGTTTATTTATATGCAACATTAATTTGTTTTTTAGTTATAGTATAAATCATAAATCATAAATTTTTATTGCAATTAGTTTACAGCATTTTAGAATTATACTAATACACAGTACACACCCTGTTTATAGGGCACAGCAATTGTGATAGTGAGAGGGCATTTATTAATTTATATTATCTATTTTATATTAAACCTTATTATAAATAAAACTGTAACAGGTACAATGTATATTGAAGATATTTAGTTTTTTTTTCTGAGGACTCTCAATGCTCTTTTTACTAACCGCAGTGGCCTCGAGTTTGAAGCAACGGCCTGTCATCTGATGGGCCCAGGTTCAAACCCCGGACTGTACCAAAGCTTAAGAAAAATCTGAACGGTCGAACTTTCGCTGGTAGTTGCTAAGAGGTGTAACATAGGCTACTATTGGAAAAATAATTAGGATTCTGCGCATAAAAAAAAAGCCCATTAAATTGTGAACAAAATCCGAACTGTTGAACCGATTTTAACGAAACTTTTACTGGCAAATAGCTGATGCTATAAGGCAGCACTTGGTTACTTATGATTTGTTAAAATAATTAAGGATGCCCGCAAAAAAATAAAAATCATTCGACGCGTACGAAATTGCAGGCACCAGCTAGTGAACAGTAAAGCAAAGTAATTACCTTGCTGTACTTAGTTGCGTATGTCCCGGTGAGTAGTGAATGGAATATAATTATAGTCTCATCCAGGTCCCAGATAAAGACTCTGTCTGTGGCAGGCTCTGGGACATGCTGCGCTGGTGAGGAGGAAGTGTTCCTTCGACCCCTACCTCGGGATCTGCTTGCCGTACTTTCACTAGAATGCCAATAAAAAAATATTTAAGAGAGGTAGGGCGATATGGGATCTCCCATTGGTTTTCCCATTAAAATTGGAGCCACCGGGCTGGGGACTGTTTTGTTTTTTTTAATGATTTCGCACAACAGAATTAGCACCACTACTTGTTTGAACCATACCCAGAATTTTCCCGGCATCTCCTACTGCCCGGGTGTACTTCAGCCTTGATCGGTGACAGCGGACTAGCATCATTTATTGATGGCAGCATTGACGATGGAGAATCTGTAAGGTATAAAAAAAACCTTAGATATGAGCATTATATAATATATATAACCAGGGGCAGGAAGTTGGTCTGGCCAGCTAGTCCCCAGATCATGGAAACAATTATAACATTGTTTATGTTTGCCCTACACTTCTAGAAGGACCTATTTGTACTCATCACTGCAGCCGACAGATGTCCATTGCTAAGGATAACGACCTTGTTAGTGACATCCTTAGTATTACTAGTGGCTAGGGTGACTGCTTACCATCAGATGGGCCGTATGCTTGTGTACCACCTTAGTGGTATAAAAAAAGCTGCCTCATAGAATACCACAGTGAAATTTCGTGATAAGTCTACAGTCTACAGATATTTATGTTCAGTATTTGTGTATTGTCTGAATTAGAATTGCGTGCGCTCTACCAATACAGCGAACCTTAATGTAGGGATCTTATTGTAAAGCGCGTAAACGTCTAGCTTACCATTTTCACCATCTGTATCTGACCAGTAATCCGAATTATTTCCCCTATCTGTTCGTTCGTCGTCAGAATCACTTTCCTGTTTCCTGCGTTTATTTGGCTTAAAATTGTTGTTTTCTTTATCCATATTTCACAACCACAGGCACTTTATTACGAAAATACGTAAAAGTACAGAGGAAAAACTAATTTCACAGTATTTGTCCAGCAATTTTCTGGTAAATTTTGCAGATTTTATCTCTTGTCAAGTCCAGTTAGAAATGTACACAAACCAGTGTGTTCCATCCTCACGATGTTATGTATAATAGGTTAAGTCGCCATTTTCAGCATAGGAGTAAACTGCCCTATGGATATGTGATTATAAGTCAATTTAATCTAACTTCTAATTTTATGTTTATCCTATAGTCGTTTTGAAAAGGTAATTTTGATTCAGGTCATTGAAAATGGTATATTGTATTTTAGATGTTAAAAATTAATTTAACTTGTAAACTTAAAACGTCCCTGAAAGGGATACACAATATTATAACCCAATTATAACATACAGATTACAGTTTTGGAACACAATTTGACAGAGACCTTTTATTTCGAGTTTTACTTCTCTGGACACAAGTCTTTTTAATCAGTCTAACGCTGTCGAGTTCCTCGACTATGTACTACGTGACAACTCTTAGCATTTATGTAATTTAATCTCAGTTCACCTTTTTAAAGTTAAAATGCCTATTGATAAGCTTTTCAATGCTTAGTGAAGTTTCTAGACACAATCCTAAGCAATAAAAATCATTATAGAATAAGTTCATATTCTCTATAGATCAAAGACGCTTTCTGTCTGTCCTTATGTATGCTTAGATCGTTAAAACTATGCAACGGATGTTGATGCGTTTTTTTTAATAGCTAGAGTGATTTAAGAAGATGCTTTTTTATGTTTAATTAATTGGGTTGTATAGATATTTAACTTATATGGCTAACACTGGCCGTGCGAAGCTGAGGCGGGTCGCTAGTAATATCATAAATCACTTCATCCAATGTATAAATGAATATCTAACTAAATAAATTAAACACTATTTAGAAGGTGATTTGAAGGTTGATGGATTTAATTGATTGCCGCAAATAAAGGCATCAGATAAAAGTCATATAAGGAAATGACGTTCTTCTCAATTTCGGCCTTATTCAAAATGTTGTTATAAAGTTACCTGATAATGCGCCACCCAAGTGGTAGGACGTGTGGCCAGCACTGCCGCTACTGCTGGGCGAGCTGACGTAGGGGGAGTAGCTAGGAGTGGCGTAGTATCCGCTGTACTGCGCCATATTGTGGTCCGCGTAGCCTGTTGCATAGCCGTAATCCTGTGAGAAAGGAATATACTACAATAAGTCTGGCATAAAAGTCTAGAAACGAAACGAAATGTTTGGCTGCTGGCAACCTTCACAAAATGGAATCCATATTGTCACATTTACTGTAAATTATGACGGTTGATGCTAGCGTAAGTCCTACTTCTAAGGTTTCTGCTCTATACGAGCTGCGACTAGCGGTTGTATTCTCTTGGGCTGCGACTGGTTGCCCGCACAATGGCGCCCCTATTACTACTCCTTTTTGCCAGACACTGTATTTTTGGAAGTGAAAACTTTTGATCCGCGTGTTCGAATTTTATTGGGGGCAAGTCTTTTGGGTTCCCACCACCAAAATGCGACATGCTAATGTGATAATTCACTTCTCTCGAAAGACCCCAAATTATTTTATATGTTACATCTACTTTGGCTTGTATGCAATCTGTGGGAGAAATTTCGTGGACAGAAACGGAAGTGTTACAGGAGGCCGGGGAAGCGCGCGCTATTTGAAACTACCAATGAGCGCTCGCGGTGCTAGAGTTGGCCATCAGATATTATTATTATGTTAAACATCATATGAGACTACTGTAAGGATCGCTCGTTATATTTTAGAATAGAGATGGGAAAGTATTAAAATAGTTTTTACCTGCTGTGCAGTAGGGAAGGACTGTGCCAAGCTGCCATTGTAGGAAGAGTAGGCGTATGGCGAGGGCTGAGCCCCAAACCCAGTGCTGGGCACGCTGCCGACCCCGCTGACGCCGTACGCACTAAGGTACGTCGGCGTTGCTTTGCACGACGACCTGTGGATACAGTACTTTTAAAACACAATTGCAAAAAGGAGAATTGTAGAGTAGCAGTTGACCGCCATGGACCCCCCCGGATCTGCCCTTGATCATGGTTAATGGAAATAAGGATTCATTACGAGAATGGACCTGAATGCACTAAGTAAGTAGGAAATGGTGTCGATTCTGCTGTTCAAAATGACTAAGCTTAACTAATTTGACAGGTCTTAAAGTCTTGCTATCCCATTCTCATGTGCGGGCTTAAATAAGGATAGCAATATTTTTTGACCATTTTTAGATAGTTAAGTTTAGTAATTTTTAAGAACAGAATTGGCACCATTGTCAGCAAATACTTAGTATTTTTGTTTTGGCATACCTTTTCAAATTTGGCGGTATTAGTATATTTTTTATCAAACTAATGAAAACTGTTAGGTTCATTTTAGTCACGGTTTAGTCCGAATCTTAACATATGCCGGCTTAGAAAATGTATTGCCCAAAAAAAAACCATTACCTACATCAAATATCTATATCATAATTAATTATTAGGTGTTTACCAAAGCTTTATTCCCTGTTTTTGGACGAAATCTGATGAAACCAGTAGCCTTAGCAAGAACAACTTTCGCCTTCGTATTCGTTTCGCTTTTGACTATGTTTGTATGGGAAAATGAACAGCGCTGCGCCGGCGAAAAGTGGCACTATTTTTTTTATGAAAATGTGGTCATGTGGAATACGGAGTCGAATGATTTTCTTTCTACCAGGACTGAATATTGTCCATCGCGGCATAATTGTGTCGCATCGAGTAGGGAGATTCGACTGACATCCCATTAATATGAAATCTAGTAACAATAAAATATCAAGGTCGGCAACACGCGAGAGAAACCTCCGGTGTCGCAAGCGTCCATAACCTACGGTGACCGCTTACCAACAGGTAGGTCGGATGCTTGTTTGCCACCTTAGTTAGAGGTATAAAAAAAACAATATTGTAGGTACCTGTTATTAGTGCTGTGGGTCGGTGGGTAGGCCGCGTACGGCTGGTTGTACAGCGAAGGGCTGACGTAGGACGATGCGCTGCCACTACCATACTGCTGCATGCTGGATAAAGCAAAGCAGAAAGATTTTTTTATAATTAATTAAAGTACTTTAACCAACTGTTTATATGCTAATAAATGTCTAGATACAAATATGGAACGCGCCCGGCGAAAACGGAATGCGCGCGACTCTCTCCCTCATTCGCTCTACGTGCCAATTTCAAAAAGAGAACAATTGCCGTGTTCATTGCAGCGCCAATTAGATTTTTATCATAACTGATGAAGCGTTTTTAGATTACCGTACTCGAAGGTTAACCAACGGAATACTGAAAATCCTTATTATTTTCGGTTGGTGCAATAGTCGTGCCTAAGGACCGAACGGCAAGGTTAAGTTTGTCATGAAACCTAGTTTCTCTTTTAGCATGGAATCCAAAAAGTATTAGTTGAACAAAAAAAATCGGGCATAGTGATTTTGTTTCAACATTAACACGGTGACCGGCCAGGTGTTTCGCGAGTGTCATCGTTTAAAAATAAACTAATAACTTTTTAGTTTATTGGCTCGCGGTCGGTCTGTCGCACAGACCACCTGTGTTGATGGATGTGAATCATTCAGATGAACGGGTTATATAAATCTATAAAATCAATAACATTATCATAAATTTGTACTAATGTTTTAATATCGTCAAGTTCTTACTGCAAATTTTATTGATATCCGTATGTACGGTGGGTTACCGTATAACGTAATTATAATTATGATGAGGAAATAGTTAAAAATCAGTTTAGGTCCTAACAAAGCACAGAATGATGTCGATTCTGTTGCACAAAATCTCAAAACTTTAATAAATTGGCTGCATGACTAGAAGTCTTGCTATCCCTTTCTCATTTGCGGGGTTAATTAAGTGTGTCAATAGTTTTAGTCCTGAAAAAATAGTTTAGTTTACTTTACAATTGGTACAGAAAATAATTCGATCAATTAATAGAAAAATGCAATTCTTTCATTTTGATTCAAACTATAAAATAGACGATTCTATTTCTTCCAAAAAAAAATTTTTATATTATAAATTTGTAAAATTAGCATTGCCAAATGTTAGTTAACGGTATTCTTTATAATTACTCGATCAAGCCTTAAAAGAGCTTTATTTTAATATAAGGCTTGAAGTTCGCCACACTTTAATCTAATTATAAGTCAACTTGGATCTAATAGGGCACTCAACTTACTAATATTACAAATGGGAGTTTGTGTGTGTATGTGTGTGTACCCCTCTTGACGCCTCAACGGCTGAATGGATTTGTCCTATTTTTTTCCAGTTACTTTTATTTCGGAAAAAAAAAGAATTTCGCGCGAACACCCATTAAATTGGAATCAAAATTAATTCCACGCGTATGAAGTCGCCTGTATAGCAGTAGATGGGTGGTATGTGGTATGAATCGTTTACTAGATGTCGCTAGAGGCGCTGTTTGCTGAGCCCTCTCTACGATGCTGTTATAAAGACAGAAATATTTATAGCTAATCATTGTTATTTAATTTAATAAATCTTATAATGGTGTCGATTTTGTTGTACACAATCTCTAAACTAAATTAATTTGACAGGACGAAAATTCTTGCCATCCCTTTCTCATGTGTGCGGTTAAATAAGGATGGCAATATTTTTAGTACTGTCAAATTAGTTTAGTTGGGTAATTTTGTATAACATAATTGGCATCATTGTCAGTACAGTTGCATAAATAGGTACTTAGTTTGCTGACTTACCACGTAAGTCTTAGGACCTAATAAAGTATCGATTTCCAGTAGTTTAGTAACTTGTTACAGTACGTCATAGCTGTTACCAGTATTGCTAATAAGAACTAGAAGTGACCTATAGCAGTACCGGTATTAGGTTCTATAATTGACCTATGATAGTATCGGTATTAAGTTCTATAATTGACCTATGACAGTACAAGTAATAAGTCCTAGTAGTTACCTATTATAGTACTGGTAGGGCAGCGCTGACTGGTCGTAAGGCAGCGGCTCTCCGTAGAGCGGCACGTCTGCCTCGCACAGCCCTGGACTGCGCACTTCGCTTTTGACACCACCTAGGGAAGACAAAAAAATCAATCGATAATAGATTGTGATGATAAATCTATGGCCAATTAAAATTCTTAATGTAAATTAAATATGTTGCTTGCTTTAATTTTAATCAACATTTCATTCTTGATTTGCCAGGGTAGCCGTGAAGAATTTCACTCATGCATTATATATACATCTGTTAGTGATATCCAAATGTAAGAAACTGAGCCGTAATGTAGTTGTTATACAGTGCATGATTGAGTGCATGTAACCACAGCTAGAAGTAGATAATTACGATTTGAAGTGAACCCAATATCCCAAACAGCATGAATAAGGACAGAGAAGTCAGTATGATTGGAAAGAGAGGTTCTAAGAATGTGCGCAAGATACCTATTTTGTAATTCTGCATTCCTCACCCGCGCTATCCTCATTCATCAACCAGGCGACCGCCGACGTCGAGGAGGTGGAACACAGTCCGGCGGGGGTCAATGGCAGCGCTAACCCACCGACAGCGCATCCGTTCAAGCCCTCGTCGCTACCAGGCAAGCATAAGCTATCGACGGCTGAACTCAATGCTGTACTTGTCGACGTCGTGTTCTGGAACAGCGTCGACGTTCCAGAGACTAGCAGAGCTGGAAGTGTAGCATCCTGCAGCAAAGATGGCGGCGAGTTCGACGTAGACTCTGACTCGCAAGGGCTTGTGTTGACTTCGCCTGAAAGTCTGAAATAGAAGAGATTTTTACATTAGATTACTTACTTTATATCTGAATACAATAATGTTTATACTAACTTATCTACAGAATGCCATAAGCGTCATACCATTATGTTTTTTTGTTCATTTTAAATAAAAGTTCAGCAGTTATTTTGTCAAAATATGCATCTAATAATATCAATAATTAATATAATTAAAAACAATCTTCACATGATTGTCGTATCTCGTTACCGAATAATTATTTGACGCTATTTCTCACGCCTTGCATAGTTAGTTCAATGAAAAAATCGAGCATACATGAGAAGTTCTGAGCCCTATTTGAATCCAACTTAACAAGTCTATAGTCGTCAATAGTGACAAATTTGTTCAAAAATACTAAACTTAACTAATTTGACAGGTCTAAAAATATTGCCATCCTTATTTAACCCCGCACATGAGAAAGGAATAACAAGACTTTTAGACCTGTCAATTCAGTTAAGTTTAGTCATTTTGAACAACAGAATCGACACCAATGTCTTCAACCCACGTAACTGAATGCCTAAGATCATTCGGTTTAAATCGCATTATAAAAAATCCATCAAATCTTCCGCGTGTTTTCAATTGCCATTCAATTAAATTCTTATGTCTTAATTCGAAGGAAAGCCGTGAAGATGGGGACGAGTAAATAATCAAAGTGAACGCTTATTGCATCGTTAAAGTCTGTCTTATTTATTATCAGAGCCAATTGGTCGGATGCTGTAAGCTTTTGATGTGGGTAATCAATGATACTATTTTCAAAAGGCAATAAAAGACCATTTTAGGTTGTAAAAATGTGTGGCAAAAATTTTAAGGACAACCAACAAAACATTTATATACAAAACTGTACCCAAAGGTTGCCTGGAAGGGATGGATCTTGCGATAAGGCCGCCGTTTGTTAACGTATAATCTTATTAATTTTATTATTTTAATGTATTAGTTCATGGTGTGCAATAATGTATAAAATTTGTATTGTAAAACATAGGTACACCAGAGAAGTATGCTAGTTAGTATAAGCATGTCTAGCTGAATAATTCGATTTTTTTCGACACGTGTGACGTCACGGGCCGGTCCCAACGGCTGATCAGCGCTGATTGTCCGTCACAAGACAACCAGCATTATGCTGTGTTGGGACCGTTTCATAACTACACTATGCTTCTACACTTGTCTTCCTTTCTCATATGTTTTTGTGTTGAGTTGTGTTGCTATGAATAAATGTATTTTCTTTCTTTTTTTCTTTTCTAGATATTAAAGCCGTGGTGGCCTTGTGGTTGAAGCAACAGGCCTGTCATCTGATGGGCCCAGGTTCGAATTCCGTCCTGTACCAATGAGTTTTTCTAAGCTTAAGTACAGTGATTAATCACACCATGAGCTTTTAAAAAGAGAGGTAGGGCGATTTGGGATATCTCGTGGGTTATCCCATTTAAATTGGAGCCGCCCGACTGGGGAATGTACCTCCGCCTTACAGAAGTGCAGTGAAATAAAACTACTTGATGTAGTGCTGTGTTTCTGCGGTAAGTAAGGTTGCCAGTGCTCCACGAGAATACGCTGAGCTAGTAGTATTGCTGCTAGCATAGTGAGTCTTATCAACAACATGGTTGGCACCCCGTTAGTGATACCCCTGGTATATCTAGCGGTTATAGGCTACGGTGACTGCTTACCATCAGGTGGACCATATGCTTGTGTGTCACCTAAGTGTTATAAAAAAAAACATAAAAAAATTAATACTCAAAGCGAAAATCCTAACAAGTACGGAAAATAAGCATGTCGTTTACATACACTTTTTTATATTTGTCACCACTATAAGTCATCCAGACAGAACAGATTACAGCTATAAAGACACGTTACCAAACACAATCACATGCTGTTTATTTTAAATTAGCGCCATTAAAACAAATCACCCAAATCAAATAGCAGATGCCCCTCGTATCTGCACGTTGCAGGATTTATCAAATACAATGTTTACACGTGTTCCGATTAATTAAGCTCGTTACGCCCTGTTATCATCGTTTTGTGACTGTCCCCGCGTCGTCCGCCATTTTTAATCATTTCCCGCGCTGTCATCGGAGACAGTTGGCGCGTGACGTCATTATGAATAATTAAATAAAAATACATCTGTTTCTGATAAAAAGCAGACTCGGAGCCAGTGATTTTAAGGTCTAATTGAAACTTTAAGCCAGTTAGTTAGCGAAGCGCCGTTCATTTTAAAATGTTGGCAACTTTGATTTAAACTATTGTTGATATCTTCCTTCCAAGCAGTCTATAAGCTACGCTTATTTGGCACATTACAGAACAAAACTCTTTTCTTCTTTACTTGTTTATTAGGTATATTAGCTGCGTGTGGGCTGGATGCACAGCTAAGCTACCAAATTCCAGCTTTCTTGAATGACACTCACTACATAGTACCTATAAAACAAAGTCGCTTCCCGCTGTCTATCCCTTTTAAAACTACGCAACGGATTGTGATGCGGTTTTTTTATAGATATAGTGATTCAAGAGGAAGGTTTATATGTATAATTAATTTTTGTTTTGTAGGTATTTAATTTATATAGCTAACGCTGGCAATGCGAAGCCGGGGCGGGTAGCTAGTGTGTGTTATATGCGTTCTTTTATACAATGACGAGACCGCTGGTCTAGTGGTTAATACACCTGACTGTTACGCTAGAGGTCGCGGGTTCGATTCCCGCCGGGGCAAACATTTATGTGACAGACATGTTTGCCTTGCGTCTGGGTGTTTGGTATGTATTATAAGTATGTATTTACAAAAAAAATAGTATATAAGTATTATATCAGCTACTGGTTCCCATAGTACAAGCTTTGCTTAGTTTGGGGCCTGATGGCGTTGTGTGATAATGTCCAAGCATTATTATTATTATAATTAATTAATTAAGTTTCATTACCTACTGTGTTTTGTAGATAAGTATGGCGTTTATATATTTTAAGTTATATTGTAAGCACAATAAACCGGTGTCCCAACAAATGAGATCATAAGGGTAGATATGACGTATGTAGTTAATTATACTAAACTGTATTTAGCGGCGTGACCGCTCCCAGTTTGTAAAATCGTATTCAAAATAATTATAAATGGCGGATAATTTTAAGCAAATGTATGCTAATGGCTTCTGTATGTTGATGTTGAGCGTAAAGCACCTGTTTAATTGCTACGAATATTGGTTTAATCAATATGACTTATTGTAGGTATTCCTGGTACAAAAATGAAGTTACGAGTTCCGACATGTGTTTTTGTGTTTAGCGTCTTTTGTATTGAAATATTTTATTTCCTCTTTATGTATGTATCATTATCACTACATAGTATAAAACAAAGTCGCTTCCCGCTGTCTGTTCATTCCTTGCTTCTTGCCAAATTTCATTATTCTAGGTCAACGGAAAGTACCCTATAGGTTTTGATTCCCTTGTGAAATCACAAAATATGCGAAAATTTGCGTCATAAACGGTTATATCTTTTCTTCATATTGACTTAAAGGTTCGATTATTTTACAGCCGAAAGAGACCATAGACCTGGGTATTTCATATTAATTTCAATTTGATAACTCCACGCGTTCTTGAGATAAACATTCTTGACAGACAGACAGACAGACAGACAGACGGACGGACAGCAAAGTGATCATATAAGGGTTCCGTATTTCCTTTTAAGGTACGGAACCCTACAAAACATTCTAAAATAAAAAGCTACACTAGCCCTAAGTAACAGTCTAATTACCTACAATGCTCTTAGTACGCGGGCATAGTCGCAGGGAAGGGCTGAATTATAGGTTGTTTATAAGCAACTTGTTTAAATAAACACTCAGTATTTACAAATTGATCGATGGTTATAACACCAAGGTCTTTGTCTAGAAAAAAAGAACCCCTGTTTATGTTAGTTCGCGCCTTTTTCAAGTGTCACTTTGCTTTTTGCCGCCACTTCGAAGTTCGAACAACACTATCGTATATCAAAGTGAGGAATTCTACTTTTAAGTTGGCAGCATTGTCACTATCTTTTTAATTGAAAGCTGTTTTTTTAATGTTTCGGCTCTTTTTCAACCAGTTCTTTTTTAAGTAGTCATCGTAAAATGCAGTTTAAATATGTCTAACAAAAGATCAAACGCTTTAATTGTTGTTTGTTAGAGGACGAGTGCCATTCCATATGGTGTTAAGATATTTGTCACATTTTTAGTTTTATGTTCCGTTAACACTGTTGTGATGGCCGCTGAGTTATTAAAGAGTTTTTTTAATTGAATCCTTATTGAATCATTAGTGTTCAAATTCAGATTGAGAACGAAGCTTTTTTAAGTT
Organism: Falcaria lacertinaria; assembly: GCA_951449985.1. Taxonomy (NCBI): domain Eukaryota; kingdom Metazoa; phylum Arthropoda; class Insecta; order Lepidoptera; family Drepanidae; genus Falcaria; species Falcaria lacertinaria. Next base: position 2,067,261 of record OX602133.1, on the reverse strand, counting down.
TCAAATTGAGAATGAACCTTTGCTCTGGATACAGATACTTTGATCTACGTCTTTCAAATACATTTATTGTATGTATATCGATTGTATGATTGTCGATAATCAGATTTCATAAAAGTGTATGGTAGGTACAGAACCATGGCATATAATACAAAGTAGTAATATCCAGAATATATTTATAGTTATGTAAAGTGGAGAACAATACCTCTTTAGTTGCTATCGCGCAAGGACAAAGGGCGGCACACTTCGCTCTTGAAGAATAAAACTTTTAGCTCAATTTAATGAGGGTTCTGTACCAATAATTTGAATAAATACCTTATTTGTTTGACAATACATAATCATTATCGTTTTAACCAAACTACGGCGAGGAAATAAGGAGGGTTAAGATTATGACTGTTTTTTTTAAATTTTATTTCACAATAATTATGTATGGTTTGTACCTATGGCGGCTATCGCCAGAATATATATATTTTTTAGTTTTGGAACTTACTTTTTTGTATTTATTGAACTTCACTAAACAGTGTTTGTTTATTTTAATCAGATCTTTAATAAAAAAAGTAATTTACGTTGAAAAATGAAACGATGGCGCTTCATAAGATTTATAAATCAAAATTAAATACCACGCGTACGAAGTCGCGGGCTCATCTAGTAAATAATAATTCAAATTAAACACACGAAAACAAATTAAACCACAACCGCACGGAACCCTAGACCCCAGTTAGATTGTCGCCATTCGTCCTACACGTGTCGAGCGGGTGTTGGAATAATGTTGTCATATGCCAAAATTTCGAATCATAAATAAAACAGATGGAATGACAAATGATGTGGTTAAATATAGTTTAATTAATCTAGTGTTTGGCGAAATATTATAAGGATTGTAGGTGATACAGCTTGCTTTGGTAATAACTTTTTAATGCCAAGCGCATCAACATACTTAGTACTTATAAAACAGAGTCGCTTCCCGCTGTCTGTCTGTCCCTAAGTATGCTTAGAACATTAAAACTACGCAACGGATTTTGTTTTTTAATAGATAGTGTGATTCAAAAGGAAGGTTGATATTTATAATTCATTTGTTTTGTAGTTATTTAACTTATATGGATAACGCTGGCCGAGAGAAGCCGGGGCGGGTCTCTAGTTTTCAATAAAAAAAATCTTTACCAAAGTACTCAATGATGGAAAGGTAAAGAGTACTCGGTACCGGAATGTATGAAAAGATTGATGAATGTAAAAGAACCAAAAAATGTGCAAGTCAAAAGTGAAATGGCGGTCTATACTCTCTGCCTACCCCGTGAGGGACTTGGCGAGATGATGTGTCTGTATGTACTTAATACACATTGAGGGTGCATTCGAATACAATCAAATGCACCATAGAAAAGTCATAAATGTTCCCCGACCAGTGCAGTAGCAGGAAGGTAGCAGGAACATTGTCGACAACGTATTCGAAAACGTAACTCGCGAAATGTCAAAATTGTCATACTAATTTTTAGTTCCACTTTTCACCGCCGCAGCGCTGTTCATTTTCCAATACAAAAATAGTCGAAGGCGATACGAAAAGGTAGTCGAAAAAGTTCATGCTACCGGCACTGGTATCCTAACTCAACCTAACATCTCAACTTCTAAAGCCAAACGTTTAACCGCTTCGCTCACAGACAGTTTTAGTAAAAAACACTTACTGTTAAACTTTTCTTAAAAAAATGAGGCTCAATTTTTTACGAAAAGTTTAACAGAATTCACCAGAAAAATAATAATTTTACAGAGTTTTAGTTGTGTGCGCTCTTACCAAAACTAAATATGTAACAAAGAAAATAATATATATTGAAGAAAGAACGTACATATAAACACGTATGTATGTAAATGAAGAGTATTATAAAGCAAGAGCTACTCGTGACAGCTATTTTTACGCCAACTATTACAGGATACAAGCCAAAAAACGGAGCGCGTTTAACCGCAATTCGATACCTCAAATCCTGCCTGTCAAATCAGAAGAAAAAAATCACACCGTGTAACGTAACGGTATTGCTTCAAAAATTGATTTATAATCCTTAAAAACGTGCTATTTTGAAACGGTGCCCTCTTAATAGTTAAAAAATAAAGGTATGTTGTGTTTAACCACTAATTAACCTAACTAATAGTGTCGCTGGCGACGGAATGTGGTTCGTTGGATGCCAATGACAATTTATCTCTTATTGTGGGTTTAGGCAGGGCATCTATAGAATGCCGATTACATAACGTCTGTTTGTGAATATTTGAGCTTATTATAATTACGGTATAAGCAGATAGAAAGGGTCATTAATTTTTTTATACCATTAAAAAAAGCGTACGGTCTAGTAAGTGATTTCCGTGGCCTATGGACCCTTGCAACGCCAAGTGCATCACTAGCGCGTTGCCAACCCTAAATGATAAGATGACCCTGTTTATAAATGAAAAGTTATCCTAAAAATTTGTACAATTCGGTGCTTTAATCTTAATTTAAGTTATAAAGATAAACAATGGTTTCGTAACAAAAAATAATCATCCATTATTAGTAAACATACACACATATCATGCCAAGTCCCTCACGGGGTAGGCAGAGAGTATAGACATTGATTTTTCTCCGGACTTGACGAGACCGCTGGTCTAGTGGTTAGTACACCTGACTGCTACGCTAGAGGTCGCGGGTTCGATTCCCGCCGGGGCAAACATTTATGTGACATATATGTTTGTCTTGCGTCTGGGCGTTTAGTATGTATTATAAGTATTTACGAAAAAAAAAAGTAAATAAGTATTATATCGGCTACTGGTGACGCATTTATACGAAATATCATAGAGGGAAAGATCGAAGGAAAGCGTGGCAGAGGAAGGCCAAGGATAAGTTACCTGCAACAGATAAAGACGAAGGCTAACGTTATGTCGTACCAAGAGGTCAAAGAGATGGCTAACGATAGAACGGCTTGGCGATAGCTCCACCGACAAGAGCCTAGCTCTTAAATATATGATGATGACACAAATCTTTAGCCTCTTTTACATTCATCAATCTTCTCATACATATACGCCTATTCAGGGTACTCTTACTTTTACTTTGGTAATGAATGTGACAACTTGGCTTTCTACGGTTCCTTCCTCTCACATTCGCATTGTATATCTTATATCAGTATAGTCAGTCTTTCATCACGCATTGTTCTATATGTCCAAACCTACACCTATTTATCACTATCACTACGCAGTATAAAACAAAGTCGCTTCCCGCTGTCTGTCCCTATGTATGCTTAGATCTTTAAAACTACGCAACGGATTTTGATGCGGTTTTCAGCAATAGATAAAGTTATTCTAGAGGAAGGTTTTATGTATATTTCAGTATTTTTGTAGGTATTTACCTTATGTGGCCAACTAATAATTATGTATTTAATTATATCAGACAGAAATTGACAGAGTTTATACTAGAGGCGCAGGCTGCACGGTAACATACGCCCACAACTTAAAACTTTCCATACACAAGTACCAACTATTACAAGTGCAAATGCTTGCAAAAAAAAAAAAACCAAAAGCGCAAGCGCACATCACAAATCTAGTAACCCGAAGCCCTTTGTGATAGTTTCCTATTGATGGAAGCGTGATAATATGGCGCAGATAAACGGGGGTTTTTATTAAGTAGCCCTTAAAGCAATTGTGTGTCGACAATATAGGGATTATTCAGGGATTAAGGGCCCTTGTCCCGAGGGTGCAGCCAAGGAGGTGAAGTCGAGTGCACTTCAAACTGTTGTGATCATTTTGTTTGTCTGATTAAATTTGTTTTATATACTGAATGAAGATGACGTAGTGGTACAGTTTTATGCATGAACTAGTCACCCGCCCCGGCTACGCACGGGCTTACACAAAACCTAAATGAATATACATATAAACCTTTCTCAGGAATCACTTCGTCTATAAGTGAATTAAAATCCGTAGCGTAGTTTAAAAGATCTAAGCGTACAAATGGCGGAGAGCGACTTTGTTTTATAAGTAGTAATACTATGTTAAGATATGGAAGGAAACAAGGGTAGACATGAGAAATGGATGGCCTGTATGAAAGATGAGATGGCTAGAAAGGAAGAGAATACAGAGACGGCTGATAGAGAGAAATGGAAGAAGTTGATAGAAAGGACTGTGTAAAAGATGAAATGGCTTGAAATGAAATACATACAAAGACGGCTTCTTGAGGGGGACGGAAAAGATGGATGGACTGCATGAAAGATGAGATGGCTAGAAAGGAAGTGAATACAGAGACATGGGGAGTAATAGAAGAGGAACACACAGGTATGGCGCCGACACCAAATAATATGGGATATGGACAGGAGAATGATAATTAACGTGATGTGCAATGGCGAGGGAAACGAGTTGGTATTTTTAAGTTGGTTTTTAACTTCTCGATAAATTAAAAACCAACTTAAGATACTGATAAATTACTCAATCAATACATTACAAGTCTTTAATTCATGCGTTAAGATTACGTTTCATACATTTCCGCGTGACAGATGTCGAGCGTACGTACAAAAAAGTACGTAGGTAAACAGCGTTTCAATTGAAATAAAGTCTACTGAGCGTCGAATGAAATGGACAAAAATTAATGCCCTCGCATCCATGTTTCTCTTTATTTGACACAAAGTGCTGCCAACCTAATCGTAGAAGAATCCTTTTTTGAATTTGTCATCGAATGTCAAAATTTATTAAAAGAACATTATTTTTACTTACCGATCTGACACATCCGCGCCCGTATCTGATCTCGGTCTTTTTGCCTGTAACAATAAACATAATAATTTAATACTGAAATTAAATAGGAACTATTTAAGTATCTAAAATATAATCGGTGATATGATATGCGCATAGATATGTGATATGTCAAGGGAAGCATTTAGCTGTGATATTTTTACTAGTACCAGTGGTACCTACCTACTAGTGCTAGGAAGTCAAGTAGATAAGGCTTGAACAAGTGGGTTAAACATTTTTTTTATAGGTAAGCTTTTATTCGGTCTGAAATTTGATACTCATCATATCATCAGCAGTTACTGTAGAAATGACAAAGGTCCTTTTTTGACGTCCGCCATATTGAATAAAAAGTGGTGGCATTTAGGTACTCGTGCATTGTCACGACAAACAAACGTGTGTGCCAAATTTCAGATTGGACATTGGGAATTGTTTTTTTGCAATATTTGAATACTTACTTATTACACAAACGCACACACCGAACTAAATAAAAGCTTGCAAGAAGTACGTAGACTGGAAGGGATAGTAGAAACGGTAGACACTCGAAGGAATAAGTAATATATTTTTCTGATATTGGTGTCGAATCTCTTGTACAAAATTCTCTAAACTAAACTAATTTGACAGTGACAGGACTTACAAGTATGTCCATCCTGATTTAAACCCGCACATGAGATAAGGATAGCAATACTTTTTAGTCCTGTAAAATTAGTTTAGTTATTTTGTACAATAGTTTCGACACCCGGTACAAGTATGTATGTAATTAATTCCTAAGAAAACTAAGATTAAGGTAGGTTAAGATATGTTTTTGTAAATAGTCTAAGAAAACTAAATTGAAATCAACATTTTAATGTCTCGTTTATGTATTTAGCGACATTTTTTCCAAACACCTTGCGAATGGGCTTTCTTAGAAACACATTGTGAACTCAGCCGCGTGTCTATTGTAATTGACATGTCACAGTCATTATTAGTCGAATTCAGTACTTTGGTATACTGTCCAAATCACATAATTTACTGAAATAATCCCTAAACAACATTTAATTGTCGTAGTTAAAAAAAAGGATAAGAAACAAGGTATCGATTGCAACCTGTTATATAGAGTAACTAGCTGTTTACCCGCGACTTCTTTCGCGTATCAATGTAATCTATAGCCTATGTTAATCAGTGTTAATATAGCATTCTGTGGTGAGGAATTTTTCAAATTGGTTCAGTAGGATGTTAGTTTTTTTTTCTGTTTATAATATTAAGTAAGAAGATTACAATTTTATGCATTTCATGGAACATACAACTAAAGAAATTAAGTTAATATATGTAATTTAATTGGGAAAGCCAGGCGTTGGTCTAGACATGTATAATGTAGTTGCAATTTTTAAGAAAGTTTGAGTCAATAAAATCAATATCTATTATAAAAAAAACATTTTTCCGTGCCACGGCATCTCGTTAGCTTGGTAAAAGATTTTTTTATATTTCTCGTCTTTTCAGGAGATACCTATATGGCGAGACCTCCTAGCATTTATGGGCACCTGGTATGTAAGTTTAAAAAATATCAAGCCATAAAAAATAATTGGCTCATTATATTTTTACGTCAAGGCTCTAATTGAGCCTAACTAGTATACCTATTTATCATGAAATGCTGTTTCATAAAACTAAACATGTTTTCAATAAAACTACAGCACTAAACTCAAAAAAGATAAGTTAGTCTTGAAAGAAAAAATAAAGTATGGAGAAGGTATTTTGCATTAGCGTTCTTTGGTTATTATTCTGACGGTATTTCACTATCTTTGAATAAAGGTCTAGATACATTAGATTAGTTGAGTATGCAACCATCTTTCTGAGACAGTCAGACTGTTTTTGAGTTTACTCTTATGAATCGATTTTCATATATAGGCCTCCGCTATGGAAATTTTATGAGTGAAATTAACAAACGTGAAAAGTGAAATTAAAACGTTGTTTCCTGCGCAACGTATCAACTCTTGCGCATGACAATAGTAAATTCTGTCGTGCGTCGTAGTTGACACAAACACTTTTTTATACGCAAACTAGAGACACGCCCTGGCTTCGTACGGGTGCAATATATTCCAAAAATATATGTTTCATACAAACTTTGATTTTTAATAAGACAACAACCAAGGTCTGATGCCACTCTTTAGTAATAATCTTTAAAAAAAATTATATAGTTATGTTAGTCTACTTTAAAGAGGTTATGCACTTTTAGAACACGGCATCACGGGATCGAATTGGTATTTGGCCTTTCGTTTAAAAATAAAACATACATATAGCAGGATTTTAGAAAATTCTTACCCCCTTAGGGATGAATGAAAGTTTGTACGAAAATCCGTCATTTATGTGAAATCCATGAACATAGTACTTATATTATGAGCCACGGGCAAAAACTATCATTTATATGTAGATAAATGTTGTCTTATTCACTGTACCACGCGTGTGAAGCCGCGGGCAAACGCTAGTAATTGTGTAATATGCAAAAACATGCGATTACGAGTCGCAGAAAATCGCCTTCTTACTCAAGTACTTTAGTTGGTACATTTTGAAGGTAATAAAATTGCAAAGGCCTGCTTTTTATTATTTGTTGACAAAGCTAAGACCATGTAAATTGCCATGTTATATGCTACGAATACATCGTATCATTAAATATAATTTCCTGATTGTTTCTCTAGATAAGCTGAATTTTAACTTGAGAATGTTGACAGTTTTAATATTTAATTATATCATAAAGAAAAATAAAGTTTTATGTATCCGTTTTAAATTAAGTACTTTTATTATTTTATATTCTTCACAATATTCTCTAATTGTGGTAGCAGTAAGTATTAGTTATTATTCTGAGATTACTTGCTACAGTACACGAATGTGATCTATATGTACTAACTTTTTAATTCATTTGTTAATGATAGGCACAAAACTTTAGTAAAAAAGTATTTATTATTTTAATTGAACTACCATAGATACATATTTTAACTTAACTTCTCTGTTTCCTTTAACACCCGACCTAACAACTAATACAATCATATTCCAACACTAGTCATACGGTGAACAAACTCTTTCTTAACGGACAAAAGATTAAAGATAAACTAAAGTTATAAATAATAAAAGTCCTAAAAGTCGCCTCTCACAGATCAAGATACAGCTAACAACATTAATAAAAACGAGCCGGATTTATTTAACAACTCTTTGGTGGCGCCACTGTGTCTCCTTTTGATATACGAACTCTTTTGATGCATAAATAAACAGTAATGTGGCCTAACCTTTATGGAATATGTCACGACTATTTGTCATTTGTTTTTGGTATTCTCTCGGTGTTATGTGCTCCTGGTGCTTTTGGTGTAAATTAAATTAGTTGGCGAAGGCGACACAAGCGTAAGGGTCCGCCTCATGTTAATCGGGTACCGTAACTTCTACAACGGAATTTCTACAACTCAAAATGGAGCAGAATCGGTGAAAACAATTTTAATACTTATTAAATGAATTTTAAATTTTTTTAGGCCTAAAATAAATTACGTAGGTTAACAGTTATATAAAAACGTTTCTATTTTTTTTTATACGCTACGCAGGCATTTCGAATCGACTCATATTTTCTTTTCTGCCATATATTAAAAAGTATATAATCAAAGGTATAAAACTTATTTTTATTATACCTACTAGTTACCTACATATTCGACGAATATGAATACGAAATTAATAACAGCCTGTTCTATTTTATCCTAAAAATTAAAACTCTTTATACGTCTTCCTAAATCCAATATTATGAAGAAAAAATGCAAATTAACAATTTAATTATAAATTGTTTGTACACTAGCTACAATACAATATAAAATAATGTACGTAGTATCTACTCTGAGGTACTATTTCATTATTAAAAAAAATAGAAAATAAATATGAGACTAGAGATAGATAGATAGATTATTAGGCTAAGCACATCTTAACTAGTAATGGTTTTTACGCCTAGTACATTAGAGCTCGCCCCTTTCCTACCAGGACCGCAGACGTCACGAGGAGGTATTACTGTGAGAAATGCCGTAAATCTCCAGACGCATTCCGGGCGAGGTGTGAGGCCGGCCGATCGCGCGATAAGGGCTAATTTATACGTTTTGCGCGGCGACAACGCGCCCCACAGTTTTGTATCATTTGTTTGGTTGGAGTATATACGGAATGTTCAAATAATAGACGCTTTATTTTATGAAAGCCTGGTTAAATTACTCATTGGATTAACATAGTTCCTCTCGCTTTCCTGGCAATCAATCTATGGGAGCACAGACCTAGGATTTCCGCTACGCTGTGTGGGAGTGATTGCGTGAAACGAAACGGAAGTGTGTTACAGGAAGCCGGAGAAGCGCGCGTTATTATGTTTTGACCAATGAGCGCGCGCGGTGTTGACTTAGCCGTTAGACGTCAGATGTTACACAATACATCATACATAATATGCGACTATTACAAGCTTTTTTTTGTCCCAAATCGGCAACGCGCGAGTGATGCCCCTGGTGTTGCGAGCGTCCATAGGCTACGGTGACCGCTTACCATCAGGTGGGCCGTATGCTTGTTTGCCACCCAAGTTGTATAAAAAAACTATTATTGTAATAAAGATATTCCAAATTCTAAACTAGAATATTTATGCCATTAAAAATAAGGAACATAACACCACCACTCTGTATCCTAAGCCAGGATCGAGACAAAACGCTCCTTTATATAAACGTAATTCGTTTATTGTTTTATCTCACATTTATATTTACGACGGGTCCCGCGCGACGATATAAATTTCCCAATTTATTGTCCTTCACCTCTGTTCAGTTATCGTTGATAATTCTACAGATTACGCTCCGTTCCAAGTTCGAATGGGTTGATTGGGTTGACATCACATCGGTCTTAAAAAAGTATACACAAGATTTTTTTAGGATTTGGAACCAAGGTCTTTTTAAGGAATTTTGTCTAAATATTTTCAATCAATCTGTCGGCATATTAGTTCAATTAGCAGAAAACAATTGTCCTTGGTAACCAAAACCGCCATTTCAAAATGGTGAAAATAAAAAAGATGAACTAAAAGTATATTCAATTTTTTTTTGTTAATAATACCTATAAGATAATGCCTTTGAACAATACCTACACAGAATACGGAAATTATTCACTATTTTAACACATCCGAGGTAACTAACACTTGTAAATAAATTACAGCCGAAGTGACTGGCGTAAATCAAAATGTGGACAGGAAATTAGCGAGTTTTAGTTATTTTTTTGAGTGATAAATTAGCGTTAGCACGCTTTAGTTATTGTTCTGAGGTATAAATATTACGACTGAGGACTTCGTACGAATCTTGCAAATAAGTCGTTTTACCCCAGACCGCCGATACTTTGTACTAGGCAAACATAAATGTTAGAAAGCTAACGAAATATAAGTGTTGCAGTTGTAATACATAAAATCTATTTCTCTCGCTTTAACCCACATGAGCAGTATTTCTGTTTCCATTAACCTATAACTTTTTTTTTAGATCCTCCGCGTTCCATAGTTAAAACTGAAATGACATAGTTTTAGCATGTCGTTGAAACTTTTGTCTTTACTTACAGAAAGTTATGCTTTACAATGTCGGTATATGGGCGAGAGTTTATGTCAAGTGCATCGAGAAACACATCTTGCTCGATAAATCGCATCGAGTCCGACGATCAAGAGGGACAAATTTGTTTTTATTGCTGTTATCTCTGGGTGGCTTTATGTTTTCGATTCTTTTACTTTTTTAAGATAACGTTTTATCGCTTGTACATGTGTAGCGTAGATTAGTATAGGTGTAGTATTCGAATACAAATTGTCTCGATGAATTTGAACATCGAGCTGGAAAGGTGCTATATTGTTATCGATTTAATAGGTACTTAATTTTGTTTTATTATTGACTAGATGTGACCGCGACTTCGTACACGTGGAATTAATTTTGTTAGCAATTACATTGGTTTTATTTTATGTTGCGTGGATCCCTAATTATTTTTCCAAAGTAAAAGTAGCCTCAGTTACGCTTTATAGCATCAGCTACCCGCCAGTGAAAGTCCTGTTCAAATCGATCCCGTCGTTCGGATGTTGTTCAATTTAAATGGTTTTTCATTTTTTGCGCGGATCCAGGGTTCTTAGGTTAGGAAAAGATTACTGTATTTTGGTATTTTAATGGTATATTCATTACAGATATACATATTATGATAAAACAGTGAGCTCACTCAATATTTATTAGTAAATGGGAAGTCGATTATAGAGAATTATTTTAAGAAACCTATTATAAAGACAAACAAGACTCAACCCCTACTGGTAGGCGGTCACCGCACTGCAATATAGTTCTGACTTACGCGTTTACAGTATCCTAACTACCCGCGCAGCGTATCATTATTCTACTCACCGCAGAAGCACAACACTATCAGAATAGTGTGACGTTATTGCGATCTTCCGTACGGTAGAGGGAGGTACAGAGCCCAGACGGACGCGGTTTTTTTCATTCCATAACACCCTACCTATCAAGTTCTACGCCCTATCTGTGACTGTAGAAGTAGTCAACCAAAATGCAAATTCGGTAATCAAAATACTTCGCCAAATGTCTTTTTAAATGCACAATTAGGCATTGTTACACGGCCATTCAGCCGCATTCCTAAATTAATTTATCAACGAGTCATGGAAGCCGACACCGCTTGGCGATTATGATAGCCTGGTATCGGGTCTCTAACGACACACTGTCCCGTAGGTCGCACTCCATGTCTTACGACTTTTTAATGGCCCCCAAGATGAACGTATGAATGGCGTAACTCGAGATCGAAGCCTCGACACTCGGAAAACATAAACACTATGTCCGACCAGCGTTTGTTATAAGAACGATAAAAATTGGTTTAGTTAAGGCTAGAGCTAACTATGATAGTATTTTTATTTTTAAATCATTTGATATGAGTTCAACACAGACCATTTCAATATTCGTAAATGGAATGCTTTATGGCAACCACAGATGTCTAATAATTTTAGTATGGGCTGTGGTCACCAAGTATTATTGTAAGCGAAAAATGCTTATATTCAATGATTTAAAGGTAAAGAGTAGGTACTTGGAACCGGCAGCGGAATGTATGAAGAGATTGATGAATGTAAAAGAAGCGCAGGAGGAGTGCAAGCTAAGGGTGAAATCGCGCTCTATCTTTACCTACTCTCTGCCTACCCCAATAGGGATTTGGCGTGATGATATGATACGTATGTATAAGTAAGATATTGATATACGAAATAATAACCTTCCTACAAAAAGCAAATAAAAACTCATGCGAATAAATATTAAATTGTGCAAAGAACGTGCAAGGTCTACGGAAACTAATCCGCGGCTGCCTTAAAATATGTGCTTTGGTGCTCAGAATATAAATTGCAGTTTTGTTCTACATTACCTACGCCTCAATCATACGATTCGAAATTTGAATTAACCGTGTGCGATAACTTTTTCTTGTATTATTTGACTTTTTATTTTTTTCTTGTCAGTTACCTTCAGTTACATGCTATATAACAGAATTTTTTTTATTTCGTATGATTGAGGCAATATTTTTTTCTGACCTTTGGCTCGGCGTGGTCCAAGCTGCAGCGCGGGGAGGCGCCGCCACCGAGGTAGCTACACGGCATCAGTGTCACCATTCTGTTTCCGAACGGTACATTCCGAACGCACTCACACACACCTCAATGTCACTTTGACAGTCATTTGAGCGCAATTGGATTCACTTTTGGAGCATTGCATACATTTTGCGCTAGCGTTTCGTTTTCGAGCAGGCATTGTCTTTGATTCTGAGCTTTTTCCTTGTGTTTATTACACAATCCATTTATAAGAAACCTAGAGAAGTGGACGATTTGATATTAGTTTCGTTTAATAATGCCTTTTCTATGTTAAATAATTACATTAATTTTAACACGTCTAAGCTTAAACGAGAGCTTAAACGAGAACTTATTCCTAGCAAAAGAGCTAAGAGTAACATCTTTAATACCTACTCCAGTACCTAAGTAATCAAATTCCAAATTAATAATTCTGTCCTCAGGCAGCACGCTCCGCCAAAATCGTCAGAAACCATTTATAACGCTTCGTCGGTGGCTAGTTATTGAAAGCTTGTTAGTTACCGCCGCGCGCCGGTCGACAGAGAAAATAAAAACAATAACGAAAAGAAAAAAAATACTAAAGAAAAAGAAAAAATCACACACGTCCGAGACCACCCACATCGGTACGTCAAATTCAAATGTCGAACGATCGTGTTCATCAAGTTGTCAAATTGAGTTTGACATAATTTGTGAAGGACCGTTTTTTATTGACGTTAGATTATCTGTGGCTTCTGTTTATGTGACTTTATTTACATGATCTTGTACAGGTATAATTAGATAATTTGTTGATATTAATTATTATTGAGCCTACTATTTCCAAGCAAAACATTATAGTTTCCGAATATTTCCACATATATAATAATATTAAATCCGTAACTTAACTCAAGATCTAACTATTTCAATTAAACGCATACGACATCCGGCCGACCAGAGAATCTAATACTTTGGACTCATTACGATTAATTACTCATTATCTTACAGATACATGTTAATTCTTTATTAAGTTTTAGTTTTAATCTCAGGCTACACCTATGCGATGTACCTATCTATGAGGGACAGGCCAAACTGACAATATCTAATAAAAGATAATAGCTAATGTTGAGTAAAATTTGTCTTATATGTATTTTCTGATACGACTAAAAAAAAGAATGAGGTATTATGGTAGGTACTGCACTTGACTCGTATCGTAAGTAATACTTTTTATAAGAAGCTGGAACGTCACATCCAATTAAACTGGCGGTCGGAAAGAATTTTAATATTCGAATTTCAAACGTTAAACGTTCTTGTAAGTTTACGTTCTGTTCCACGCTACTACATTAAAAATGTAAATAAATAAATTATGATTTTTAAAGAGTGGGTGTCTCGACTAGCGGGGGGTTGAACAGTAGTCGGCAACGCTGCGTGATGCCACATGCAGGCATGAGGGTGGCCGGAGCCTTAACGTGAGGAAAGAAGCCTGACAGCTGTCAAAAGGTCAATGTCATTGATTTCTTTTTAAATTACTACTCCAGAAGGTGGGCTATGTGTTTTGAGTGAATGTACGTATGTATGTAATATAAGGCTGTAGACTAAGTTTGATAATGGATTCTAGATTAAGAGTTGTCCTTAGAGTAGTGTTAGGTGCAGCAATGATGGCATTTGAGTGTTTTTTTAAATATCTAGTCAGCCAGGACTTTTAATTTTCGTAGTACAAACATTTTTACTTGTTTGAAAATAGAATAGGTATAGAATGCTTCGACTAATAGACAGTAATACTAATGCTAATGCAACTGTTTTTATTTTAAAAATATATTTTAAGAATAATAAAAGAGCGTAGTATACTTACTTGTTTTTGGATTTTCTGCTAAACTACAAAATTAATATCAACTTTCTTTCTTATCAATCAATCTTTTTAGAGGAGTTTAAGCATTAAGTAATAACCCCTTTGGTATTTTTATTCTATGTCCAGATATACCTAGTTAGGTATGTATGTAGATAAAAATAACTTCCAAATTTACAAATATACCAAGCAGAGCTATGCACCTAAATCATTCAAATTATTCATTAACAAGTTTTGTGCGTTTTAAAAAGTTAAAATCAAATAAAAAACCGGTTTTGAAGATAAAGATTAATTTTGTAATAGATTTATAATCTGAACTGAGATTATTCATACCTATCGATAATAATTTATGCATATTTTATACTTGAAACTATTGGTCTTATGAATACCAACATTGTTTATTTCATTTTGAAGTTTTTAGGCTGAAATAATTATTTTTATTCGGTATTTAGTAGAAACAGCAAGTATGTCGTTTTTAAATTTATTACTATCCTATGGCCTTTGCACCTTCCCACCAGGGCGCCAGCAATGCTAGGGAGTATGTCAAATTATACAACTAAACAAATACCAAAAACAAATCCGACCTTAGCACTAATGTGTTTAGGTTTATTTCACAACGGATACCACTTAGAAAAGCAAATAAAGTAGATTCGAATAAGGAATTGATACGACGCCAATAGAATTTTATGGAAACATTAAAAAGTCCTTTTCTGGTGTTGTTATATTCTATAACTGATTTTAATGGGACAGCTTCCTGTTATATCTGATGGGAAAGTTGAGATTAATATAGTCATATACCCTATATGTACCAAACATACAAAGAAACTTGAATTAAATTAAGTCATCCGGTGTATTTTGTCAAAAACTCAAATAAGCAAAATTATATTGGCTTAAGCTAGTTAGGTAAAGGAGTAATCTTTTGCCTTTTTTATTTAAAATTAAACCCTAAATAAATGTACGTAACGTTTATCTTATTAAAATGATGATGCCTATTTAAATGAGGAACGACCTTTAGTTTTGCTTAATATTTTCTTACGAAAAAAGAACATGTTTAAAATTTTGAATATTCATTTTATGCGGAGTGTAGCTCGTTACGTCACATCGTCTCGCGGAATCGATAAAAAACCGATATTTACGATTGAATTAAAACCAATTGCTTGTACATCGATTGCATCGAGTCGCGAAGGACTTGGCGATTTATTAACGTAACGATGTGTCGTAATCGTATGTTATTCGATTAAAAGCGAAGTTAGAATTTGACATTCTGAAATGTTTCAAGGACGTAAATTTATTGGTTAGTGGTTTTGTACAATCTGATGTCTTTTATTTATACATCAAAAGAATTTTGTGATATAAAAATTTGAATAAACTGATATATAAATTTGTTTTCTTTTATACTAAACAAATCGTAAGGCCTACCTGATGGAAAGCAACGTAGCCTATAGACGCTAGCAAAACCATTAGCCTTAGCCATGTTTACTACACTATAGAAAACGAAGGAAATGTATGGGAATTGAAAACTTTTTTATGTCACGTGGCTTGATCACGTGACCACTTTTTAGTTTCCAGACATTTCATTCGATTTCTATATTGTTAACGATTATCGGGTATCACTAATGCGCACCATATTGTAGAGAAGACTCACTGTGCTAGCAGCAAAAATAATTGCTGCATTATAACCACATTTATTTTGTTTGCTTAGGTACTAACCAATAATATTTTTATTTGTTGCAAATCGTAGACATCGGCAACAATGTTATGCCTATTTCTATTACATTGATATCTCGGAATTCAACGAGATAGCGAGCAGCCTAACATAACTGCAAGGGGCATAACAATAACAAATAGTTAAGAAATCTAGAATTGCATTGAACAAACATATGTCGGTCTAAGTTTTCTACATAAAATAACGTTTAATAGCGTCACAATATTTAATCTCGGACTCGAACGGAACCGGTCGCATCGAGACACGCATCGAATGATCGGCAGATAACATCGCAAGCTATATTAGGCATAAATTAATCGATTTAAACCGACTCGGCTCGAGTATGTTTCGAATGTCGATCGTGTACGATGTTCACGTAAGGCAAATGTCGTTGGAGACCATATTCCATATTTGAATATCTTGCCTTTGCATTTGCTGTTTTCTACAATGTCATAGGTTTTAAATAAATCTAGGGCCACAGTAACAACGTTTTCCTTACTTTGATTTCGAGATTTGAGTCGTTCAAAAATATTAGTTCTCGAAATAATAACGGTTATTATTCCGAGGATTGGTAAAAACAGTAAAATGAAAAAGATAATAGAGGATTTTTTTTTTTTTTTTTAGTTAATTAACACCAATTTACAATGAATTCAAAATTGGAATTCCCATAAAAAATATTTGACTCGCGACAATCTATGCTACGGCTACTTAGGTACTGTACACGTCACGGTTGATTACCAAGGCCGCATAATCAGCAAGAAGTATGTTTTGACTCCGGTGGTTACAATGTCAAACGGGGAAATAAAATATCGTAAACGTAAGGTAATTTCGCCGCCGGAATTTTTTCGAGAGTTCATTGAATCAATGTTCGGAATCTGTAGAATCTTCGGTGATTCTAAATACCTTACGAATGACACATGTCTTATTTGAGAATCAACTTTGAAAAGCCATAGTAATTATGTACTCCTATTTCAGCTACAATAAGTATTACAAATCAAACAGTAATTGTATAAACTAATTTTAGCGGAATCAAAAAGAAGAAATAAGCTAGGTACACTGTAAAAATATTCTATGGAGGTACATTTTGTTTGTTTTTAGCAACTACTGTGTTCGTAGGTAGGTACCGGTAGCGAGAACATTTTGACGACGAATTCGAAAATGTCACTCTCAAAATGTCAGAATTTCCATACGAATTTTTAGTTTCACTTTTCACCGCCGCAGCGCTGATTCATTTTCCCAAAAAAAATATTCAAAAGCGATACGAATACTTACGTAGACTCTTTTATATCTACTGAACATTATTAAAATACTTTCAAAGTTGGAAAGCATCTCGGGACTTTTATAAATGCCTTATTAGGGCCTAAACAGAACAAACTATTTTATTTTTAAGCTCAAATTGTATATATTATTTGACCATCAATTTTGCTCTCATTATATTTCCTAAATACGTATTTTATTATATTAATTTTGGGTATTCCGATGATAAAACGACTAATGTTTGTCAATAAAAAAAAACAATAATTGAAATGAAGTTTCGCCCCACAAAGAATTCGTGTTTTAAATGAGGAACGGAAGTATACAAAAAAAAGATTTTTGAATTTCGTATTGTATGAACGAGCGAGCGGCGAAAATTCGGCACATCCTCTACAGCTGTCGCTTTATGCGTCGGAATATCATCCTGTCGTTGTCCTATCTCCGTCTCCCTCGCTCCGCCCAGCCGTCGCCACGCCCCTTCCGCCCAAATTGAATTTCGAACAATCATTGTAATTTTGGTACGGTGGTACTTCTACGGTAGGACAAAAGAGCTGCCGACTACCTATCTCTTTCATAGATCAGTGTTCTCCGGTAAATGTAATAAACAAATGCCAATGTCCCATAAAAATTCCAATAATGATACTTAATTAGAGCGAAATAGGTACGTTATTTAAATAAAGGTTGAAGAAATAGATAACGTTTTACTTAAATAGTCGAATGTACTTCTGAGTTCCTGGTGAAAGCGTAGTTTCTGGGAAGTTATTTTTTTATTTCGATAAAGACTTGGATTCCAGTTAAATAAAATATTGAGTTAAAATTACCTAAACTAAAACGAAACAGAAAACACGCGAAACCATTTTGGAACCATTATAAGGTAGGTTTAGATGGGTTTTGTAAATAATTTTAGTTTGTTTTAATTGCATACTTTTTAGATGAGAATCGTAACGTAATAAGATAGGCCGTATCATATTCTGCCAAGTGCACAAATATTCCCGATAAGGGATCTCACAGGCGCCACGTATATTTTACACTCTTTAATGCGACACCAGCGTATTGAACTTTGCGAATCGTTTATAGGAGCAGTTATTGTAAACAATATTTATTTTATAAGTTTATTAACTATATTTACGATGGCGTTAATTATGATAAAACAGAATAGGTCTCCTAATAATTATTGGGTTGCAAATTCATTTTCGATTTCGATTCGTAGTCATGCTACAAAAACAAAATAAAATTGTGAAAAGAGTTTGGTGGACTGTGTTTTATTTTATGTGTTTGATAAAAAAAGTTTTACACTCCAGTTCCAATAGCACACCCGAGTACCAGGCATGTATAACCTACAAAGTGGCACCCGCGAATGTGATAATGTTTTGCATTGCGTGCCCATATCGGGCCATGCACCTAACGCCAGCGATTTCTGCGCGCCTGGTGGTCGCGAAGCGATTGTGATGATGTCACACATTTTGTGACTGTTTTGTGCTCACAAAGCTAGCGGCTATCTATCATAAATTCCGATGATTCTGCAATAACATATTTTATATTTAGTCATAGTTAATGCACAAAACAAATTATTTAGCCATTGAACGTAAGTACACAAAACACTAATACGGTTCAACTTATTATTCACAAAATATTCACCAAAAAACACGTAATTCGTAGAAGAAAATGCAAATAAAAATATTGAATGAACTTCCTGAAATTAAATCAAATCCACAGCTCTAAATTTTACCAAATTCCAACACGATTTTAGTAGGTACAAAAATAATCATATTGTTATTATCAATTTGTTAGATATTTCCTCACACGCATACCACGAATGTACCTTATTTCACATTCTATAATATTAGCTACAAACGGAATGGATCAAGATAACTATGGTATGTGTAGAAAAAATATTACACCTCCAAGATAGGGCGATAACTAGCCACACTGAAAGGGCCCCAGATGGTTATCGCTACCTCTTACACATTTTTGGGAGCCTGGTACATTGTATGAATATGTAATTGTTTTGAGCTTATCGGTTTGTCTGTTTTCTTCAATAGATTAGATTATGGCTAGAGTTTCGTAACATTGTTGATATTAGGTACTGTTAAAATACATATAATAAATTAGTCGACTTCTGACACTCGACTGCTGCTAAACTACTAAGATGGCAGACAAGCGTGCGGCCCGTCTGAGTCAGTATGCGGTTACCGTAGCTTTATAGAGACATGCAACACCTGTCGGAACCTCTTCACGCCCTTGAAGAATTAGGCTGACTACTTGTTAGTTCTTGGGATATTAAATAAAACGAATGAACAAACTCATTATTTTCACACACCAATATTTTGCCTCCTATTTACTTCACCGTAATCGGGTAAAATATATCCAGATTAGACACAGACAAAAAATATAAGCACTTCGATAAATAGGGTAATTAATTTTTATCTACTTGAAATAAATTCTTGAAAATAAAAGAATTGAAGGTACCTAACAAAACAATCAAGGAATGAGAATCACTCGAAGGATTATTGGCAACAAATCGATTTGTATGCTCACCAAATCAGTGCCATATTTGTGGCTGCGATTTCTACTCATGGAGAGCATGATCATCATCATTCTCCTGCCCTTATCCCATATTATTTGATGTCGGCGCAATATGCTTTTCTCAAGCAATATGCCATTCCTCTCTATCAGCCGTCATCTCTGTATTCACTTCCTTTCGGGCCATGTCAACTTTCACACAGTCCATCCATCTTTTCTTACCTCGACCCCCGTACCCATCCATACATAAAACTTTTGAAGAATTATTTGTCCCGTGCCGGGCAATTCTCAACAATCTTCTTCACTACAATAACAAGCAAGATCGAAACATCAAATCTAAACTGTAGTATGACTGACGCTTCCAAAATAAAATATGCTGGTTCATAGCACATGTGTGGACGGAATTGGTTGATTAACAAACTGTTTATAATCGTTAACCCGTGTTGTTGTTGAATACTTGACTCAATATCCGTTCAGCACTTCATTTATTTGTTTTTAGTGCTGTTAAATAGTTGTTTCATTGATAACTGTTACTTTTACATCCTCAGGCGTATCTCGATTTGATTTTAGTACCGCACAAAAGTGGATTGAAATAGACGCCTTAAAATAGGGGTCTCACTAGAAATCTTGGGAGATAAATCTCTATGCTTGTAGCGTAATAAAAAGGTGTCCCTTTGCTAGAACAGATCCTACTAGGGCTGTCTATAGTGAGTGTCCTAAAGGACATGTAGGACGAATGATAAGAGAACAAGGATATTATATGTAAGAGACTGACAAAAAGTCATATAATGCGAATGAGCTTGGAAGAAGAAGCCGTGAGAGGTTCCAATTTCTAGATATAGTTGAATGACTTAACATGTAGAAATATTGATAGATAAATGACTGAGAAAAAGAGGTACGAATAAACATTTTATGAGTTTAATGTATAATGCTTGATAAAAATCCAAGAAAGATGGTTGGATTGTGCGAAAGGTGACAGGGCTAGAAATGGATTGATCATAACAGCAAGTTGGTGATAGAGAGATTACAATAATGACACGAACTGTAGGACGCATAAAAAAAGGTAATTAGAGGTTTTAGTCAAAAGACAAAGTTCGATGGCATTTACATGATGTCAAAAAAAGTTTAACCTGAAATTACTGACAGTACCGTCAATCTGTACAGCAGCCGCGGACATAAATACAAATTTTAAAACGTATTAATTAAAATAACACCGTAAGTTCAGTAACCACGGCAAAAAAAAAACAACTTATGACCAGCCAAAGGTCCGAAGAACAATCGCCACATGTGGCCACAGATTAACGAAAAGAAAAACAAAATTAATGTCCATGCTGCATCCCTTTCTCTCGTGATAAGCTTCGTGTAACCCTATCTCTGTCCCTCTCGACGAAATCGTTCTTGGAAGTGGCTGGCCGGCGCACGCCACAATGCGGGTGTTGTTCCAAATTGAAAAAATAAAAAAGTTGGGAACGCGGCGAGGCATTTGCTAAATCGCATTCGGTTCCTTCCTAACCGCTTGTTTGTTCAAGTGCTCGATTTTGTAATTAGAATAATTTAACGAATGTTAGCCATTTGAATATCATTCCAATGACGATGACGCGCGATGTTTTTTTTTACTATTGGTAAATGTTACGCTTAGATTAAGGACTTACGTGTAACGGTACTTTGATATGACAACAGTTGTCTTATTTTGACAGTGGTGCCAATTCTGTTGTTCGCAATCAAATAAACTAATTTGACAGGATTAAAATAATTGCCATTCTTATTTAACCCTGCACATGAGAAGGGGATAGCAAGACTTTTTACTCCTGTCAAATTAATTTAGTTTAGTGATTTTGTACAACAGACTCGACACCAGTACTAAGCTAAAATGTGGTGTAGATGCCCATTGACAAGAGAATTTTCGCCATGGTCCTAATCTTTGAACACAACCGTTTTATACGCCTATTAGAGAATATATCTGCCAAGGATTATTGCAACATGAGGCTTACCTCCTTATTTAATCCTTGATGATTTATATAATACTAATACCTAATATATCTTCACGCCTTCCCACAAGGGTCCCCGAAGGGCTAGGCAGAGGTGTTACAACACCCACTTTACACCGAAGATAATTTGGTGCCAACGTGACAGGTCCGTTGCCGTCTCTTAGGCACTACATACGTCTTTGGATTTCTTCTCAGGTGCACCATAATCACTGCAGTTTTAGAAAATGTCATTGGTAGGTACAGACGGGTGGGGTTCGAACTTGCGTCCGCGTCACTAGAATAGCAGACAACGCTTCATGTGTGACGCCACACAGTCACCACGGCTTTTTGTATATCTTCATATTTGATCCGGATTTTCAATAATTTTGCGTCTAATAAGTTCATCAAATTGATTGTCTTTACGAATCATGGATTCTGTGTTGAAGGAGTCAATAAAAATTGAACCTAAATCGTTGTCATTACTGTTCAATTTTAGTTAAAGATTTTTTACCATTATCTGGTTCCTGGATTTAGTCAGGAGTTCAGGACAGCACCTCCCATAATCCTGTCTTAGTTAAGTGTGCATTCTCTTTTTAAGAGCTTTTAGTGATGGGGACACTATCGATAATGGCTGTAATGTGGTAAATTAACGATAGTCTGGTGATTGTGAATTCAGTTCTTAAGTGCCTATTAGTCCAGTGTTAGCCATAAGACCATGATAATAAAGTACACAGGCAGCACTGGCAGCACTGGCAGCTATCCCGTCCTGTTTTATAATAATCCTTACTACCTTTTCACAATTAAACGGCTGAACGGATCGTAATGAAATTTGGCAATGAGATAGATACCTTGGGAATGACATATGCTATCTTTATCTAGATTCACGCGGGTGAAGCCGCAGGTCAAAGCTGGTGTCGTATAAATTAATTCAGCCGTTAAGGCGTGAAGAGTATACAAACACACAAACGTTCGCATTTATAACATTAATTATTAATAGGGTATTTATAATTATATAGATAGATAGATAGATAGATAACTCTTTATTGTACACCAAAATCAATAACTGAAGAACATAAAATACATTATAAATCGGTACAATTGGCGGCCTTATCACAACATGTGATCTCTTCCAGACCATGACATTATATACATGCCATTGAACATATATCTTTATATATAATCAATTAATTAGTGTGATGTGACGTGTAAACTGTACATTAAAATAAGGCAACGCGATTAAGTCTATATTTACGACCATTATGTGTACAAATATTCCGAATACATTATTAAAACACCGAGTAACTGATATTTAGTTAACAGTATGTGTTACGTTACAAATATTGAAGTTAAGTAACAAGTAATATATATTTTTAATGTTCTCAAATGTAACGATTTGGTTTCAAATTTTACAGCTTGTAGTTAGTATATCTTACTAATTTTATAAATGCGAATGTTTGTGAGTATGGATGAATGGATGGATGGATATTTGTTACTCTTTCACGCAAAAACTACGCAACGAATTTGGATTTTTATCATGGGAAAATTTTAGGTTCCTCTGAGATTCTACGCTCAACGCGGACGTAGTCGCATGTAAAATCGGAGGCCACTTAAATGTATGAGCCATCAGATTTGACTGGAGTTTTATTATTTTTCTTTTTGTGGTATACATGGAGAATAATTGTAATATATTATACTACTTCTTTAATTGAAAACATGTAAATGTATTCCAATACTTAATTCGTATCGATGAAAGATCCCATCCTTACAGCACGCCTGACTTCACTAAGCGTCCGCGACGTATGCCTCGGCTAAAACTATACGATGTTCTGCGAACAATACGCTTCAATCGACAATTACTTAGCCCCTGAGGTCCTGACATCCAGAACTTAGCTTTAATTAAAGGTCTTATACTTTTATTCCTTTTGCTGAGAAAGCAAGCCGATAGCCGATAGATTATAAAGGCATTATAATTTTTTTTTCATCTTTACCCCTCTAATTTTGTTGCCAGGTATGGAAATTGGGCCATAGTAAAGGGTTAGTTACTTTTTATTCTTATAAGCTAGCAAGCGAACCGGCACTCATGATGGTAAGTGGTCACCGTTGCCAATAGACGCCAGTAAGACCCACACAGAATATCTCCGAGGTCCAAGCTACCACGGCTTCAAATTATATCAATATCTTTCCTACTAGCTGTCCCGATAGACGTTGTCCTGTCTTAGCTATGAATTTGTGTCAAATACACCATAGAGAAACGGACCTTTACTTTATCACGAAAATTAATTTTTCTTTCAATTTTTTCTCCTGACAAACCTAAAAATTGCGCAATCGGTCTAGCTGTTCACGCTTGATGCGGTGACCAAGGGAAATAGGGATAAATGTTTATATAAAAACATAAATCTTATATATTATCAACCATATTATGAAGATAACGTGGTAAGAAAGGTTTTATGTATGATTGTGGACGGGTACAGGGGTCGAGGTAGACCTAAGAAAAGATGGATGGCTTGTGTGAAAGATGACATGGCCAGAAAGGAAGTGAATACAGAGATGACGACTGATAGAGAAGGATGGAAGAGAAATACATATTGCACTGACCATAGATATGGGATAAGAGCAGGAGAATGATAATTATCAACCATATTAAAAGAAGGACTGTCATATCTACGGAAATTTTGTGAAACTAGTAAAACTAAGTTCTCTATTCACACAAAAACGTTCGGAATGTTTATAACGCTGCGCGCTCTTGTTATAAAACCTACGGCAATTAGTTTCCAAAATACCATAGTATTTGTTAAACATTAAACAATGATTATCTTTACGTTCCTTTATCAGTTACATGCGTAATTCCTACACATTTTATTTGGATATTCGGCTTATTAGTTAAATCATCAAAAAAGGTGTCATAAAGCGAAAGTAACTCTGTATGTTTGCTACCTTTTCAGGACTAAACGGCTGAGCGGATAGTGATAAAATTTCACAAGGACATAGCTTATATCCTGGGGAAGGACAGGCTTCTTCAAACAAATGCAGACGTTACAGAAGACCGCAGTGAAATAGCACTTCTTTGATGTAATGTTGTGTTTCTGCGGTAAGTAAGGTTGCCAGTGCTCAACGAGGATACGCTGGGCTAGTAGTAATGCTACTAGCACAGTGAGTCCTCATCAACAACAGGGTTGCCATTTGGCTACTCGTTAGAGATATCCCTCGTATTGCTAGCGGCTATAGACGGTGACTGCTTACCATCTGATGGGTCGTATGCTTGTGTGCTACCTTAGTGGTATTAAAAAAAATACTTCATAAGTTAACGTAATAACGTAAATATAAGTTCAGTGCAAGTAATTTTGTTTTGTATTTTTCCATAATTGATCGATTTTTTCACGTGGTCTGAAGAAACTTTTTATTTATACCAGATGGCAAAAAAGCATACAGCCCATATGATGGTAATCGGTTACCGTAGTCTATGGACGCTTGCAACACCAGGGGTGACACTGGCGTTGCCGACCCTGTTGTCAAGAACGATGTCTACTTGTCAAAACGAAGCTACATTCATAGATATCATCACGCCAAGTCACTTACGGGGTAGGCAGAGAGTATAGACCTTAATTTCTCTCCTTCTTTTACAATCAACAATCTTCTCATACAAGCCCGCCGATTCCGAGTACTCTGTACCTTTCCATCAGTGAGTACTTTGGTAATTTGATCTAGAAAGTTGGACCTTGGCTGTCCACGGCTTCTTCTTCCATCTTCTTAGTCTAAGATCCGACCATACATCGACCTTCACCGAGCTGATAATAGAATGAAACTTATTGTATGATACATTTAGTATATTAGAAAGTATATTAAAAATGGGTTGCCCGAAAAAACCCTGGACCGAATATTATTAATTTTTTTCCAATAAAAAAAAAAAATAACTGTTACAACATCAAGATAATAAGAAAATTGTATACTAGACTTAAAGAATAAAACATATAGAATGTGCAGACGTAGGGTTGTCATTTACGAACTACTGGGTTGCCAGGTATATACAGGATAATTTATGCATCAGTAACTTTAAAAATGATTTATTAAAGTAAATTTGTTAAAATGTTTTATGTAAAAAATATATTTATAAATATACTAGGAGTACTATCTTGATGTTGTAACAGTTAATATATTTTTTTTTATTGAAAAAAAAAAATTAAAATATTCGGTCCAGGGTTTTTTCGGGCAACCCATTTTTAATATACTTTCTAATATACTAAATGTATCATACAGTAAGTTTCATTCTATTATCAGCTCGGTGAAGGTCGATGTATGGTCGGATCTCAGACTATCTTTATTATTTGTTACTAGCGGCCCGCCCCGGCTTCGCACGGGTAGACATTTATCAAATATTTTGTCTATCCGTTTTTAGACTTTTTCAGGCAATTTTTTATTTCTTTCTCTCCGTAAGGTCCATCCTCGTACTTCAAGGAATATTCTAAAAAAAATAGCGAAATCGGTTCAGCTGCTCTCGAGATTTGCGCTTAGCAACACATTCAGCGATTCATTTTTATAATATAGATTGTAGACTATTTAAATTTGTTACAGTGCAAGAGGTTAAGTAAACCATCTTGCACAGCTAACTGACAGTAGCTCAGGATGCAGTTAGCAAAACACAAATAACCGACTACAAACAAATAAACAATTCTCGCTTTCTTACAATAATAATGTTTCACTAGACTTTTTAATAGCGGTCTGGTATGCCATACACGCTAAGTCCCTCACGGGGTAGGCAGAGAATGAAGAGTGCCATTTCACTCTTGACTTGCACACCTTTTTTATACCACCAAGGTGGCAAATAAGTTTACGGCCCTTGATGGTTAGTGGTCATCGTAGCCTATAGACGCTAGCAAGACCTGGGGTATCACTCGCGCGTTGCCGACCCTAAAACCTCAAGCTTCCTTTATATTTATCAACCAGCTGTATTCCCCGCGCCTAAGATAGCCTATGTTACTCAGTGATAATGTAGCTTTCTAAAGGTGAAAGAATTTTTGAAATAGGTCTAGTAGTTTCGGAACCTATTCAATACAAACAAATCTTTCCTCTTTATGCTAGTGTAGATGTCTCCTACATGCCCGCCGGTGTCATGTGCTCTTCACCTTTCCATCATGGAGTAGGTAGGTACCTACTGGTTAGGTAACTACTGGTGAAGTACCTAGGTAGGTACTTCACCAGTTTGCTCTAGAACGCTATAGTCAGAGGAATAGGAATAATATTATCTTAATCATCCTGGAACTTAGATAACTGGTCAAATAATGTAGACATAAAAGTAAATGGACATCCTACGAACGTATGGATGTCGCAGTAAAACTCATAATTTCATAAACTGTCAGTTTTACCTTTCGGAACTGAGGAAATATTGAAAATTAAATTTATTTAACGACTATCTGCGCATGTTATGTTTTATGGTAGTTTTTGGTAGGTTACGTATTTTATCCGTACGGACTGTGAAAGATAGGTCTAAGAAGGTAGCGAAAATAGAGACGGTAGATAGAGAGAACAAAAAACAACGCGCCAACTGTAAATATCACGGGATAAGAACGGGACGATTGTAAAGGAGGTAATATGCTTTCTCGGTGCTTATAAAGAGGTCTTTTCTTTGTATGAATTTTGACAACAAAAATTATTTTAAGCAGAATAATGTATACCGTTCATCTAAATAAGGATTAAGTAATTAGTTGTGATTTAGGACGAAAAAAAAACAATTTTTGTATTAGAAATACCTAGCAATAGTAATACCATACGAATTGTGAGAAAACTACCTACTTATCTAAGAACGTTAACTGAGTAGTTACCTAAATACTTTTTTAATTCATCAGTTGATATTACTATTAAAGAGAATGCTTTAGAATTAAATTATCATCATCTGGAATAATAATTATCTAACTCTTCTAAATATTATTAGAATTATCCCAACCGTTTCACTATGCGTGTCAATATTAAACAGTATTATCTAAAAAAAATGTTCGCCTTCACTCAATTTCACGCTTAACAGCTTTAACTTTTTGGACAAAACGCTGTTTAAGCTTCGACGTAGTTTTTTTAAAGTTCATTCAGAGCATGCGCATATTTTAAGCCATCATGCTTTTATTTAAATCCACACCTTGTAAGTCTCAAGCCAGAACGACTTACCTATTGCAATTTAAATATTCTTCTAACAAACCACTTTAAACAACACCAAACCACTTTTATTTAAGTCCACTTTACACTCAAAAAGTTTCTGCGTCGCTACTTTTTTCGGCGGGGAAATAAAAAAAAATGGATTCGGTAAATAATCGGAGAACCAACAAAGCACCTCGCAGCTATCCGAAGCTGTACTGAAATTCTAAACCTCACTGTGGTGTCCATGTCTCGCACCCCCCATTACTAAATTTCTACACATTTCACAAACATCCTATATACACACCAACTGCAATCCAAACTGCGCTTAAAAGTCTTAATGATAGAGCAGAAAATGTAACAGCACATATCGCCCTTTTCGACATTTAGCACAACTCCCAGTCGACTACAAGGCTGTGAGAACGTATAATTTAAAGACGGAGCTGTTTGATCCATTAGTTGAATATAGTCGTCTCTTTCGCACCTAGGGAAGGCATAGCAGCTTTTTGCGTAGTGATGTCGGACTGCTCATTTTTTCGCTATCCAGTATTAAATTACGTATTACTTTGTGAATTAGATTGTGCCGTGGTGTCATATTTTTGCTCTGTACCTGGTATTCTTTGAAAAGGTACTCATTGAGAGGCAGGTTGTTCTGTATAGATAATAAAACAAATAGGAATAATAAATTAAAAATATACTCTATAAAAAATGCATCCTCTTCAATTATAAACACAGCATTATCAAATATCAACATTATTACAAACAATTTGGCGACTTACGAAAAACACTCGATTTGCCTTAAAATTACTGTCATTGATTCCACAATTTCAGTTTGTCTTTTGGTACGGTAAAGCAGCTTCTATTGTAGTGATCACAAATTTGTCTGACCTGAAAAAAAACAGCCGTCAGAAATAATCAATTTTATACCTACGCATTTAACTTTTATTCACACTATAATGAGACAAGACCGATATAAGATCTTATTAGAACTGGAAACAGCACACAAAATAGAAATAATATTCGAGACAAGCCCAGATCAAACAAAAAACGTAGATGGTTGCAGTGATCATATACATAATTACACGCACAAACCTACAACGAATACAAAGAAACTACGCCTCGCTCACGCACTAATGTTTAAAAAACCGGCGTCACTTCGTTGCTCGCTAAGTACCATCTACCTCTTTATTTGATCTGGGGTTACAAGTATGATAAGCATTCGTGAACATTGCGTGGAAGCCTACACGTTAAAAACTATATTCTAATACATACTGAACTAATCTAGGCTATACGAATCACATATGATTAAGTCTATATCTTCACATACATGTTCAGCTTCTTCTACATTCATCAATCTCTTCATACACTCTCCAGTTCTGAGTATTCTCTATTATTCCAAGATTTGATGTTGGAAGTTAGATCTTAGCCTTCTGGTTTTCTTCCACTCACTTTGCACTATATATCTTTATGGTCAGTATTTCATCACTATAAATAATGAGGAGACACTGGCTTATCCTCATTATCTAGGTAGATCAAATAAGAAAATATATTATTGTAAAACTTACAACACAAATCCCATAGTGCAAGTGAGCTGCAAAGCAGAACAGCATGAGGGCATTCATAACAGCAATCTCCTGATGAGGCTGGTGGAAAGAGAAGACAACTCCTGCCAGAAGAGGCCAGAATAACCAGCAGATAATATCACAACGCTTATGGGTCATCTCTGCTACTATCAAACGGCTCTGTAACGAAAACAATAAAGGAAAGATATGTATGCTGCAATATGTGATACGCCTAATAGTACATAGACGATCCTACCACATTATATTTGCGTCAGAAATGAAGTTCTAATGAGACAAAAAAGGTGCGGTAGATTTTAATAATTTTCAACCAACGAAATTTTGATCCTTTTCAACCCAAGGTTCGGAATAGACTCATTGGCCATTCTTTTTTTAAGAAGAGCTTGAATCAACAGACCAAATTTAAAAGCTTGATAAATATTGTTGCGTGTTATTGATTGAATTCTGGCGATTCGTCTAACCTCGTTTTTTTTTTTTTTATACCACTAAGGAGGCACACAAGCATACGGCCCACCTGATGGTAAGCAGTCACCGTAGCCTATAGCCGTTAGCAATACCAGGGGTATCACTACAGGGTGCCAACCATGTTGCTGATGAGGACTCACTGTGCTAGCAGCAATACTACTAGCCCAGTGTATCCTCGTGGAGCACTGGTAACCTTACTTACCGCAGAAACACAACACTACATCAAGTAGTGTTATTTCACTGCGGTCTTCTGTAAGGCGGAGGTACAGTCCCCAGTCGGGCGGCTTCAATTTAAATGGGATAACCCACGGGAAATCCCAAATCGCCCTACCTCTCATAACATAACATTTTGTCTTATAACAATAGCTTGAAATTGTATATGCTGAATGTGAACACACTTACAGCAATATGACTGAACAGTGTCCCGAACAGGAATATAAATGTTCTTGGGTCGTACTCTATGACGTCATTGGAAGAGTAGACAGCCCAGTAGATGATCACTGCAGCGACTGCTAATAACGACCATATCGGTCGAACAGCTTCCATTATTGATGACCTGTATACTGTGCGATTCTTGAAGGACCTGCAGAAATTAAAGAAGTCAAACGAATTTAGTGTTAGAATTGTAGTTGGAAATAGATTTGTCGAAATCACAAGCATTACCATGCTCCTGCCTTATCCGATGTTATTTGAGAACGCTTCTAGTGCTACTAATGAGTTCGCACGTGGTAGGTACTCTTGTTTTCAAGCCGTAATTAAACATGAAAACCAAGTGCTGGAGAATTTTGCAGTATGTGGCAATACCTTTAAAATACAATGACTTTCGCCACGTTACAGGGAATTAATTAATAATATAGACTGTCATAAAAATGGATAGGCAAATATTCCATCAAACTAGCCGTAAGCCGTCGGCACGAATGTCGGTATAAATCGGAAAAAAGTTTGTGTGGTGATATACAACATGCCACGAGATTTTCGATGAAGGAAACCATCAAAATGAAGCCTGCGAATAAGTGAGATATTCTAAAACCTGAAGGCAGTCTAAATTGGCTCAGACATTTGGATTAATTGATCCACTATGACCGTTATCCCTTGCAGTGTGTATACGCTGTGTATGTAGGTGTATAGCTAAGATCTTAAATTGCAGAGGTTTGTCATAAAGCTGTTAAAAAAGTTACGACTAACATTATTGGCAATATCTTGCTGAAAAATAATTAGCATTACTGGAGTGGTATTACTACCAATTAATTTTGCATGCAACGCACTCCACCAAGCGGCTGATCATCAAGGATGGAGGAATATCAAGAAAATCAAAGTGAGTCACGATCCTCAGCAGTAAGGCAACGATTACGAAGAGAGAATTAGGCATGGTTTACTCAAGCAGATAATCTTTTAGTTGATATTTTACATGAACTGTCTTTCAATACTTACAGATAAACATTATATACAGCGACGGGATATGTAGTGAGAGCTCCTACGAGATGGGAGACAATTTCAAATGCTTGAGCTAATGTGAGTCCTCCTAATACGTAAGTCTTAAAGACTTCCGGTCCGACATAACCGGCATAGATGAAGAGGGAGGATGTTACCTGGAATGAGGATTCAAATGCTATACCGTTTATAATTAACAGTATGACAATGCGAAGAAGTAGGTACTACGAAAGTCGAAAATCAATCTTTGGTTGACGTAGCGAGAAAAATGTTTCGCAGTCGATCGATTTGATGATCCCGTTTCATCGATTGCTTTCAATTTTGATTCGAAATATACTTTCGTGTCGATTTGTTTTTCGATTTTCGTAGGAACGCTCCAATAAAAAGAACTGTGGCCAGTTTCTTTCACTCACCCACATGCTAATGTCATAGCCCCAAGGCAAGTAGAGGGTCCCAGTGCTGTACTTCTCGCAGTGACTCGCGTAGAAGTTGACCACTACGCTCAATATAATCAAGAAGCCCCTGGAAGAACGTATTTTTAATTTATATAAATATACATATACCAAACACCCATACGAAAAGTTAACGCAAATGTTTATTACATAAAATAAGTATGCCCCGGCGGGAATCACTCGACTAGCGTAGCAGCCATATATTAAAAGATATCCTGATGATGAACTTAAGTATTTACCTATGCTTCTTTATGTTTTAAAAGGTAAGTCAATGAAATGGCGCTCTATACTCTCTGCCTACCCCGTGAGGTGCTTAGTGTATGAATATTTAAGGAGATACCTGAAACAGCTGAGGGAATATTCAGGATCCCTGCCGAAGATAGAGAGCACACAGTAGGGCATCAGGAACACTACATAGGAGTCCAGTCCATGGTCGAAGAGTTCCCCCAAAGGGCCGGACACTCCCAGACGCCGGGCTTGCTTACCGTCTATGCCATCTAGGGACATGTAAGAAGGCGCTATCACAGCATGAGTATGTACGATAAAAAACCCACCTTATGGACATACAACAAAAATAACTTTCCTAAAGTAAACCACACTACGCTGGAACTATTCTAAGCCCAGTCGCAGCAAAAATGCAAAAGCTTAAAAAAGTTTTTATGCTCTTTAAATTTCGAGCGTTTTGAAATTGGAATAAATTAAACTGTTATACGATGAGTAGTTTTTCAGTATGTTACGTAATATGTTATAAAAAAGATGGTCTTTAGTTTTAGTTAAAATATACATGTTTTTTTACAATTAAACTAGCATTTTTGTAATATGTCTGAATTCAAATCTTTACAGAAACAATATTACATAGGACGTTGTAAGAACTAAGACTCTTGAACATTTTCCAAAATTAATTTATATAAGATTTCCGTTATAAAAAGATTGATTTATTATAGTTACTTTTATGCATATAAAAATATATTATCCATTTAAGTCAACCGGCAACGATAAACAACATCATGAAACACGTCTTCGTTCCAAATAGAACTTACCCAAGTTATACGCGAGGAACATGAGGACCCCCACGGCTGTGAACGTCCAAGATGGAATCCCGGGGGACCCCGGCTTCCCCCCGGAAGCATACAACTCGTAATCATATATATATAAGAGTAAAACAGCCGCTACCATACACAGGAACCCGACAAATGTTATCAAATTGGGCGCGATGCGCTTAGGTATGAGCTAAAATAAAAAAGATACAGAATAAAAACCTTAAACAAATCGGCCAGTGCGAGTTGGAATCGGCCAGTGCGAGTAGGACGTGGCTCTAAAAACAAACTTAACTTTGTGGTTCGATCCCTAGACACGGTTAATGCGTCATCCGCATATAATAAGTTTGTAATAGTAAATTGTCTTTTTTTATAATATTACACTCTATGAGCATTTAAATTTTCATTTTGATTTATAGCGGCAACAGAAATACACATTCTGTGAAAATTTGAAAATGAATGAATTTAAAAATTACGGATCCCAAAAAGCATGGTCTCAATGTATTTATCCTGATGAAATCGTAAGTTATGAAATTATTGTGTTGTCATCGGGCAAATTTACAAAATTAAATGAAGTCTTGATGTTGGTGAAAATGACGATGATGATTGCTTTACATTCATGATACAGGTTAAGCTAAGAAAGCGATTTAAATATTTTTAACTAGTTTTTCTTAGCTTGGATATTGTGTAGACCTTAACATATTCTTAGTTAACATTCTTAAAAGTAGGTGTTGACTGAATTCGAAAATGTAAAAAAAAACATTTTTTCTGCATGTTCTGAATTATTTTTCTCTCGCGTGGAATATTGTCAGTTATTGTTTAATCAGAAATCAAATTTTTAATTTCTTTTTTGGCGCCAACTGGCGTTTTCTATTTCTATAATGTCACACGATGATTAAAAAAGAACGATTGATATTTGTTCCTTCCTGTTTAGGATATTAAGGTTGGTAGAAATACACATAAACACTGTTACACTAAATAGTTTATTTCACTGTATACTTGGCCTAATGTGATACAAAAACTCAAGAATCAACGAATATTGTGCGGAGCACCTGCACTCAGTTAGACGGCCTACGGTAGAGAGAGAGAAAAGAAAGAGACAGATTTAGTATTAAAGATATACTAAACACTTCCATAAAAAGATACCTATGCAGAAACTATACTTTATCACCATAATTAAATATACTCTCAGTATATATACTCACTGTGACAGCGGCATTCCATGACGGGTGCATCACATATGTACTCAAAGGACTTGTGTCTATTGCACTGTACTGTAAAGAAAAAGTTAAAGTGCTTAAGAGGTACAAACTTATGCCTTTTTTAAGATTTCATATTTGATCCTTCGAGAGTTATAACTTAGTTTTTTTTTAATTTCATAAATTTACGAAATGGTGCTAACATTTTGCTAGCGTAACGCACACCAGACAAAAATGAAAGAAAATACAGATTTGGGTTCAGTAACGAACAAAGAGAGAGCCCTCCAAAAACATTTTCTATATATCTTCAATGTACAGAATCGGACCCGTTACAGTTTTAATATGAGCATACATTGGTGCCAATTCTGTTGTTCAAAATTACTAAACAACTAATTTGACAGGTCGAAACATATTGCCATCCTTATTTAACCCCGCACATGAGAAAGGGATAGCAAGACTTTTAGACCTGTCAAATTAGTTAAGTTTAGTAATTTTGAACAACAGAATCGACACCATTACATGTATAGCATTAAAGATTTTAACTGACCTTGTATTCCTTAAGTCCTACCAAATGTTGTTTCGACAAATACTTGTAATTAAACATTTCGGCTTCTGTACCTGAAAGTAATATTATCAAATTATAAATTACTATCTGTTTAGCTGTTAAGCACGTTGCCACTGGCTGCTGGCACCGCTTACCGTCTGACCGAATTGTTTGCCAGTATAGTGATATATAAAAAACCCACTATTCCACAATACACCAAAAAACACACTTCTATTTATTACACGGAAGTAATTGTTCTCTATATGTTAATATATGTTTCACTTTATATTCAACTCAGCCCATGGCTTGCTACACGTAAGTAAACAACCTAACGCGCGGTTACCAACGCTTACTGGTCAAAGATTACACTGCAGATAGTTAGTTCATGATAACTATTATCCGCTGCTGATAAGAATGATAACCGTGGACTAGATTAGCAGCTGATGTTGTTTATGGCTTACTAATAACCTAGTAGCTACATGTGTTCCTCACACTAACCGGTAATCGGAAAAAAGAAAAAAAAAGAAGAATAGGGACGGAAGTATGTTACGGGAAGCCCGGGAAACGCGCGCTATTTGATTGGACGTTTCTAGGTGATCCGTATTTTGCTTTCTTTTATGATCTTGCGAAGTTACTCACAGGGTAGGCAGAGAGTATAGAGCACTCTTCACTCTTGACTTGACACCATATTACATACCACTAAGGTGGCACACAAGCGTATAACCCATCTGATGGAAAGCAGTCACCGTAGCCTATAGCCGCTAGCAATACCATGGATATCACTAACGGGTTGCCAACCCAGTTGTTGATAGGACTCACTGTGCTAGCAGCATTACTACTAGCGCAGCGTATCCTCGTGGAGCACTGGCAACCTTACTTAGCGCAGGAACACAACACTACATCAAAGTATTATTAGTATCGTGTTTACTTTCATATGCATTATGTAAAAGTAAAAAGCTGTAATTTTGACATTACAGACACTTAAATTTAATTTATTTGTTTAGATTTTTTCGTCCCTGGAAATTAGCGCTCGGGGCAGGTAGCCCGTTTATAGATACATCCGGGCCTGTTCCTAAGTCTAAGAGTAGTATGAGTTTACTACAAAATAATGAAGCGAAGTCACAGAGAGCACCTAGTCTAGATGTAAAGGGTAGATTAGGTATGTGTTATAAATGAGTGCTAATTTTATGGGCCCATTTATCATCGCTCCCGTGGGACTCCATTAGCAGTTAGCTGTGTTGCACGATTCAATTAGTTGGTCAGCGGACGGAGCGTGAATTTACGCATACATAAATATTTTTCGGCTAGGTTTATGATTTAGGTGTTTGGGCAGATTTTGCAATGCTTTCCCTGTGTATGTATGTATGTCTATTTCTTTATATATTTACAATTTAGGTTGACTATGATTGCCTATAATGAAGTGAGCACTAAGCATGTTTTTAATTTGATTAATACTTTGAAGATTTGTGTTTACGATCAAATTTAAAAAAAAATGGGTTGTTTGTGGCTAGATTCATTTTAAACATGAAAGTCTGAGAGTGATATAGGGCACAATATTAATTTATAATAATTCACTTTTGCCACGTTGGCAACAAAGACAACAAAATATTGGTTTCTTAGACTCAGAATTATCTTCGGTGAAAAATGAGTGTTGTAACACCTCTGCGTACCTTTTCGGGGACCCTTGTGGGAAGGCGTGAAGACGTATTGTTATTACTATAATGGATAACTTTATTACGTGTATATTTTAACAACTTGTAAACAATTTTACCTTCAGAATGTTCAGTAGTTTTAACGAGATAAAGTTAAAACATAGCTCAGTCCGCCCCAAGTTACTTTAAATCAATCCGAGCAGGAAGCTCCTTAATTATTCCAACAGACAACCCTATTCGAAATTATACTTAATTTGGTCGGAAATAGTCGGCACGCGACTGGCAACACAGACATTATCGGCGCGGTTCGAATTTCAAATTACGCGCCGGTGTCGGATGGCGCCCTCGGAGCTTCGCCATGGCAACGTACAGGTGTCGTATCGATCTCTGCTGTGGTGATGTGTGCCTGGTAGATTTGGAAAATTGTTTTTTACATAGTAGAAACTTTATTTTATTTTCTTACCTTTCCTCACTTTTGCTTCGTTATACTTTCATACTAAAGAGATGTTGTTTTTTTTAATGTAGACTTTAATTAAACATTGTTCTACCATCCCTGCTGCAACCCAAATACGCCATCCGAGCTAGATGCATTGCATTTGTCCTACAAACCGCGTGGAAATTCAACTAAAGTGAACAATAGTTTAAATTAAAACAGCAGAGGCCGTATCCATTTGCATCGCACGTGATCGTCTGTTCCATCGTCTAGTCGCTTCATCAGGCCCGATTAATTTGGCTAACATTGTGGGCTGTGGTGTAACTGTAGAGCGACGGAGAGCGCGCTGCATTCATAGTCTCCTGGTACATCTGTAGCGAAAACTGCTACGTCAAATTATTTTACATCATACAACTTACAAAACCAGACGGTTGGTTAGTCAGTTATTAGAAAACAGTTTAATGAATACGAATTGTTAATACAAAAATAAATTTACTAAATAATTAATTTTGTATTACTTACTACAAAACCGCGATAGATAAAATAACTCAACGAACGCCAAAAACAAGAAAGATGTCACTCTGAGTTACCATCAATTCCACAAATCTTTATTTATAATTATAATGGCTGGCTCCAGTAAAGCTTGGACCACTACAGAGCCATTAGCGCGGCGAGCCGGATGGTCGCAGTCTCACACCTATTTGTGCTTCCTCCAGCGCTGTGATCCTAGTACTGCAAACTCATATAAGTACGTACCAAATTACTATTTCGTAGGTTTGTCTGGATTGCATCCACTGGTGATGTCATATATTATGTAATCATCTACTAGCATCTACGAGCATCAATCATAAATTTTGTCACCTACAATGTCTTCTCTTAGATAAATTTCTCCGTTTTATATTTTAAAGTTAAACTATAAATTTTCCACTGACCAGTCTCCATCGTTTATCTTCACCTACCACTAATAAACGTCCTCTACGTTTAGTAATTATGTACTATGTGCCTACCACTTGACATTGGCGGAATAGCTGTAATTAAAAGCTCGTCGCCCTTAACTTAACGAAGAAGAAAAGAACATTTGTCACACCTAATCATTGGATTAGAGATTGCTGTTGGCTTTGCTCATCATTAGTCGTATCGTAGCCCTAGGTTACTCCGTCTACGTCTTAGAATAAGTACTGCGTAAGCGCCAGCGATGTCCTTATTCTAAGGTCTACGACTCTACGTCATTAGTCATCAAAATTCACATTCTATGTCAAAGCACGGTCATAGCTCAATAATATGCTGCGTGTCAAAGGACGGGTCTACCTCAGAATAATAAATAAAGCTCGCTAAATCATGACGCTGAGTGCTGAGTAAAAAAGCGGTAGGTACGGTTTTTTGTTCTTTAGTCCTTGTGATCAGTTGGTAAGGGTTTCTTGTCCTAACTCGATATGAATAAAGTCGTGGTAACCAACTAGTAGTACAATAAATTAATTGTTCGTCCAATGAGTGCAGGCTGCGTCCTCGCCTCGCGCGATCACATCATTTCATTAATTTCAATTATTAACAGTGCAGTCATGATGTCACTATTGCATAAATTATATTTTCGACCTCAATGAAGATAGATTTTTTGTCTTGAAATCTTATATTAAACTTCTGTGCGGGAGTTTTCGGCAGGAATCAGGCAAAGTGGTTAAGATTTTCTCCGGTGCCTCGTATATTGTGTTATAGTGATATTTTGTGCAGTAAAGTTTCATTTAGTGACTGATTTATAGGAGCATTGGAAAAAATGCTGTAATGTGGCCTTTGTTAAGAAGAAGACTTATATGCACAAGTCTAGACGGCTAGGTTGGTGTTACGGCAGTGGTGTAGGTAAATGTGTTATATTTCAACTTCCAAAATAGTATTTACTAGCTCTTACTCCGCGAAATCGCCCGCGCAGTAATAAGAGAGAATATAGCCCATGCTAGTCGGTGATAATAGATTTTTCTCCTGGTGAAATAATTTTATATTAATTTATAAGCGAAAATGATTGTAATTAATTACAATCATTTTCGCTCTTCTATTTTCGATAGTCATCATAGTACCAATGTCTGTACCAAGATTTGTACCAATGTTTGTGCAAGTTCACCGTGTGGAAAGCAAGTATTATAATCACGAGTGAGTGAGCCATTAAAAAGAATTAAACTTATTATAATTCAAGAGCCAGCGCACAAGAGGGCGTCTCGTATTGTGTCTAACAACTAGAATAACCAAAATATCCAGTTATCGTGACCAATAACATACAAGCTGGGAAAAGTCAGGGTTGGCGCAGCGCACCTGCCGTAACCACCTGTATTAAATACTAAGTAGCTTTTTAAATAAATTGAGGCCTCCCGTGACAGGCGTGCTGGAACATATCTCGCTCAGAGAATCAGCATTGCTATCCAGCGTGGCAATGCTGCTAGTATTCTTGGCACGCTCCCGCATGATTCTGGTTTCTTTCAGGTCAGATCTTTTATCTATAAGTAGGTAGATCAAGTTCTGTTTTAATACAAAAAACATTACATTTTTACATTAGTTTTTGTGTTGAGTCGTTACGAACAAAACTACAAAAATTCAAATCTATTCTCTATATAATATTATACTAGCTTTTGTTTACAATTTAGCTTGATCTGTCTGTATGTATTTCAATCAAACAGACTCTTTTCACCTTACGTTTACTTTTCACCTTATCTACTTAAAAAGTATGATTAATTTGAAAATTTACAGCCGTATTAAGGAACGATGACAGTACAATAATTTAATAACTGGATCACTAACCAGGATCATCAGTATAAATACAGTTTGAGCGCCCTTTTTTGTTTTTGTAAACTATATTGTGTTTAATCTCGGTTAGCCAACCCTACGTTACGGCTTACATTGTCGCTCAATTACCAGTAAATCAACAAATTAGCTCCGAGCCAGCATTCTGCTCGTGTTGCTCTCGACGCATTTATTATCGGAAACCTCTAAACACGCTGTTGTGTTTGTAAACTTGATAATTTTTAGCTAACTGTTTGAGTTTCGATCGTATTACCAATCTAGAGTCGGTTAATTAAGTTCAGCTTTAAATTTATTAAAGAGACATTTAGTTGTAGCCTCTTTCTCGAATGCCAGTGTACCACAATAGTATAGTTTCGTTGTCATTTTGTACAGTAAACGCTTATTTAATTACTGATTTATAGGGACACTAGCTGTTACCAACGACTTCGTCTGAGTTTTTATAAAAACAAAAGTAGCCTACGTCCTTCTCCAGGATATAACCTATCTCCTTATCTTTTATTACGATCCGTTCAGCCGCTTAGTCCTGAAAAGGTAGCAAACAAACAAACCGAGTTACATTCGAATTTGAAATAATAGTATGGATAAAGGTTAAACTTAAAATTATTAATTCTTGAAACTTTTTATATTGTTCGAGATTTTTTCTCCTCGTGCCTAAGTTTTTTTTTCTGTGTATAGTCAAATAAAGCACTTTCAAATTCTTATATTTTTCTTTTTAAATCACATTCCTACCTATCATAGTTTATTGACAGACATACTGATTGATACACCTGTCTATAAAAGTATTAGTTTCAGTCACGGTTGGTAAGCCTGAAATCTGTCGCAGTGTTGGGTTACTAAGCATTCTTCATGAGGAATATTGCAAGGCAGTTTTGGATCCAAGATTTCGCTTTTATTACATACATACATCATCACGCCAATTCACTCAGGCAGAGAGTATAGACCTTCATTTCTCTCTTGACATACACACCTCTTTTGCTTTCATCAATCTTTTCATACATGCCCGCCGATTCCGAGTACTCTTTACCTTAGCATCATTGAGTACTTTGGTAATTTGATTTAGAAATTTGGACCTTGGCCTTTCACACCTTCTTCTTCCACTCACAATCGCATTTTATATCTGTTTTGTCAGTCTCAACACTTATTCGTTCTATTTGTCCAAATCAGCGTATTCCCTTCTTCATCTTTA
This sequence comes from Falcaria lacertinaria, assembly GCA_951449985.1. Taxonomy (NCBI): domain Eukaryota; kingdom Metazoa; phylum Arthropoda; class Insecta; order Lepidoptera; family Drepanidae; genus Falcaria; species Falcaria lacertinaria. Next base: position 2,026,803 of record OX602133.1, on the reverse strand, counting down.
CAATGACACCCTCTTCACACCAGTTGTTTTACGAATCCCTTCGTTGCGGATTCGATCCGCATCTCAAATGCATTTTATTTGTTTCTTTTGTATTTGTTTGAGTTTCTCTTGTTCTTCTTCCAAACTATGTCTCCTTTTCAAAGACTATTTTCGCCAGAGTCGAGTGTTAGAAAAGTTTCAATTTTTTTAGTGTTTTTGCATTAAAATGCCTATTGACCAAAATGAAAGATCAGTTCACAAAAATGCCATATTTTTTTTTCCCTAATTATTTTCAATGTTCCTATTTTTTTTTTATTTTTTTTTTATAAGGAGACCTCAAACAAATTACGCGAGGCCTCCTGTGACAAGAGGGCTGGCGAATATTTGGCCCAAAGGATAAGCATTGCAATTCAGCATGGCAATGCCGCCAGCCTTCTTGGCACACTTCCCCGTGACAGTGGTTCGGGACATTTATTTTACGTTTAGGTTAGTTTTGTACTTCTTAGTTTAGTTTATTTTAAGTTTTTAATTTAAGTTTATGTAGAGTTCAAAATCAATAAAGAATGATATATGTTCCTATTAATCAATCACAAAATTAAAAATACGAGACACATTAGACAAATTCTATTACATATATTTGTCCAATTATAATATCATTGGATTTGTCTTTTTAATATAGTAAACTAGATGACGCATTCTATTTGCTATTCTAGAATCGGAAATTATATTTTCTTAGTCATTTTGCGGTATTCACGGTTCTGCTTACGAGACGGACGGTAACCGGACGCCATGCGGCGACGCCATGACACCGTTTTGACAGCTGTCATTTGGAGCGGACATTCGAATTTAGAATGTTTTTGAATCATATTCGAATGTTACGTAGTTAGAGTTATTTACGGTCAATATTCTCAGGTAGTTACGCTTTTGTGAACATGAGATGTAATAAAATTAAAATCTTAAAACAAGTATCTACAAAAAAATATTCAACCTTGGTTTTAGGTTTTTGTAATGGAATTGTTTGCTGTTTTAATTACGTAATCATCCGGTTCTGTAATTTATTTTTAGTCTTTTAAATAATTTTCTGTGACTTCCTGCGAATATTTTAAAGAGAGGTAGGGCGATTTGGGATTTCCCGTGGGTTATCCCATTTAAATTGGAGCCGCCCGACTGGGGACCGTACCTCCGCCTTACAGAAGACCGCAGTGAAATAACACAACTTGATGTAGTGTTGTGTTTCTGCGGTAAGTAAGGTTGCCAGTGCTCCACGAGGATACGCTGGGCTAGTAGTATTGCTGCTAGCACAGTGAGTCCTCATCAACAACATGGTTGGCACCCCGTTAGTGATACCCATGGTATTGCTAGCGGCTATAGGCTACGGTGACTGCTTACCATCAGGTGGGCCGTATGCTTGTGTGCCACTTTAGGGGTATAAAAAAATAAAAGAATATAAATAAATAGAATAGAAGCTACAATGATGCCTTAAATAGCCTTAGTCATTATTCGATAGTGTAGCACTATTTACTATTGAAAGTTTTTTCCAAATCGGATCGGTAGTTCCAGCTACTAATTACACCATACAAACAAACAAACACATTATTTGACTTCAGTATAAATAAATTATTATATTTCTCAACCAACAAACTCTTGTACTAGGCTCTCAGAAATAGGTAAGCGGTGATTAATTCAATTTCCACTTCCTCCGTACAATTACGTGCAGCTAATTCACGCTGTCAAAATAATTTTGCGTGTCAGAAGCTGAATTGTAGTCGACAGCTGTGGTCTTAGTAATTTACTAGTATTTTAGTCTGACATCACATGAAGTGGCTAAAATACTTTGTCTATCCGTGCAAAGCTGGGGCGGGCAGCTAGTAACAAATAAAAAGGTGGACGGAACTTTACGAACAACGAATTGACGCCGGTTTTTTAAACATGTAGTGCGTAGGCAAGGCGTAGTTTAATTGTATTCGTTGTAATTGTGTGCGTGTAACTGTGTAATGTAGTAGTTTTAATCGGCGTTACTTCGCTGTTCGCAAACTTCAATCAACCTTTTTTATTTGATCTGAAAAAGATGTTTATAATGATCTTTGAAGAGCATCTCAAGTCTTGTTTGTAACCATATTCCTCATAATTTAACCAAAAGTACTCCTCTTTAGGGAGCACGCCATTACGGCCGACGACTCTGGCTCGTCATGGGGTGAACGCATCATACCAAGTCAGGGGTGATTGTATTAATTATAATTGAGCTTTATTGATCAACTAGCTGTTTTTCCCGCGACTTCGCCCGCGTATCTATATAATATATAGCCTGTTTTACTCAGTGATTTTCTTTCTAACAGCAAAATAATTTTTAAAATCGGTCCAGCAGTCGAACAAAACCTATTCAATAAAAACAAACAAACAATAAAATCTATCCTCTTTATAATAATAAGTATCTTATATGCTTCGAGAGAAAACAAAGAGTACTTAAATAATAATAATAATTCTTGGACATTATCACACAACGCCATCTGGCCCCAAACTAGGCAAAGCTTGTACTATGGGAACCAGCAGCTGATATAATACTTATATACTTTTTTTTTGTAAATACTTATAATACATACCAAACACCCAGACGCAAGGCAAACATATTTGTCACATAAATGTTTGCCCGGCGGGAATCGAACCCGCGACCTCTAACGTAGCAGTCAGGTGTGACCAGCGATCTCGCCAAAATTAAATTATTGTAGATATAAGACAAAAAACAAAGTAACATAGTACTAAACAAACCCTTAACGAACTTCACACCCTCAAACTAGATTGATGGACTTATACAAGAATCGCGGCCGTATCATCCAATTATCACCAGCGATTTATTATGGTAAATCGCTATACGCATAACATAACATCATAACGCGGTGATAGCAATCCCCGGGGTAGATATTATCACGGTCCTCAGGGATATCATTTCGGGGTTGTGCTAGGGTTATTTTTGCAGCTTTCAGAGCGGGATATTTTACTATTGGAATAAAGTAGTATGTAGAAACTTTCTTTGGATTTAAGAACTAATTTAGGCTCATTTTAAAGCGGGCTACACACGTTCAGTTTTAACTGTACAGTCGAACTGTGCAGTTATAACTGAACGTGTGTAGGCAAAGCTGACAACTGTGCAGTTGAACTGACGATCTTAAATAGAACTGTACAGTCAAAACTGTACAGTTAAAACTGAACGTGTGTTGCGCGCTTTAGGCAAAACTGTGCAGTTACCTATCAGTTCTGTTTGACACTAGGAGCGTCTGTTATAAATGTGCAGTACGACTGTACAGTTCAAACTGAACGTGTGTAGCGCGCTTAACGGAGATAAGTATATAAATACTAGCTATTCCTACGACTTCGTCTTTCTTCCTTTCTAGGGAGGTCAAAAATCTTTTTTGATAGATTTGCTTAAAATCCGTTCTATGTGGACTACTCTGCGACGGAATTTTTTTTTGTAACCATGTGTGAAATTTCAAGTCATTCGAATAGTTTCAGAGCTCCTTATATTAGGTCCTTACATATGAAATTGGCGTTTTGTATGGGAGGAACAAAAAGTCGAATATTTTTTAATATAATATATTTAATTAATCAAAGTATGAACCATTATTTTCTATGCACTTTTGCCATCTCATAGGTAGTTCATTGATCCCTTTACTAAAAAAACCAGTCGGACGGGAATCAATAAAATCTTTGAAGGCGATTTGGACTGCCCCATCGGAGTTGAATTTTTTCCCTTGCAAGAAGTTATCCAAATTTCGAAAAAAATGGTAATCTGTTGGAGCAAGGTCCGGGGAGTACGGAGGATGTCTTAGACTTTCCAATTGAAGCTCTTCTAATTTAGTAGCCGTCTGTAGCGCAGTGTGTGGTCTAGCGTTGTCGTGAAGCAGCAGTGGCGTGGAGCGATTGACCAGCCTAGGTTGTTTAGCCGCTAGCTTTTCCATCATGATTTGCAATTCCTGACAATAGACATCAGCCGTAATAGTCTGGCCAGATTTGAAAAAACTGTAATGAACAATACCGGCACTAGTCCACCAAACGCTTACAAGTAACTTTTTTGGGGTTAATTTTCGCTTGGGGCAGGATTTGGCTGGCTGGCCAGGATCTAACCATTGCGCTGAGCGCTTCCGATTATCGTAAAGAACCCATTTTTCATCACAGGTAATGATTCGGTTTAAAATACCTTCATTATTGTGCCGGTTTAGTAATGTAACGCAGCAGTCGACGCGCGTTTGCCGGTTTGTTTCAGTCAATTCGTGAGGTACCCACCTTTCAAGCTTTTTAATCTTCCCAATTTGCTTCAAGTGAATTAAAACAGTTTTATCACTAACATTGCAGCCTGCAGCTAACTCGGACGTGGTTTGCGATGGATCCGCTTCCACAATAGCCTTCAACTCTTCATTATCAACTTGAGTCTCAGGCCGTCCACGGGGCTTGTTCTGCAGGTCGAAATTTCCAGAACGAAAACGTTGGAACCAAAAACGAACTGTGTTTTCTTTTGCAACACGACCGCCATACACATCATTCACCCTTCGAGTTGTTTCCGCAGCACTAGTGCCACGGCGGAACTCGTACTCGTAAATAATGCGATATTTAAGGTTTTCCATTTTGTAAAATGAGTGACGCAAACAGAAAAAAACAGAAGAAAAAAAACAAATGAATGACGATCATCGAAGCACAAATACATGAGTCTATAGCTGTACAAATTTGAATTTGGAATTCCTTACCAAAGAGGAGAAATTCGTGATTAAAGTGGCCAGTACGAAAAACGCCAATTTCATATGTAAGGACCTAATATTATAATCATTATATTCTCCATATTTTCTTTAGAATGGATTGCCAATTTATAGTAATTTCATTCCATCTCCCAACTTCCCGTATTCCCCTGGGCGCTCACCCACCGATTTGTCAGCGGTAATTTCAATTTTATCATGCTTGTAACTCCACACCGCGCGATAGGGCGATACTTATACATTTGTACTCGGCTTATCGCGACACCATCGCTGCGTGGGGGCCTGTTTGTGGGCGGTCGTGATGAGGTTAAGTTTTATTGAGGACCGAAGATGGATGGGTGACCGACAGACGCGTAAACTGGGTACATAGCACATAATTACAATTTCAAAAACGATTGTAGCTATTGAACCTTGATAACTGTGGCAAAAAGTACTAGGTTTGCATGAAAACGAACGATCATTTCAGCACTTGATATCAATTAATGGAAGTACCATGAAACTTTAAAAGCTGGACCATGACTATCAATGCATCTCCTTTACTCCCCTGTAAATGCTCAAAGCGGAAAGGGACATATAATATAGAGATCACAGTACATAGTCCATCAATCAACACCTGATCGATATCATTCTGAGAACTCCATTTATAACCGAATCAATAAATGAATGGGTTACTAATCGGATTACTCGCTTCAAAAACTATTGACTTTTGTTTGAAAATAAACGAGAAGCCACCGCACCGCATCCTGTTGAGGGTTGCCCTTGTAAGGTCTCCGTTTCCACTGGTTGCTTGGGTGAGCTATTGCGGTCGGATGCGACGTGACGGCCCTAGCTTAGGATAGAAATTTACTAGCATACTCCTTTGTTGTTATGTGCCTCTGGTAGTTTTTTTATAGTTTTGAACTCTCTGGTGGTCTGACGTTTTGGTGTTTTATACACGAATGCCTGATGGTAAGCGGATACCGTAATCTACTTTTACACTACATGTTCAGCGCGTTGCCTTTGCTAGCAGCATAAGGAATGTTTCAATTATTTTGAAAGTGTCTTCTAGCCAGTAGAGCCCTAGCATACCATCAGATACACGTAGAAAGATCATTTCAGAAAGTAATCTAGGCTAGCATCAAAGAGATTTCCGATGAAGGGATTTAAAAAACTTCAATTTAGTCCTAATTACACAAGAATGACGTTGTAAACTAAAACTATATAATATAAAGAAAATAATAAGCGCTGTACAGTAGTCGCATAATATAACGTGTAACATTTGAAAACTCAACCTCTTTTTTTGTCGATAAGACTTGAACAAAATTGGTGACTTCTAGCAACAGTCGCTAAACTGGCAGCACTCTCCGGCTTCCTGTAATGCATTTCCGTCCGTTTCACGAAAACGTTGTAATCGAGAGGAAACAATTTACGCATAAAAATATACAGATGAGATCTACTTCCTACTATTATAATCTACACTTCTACACTATCTACATCTACACTAATATTATAAAGAGGAAAGATTTGTATTTTTGTGGGTTTGTATTGAATAGGCTCCGAAACTTCTGGACCGATTTCAAAAAATCCTACACCGTTAGAAAGCTACGTTATCACTTAGTATCTTATTAGTAGGCTGAACGGGTCCAGGTTGCCCTTCGACCAGAAGCTCTTCGACCCTTGGGATCTTTTGTGCAGTATCACTGAGTAACATAGGTTATATATTAAACTAGCGGCCCGCCCCGGCTTCGCACGGGTAGACACAATATTTGATAAATGTCTACCCGGGCGACTACTACGGGCGAAGCCGGGGCGGGCCGCTAGTCCTACTAATATTATAAATGCGAAAGTTTGTATGGATGGATGGATGTTTGTTACTCTTTCACGCAAAAACCACTCAACGGATTTGGATGAAATTTGGAACACAGATAGTTTATAACCTGGATTAACACATAGGATACTTTTTATCCCGGGAAAATGTTTTTATCCCGGGATAATTTTACTTTGTCTCTGTGATTCTAAGCTCAACGCGGACGTAGTCGCGGGCAGAAGCTAATATTCTATAAATCTTGCTATCCCTTTCTCGTGTGCGGAGTTAAATAAAGATGGCAATACTTTTAATCATGTGAAATTAATTTAGTTTAGTGATTTTAGACAACAGAATCGACACTTTTAACTACCAAACTTATTTTAAGTCTGTGACAAAAGTTTTATGTAGCAAAGTTAACACCTTACTTAAAAATATTATTATAGAGTGCTTATGCAATAATTCATTCCCACGGTTAGCGCTGACTGTACTTTCTTACTTCATTGTTGATTGTGCTTTACAACCTTGCACTTTTGAGTCAAAGAATATTTCACTGAAGTAGGGACATGTCAATCAGCTATTGGGTGCGAAATGACCCATTTATTTGTTACTAGTTTTTGTTTCTTCACTCATTTCACGCAATTGGGTTGAATTTTGAAAAATCCTGAAACAAATGTATTTATTTACAGAAGTACTTCTGTGATATACAATATGTCTATCTAATCTTGTTTCGCCATACAAGCTTTGGACCCGCGTTTCGCCCCCTTAAGGGGGGAATTTGGAAAATCCAACATGGTACGGTGACTGCTGGGCCGTATGCTTATGTGCCACCGTAGTCGTATAAAAAAAACATTCTTTCGTCATAATACATATCTGTGTGCCAAATTTCCGCGCAATCCTTTACAGAAGATATGAAGAAGGCAATGCGGTGGAGAGCTTCAGTTCAAGGATAAGTTACTTCAGCAATCAATGTATAGGCTAAGAAATCCTACAAGCAAAAGAGATGGCGAACGATAGAACGGCTTGCATTGCTCCACCGACCATGGGGGATCGAGCGTTCAAGTGAGAAGGGGTTATATAGTCGCAGACTAGTCAGGACAGACTACAATAACAATTATAATAAAATACAAACAAATTTCATTTAAAACAATATAAACTATTTACGAAAAACAGAACTTGATCTACCTACTTATAGATAGAAGATCTGACCCAAACCAGAATCATGCGGGAGCGTGCCAAGAATGCTGGCAGCATTGCCACGCTGGATAGCAATAACGGATTTTATTAAATTGTGCAACATATAGGTAATTTTGTTCCTATTGCGACACGGACAGGCTGGCAGACCACCGCTCGTTACATAAACGAGTAAGAATTAAATTATGTAGATATGTTTTTTATATACCACTAAGGTGGTACACAAGCATACGGCCCACCTGATAGCCTGTAAGCAGTCACCGTAGCCTATAGCCGCTAGCAATACCAGGGATATCACTAACGAGTTGCCAATCCTGTTTTTGATGAGGGCTCACTGTGCTAGCAGCATTACCACAAACGCGGCGTATCCTCATGGAGCACTGGCAAACCGCAGAAACACAACACTACATCAAAGTAGTGTTATTTCACTGCGGTCTTCTGTAAGGTGGAGGTACAGTCCCCAGTCGGGCGGCTCCAATACCCACGGGAGATCCCAATTCGCCGTAGCTATCTTTATTACCAAGTTGATAAGAAGTGTCTCATCTGTTTGTTGTAACAGTTTAATATATGATGCTACATCCACGGCCAAGGTTACAATTTTACAACTAAAGAAATTGACAATTTAAATTAAATCTTGCGCAATCCCCGCTAAAGGCGGCGTATGAAAGAGTTGCTTGATAAACAAAAGGTTTCCTAGAACTCAAAGCAAGGTACTATTGCAGTGCTCGACTAAATATCTAGGTCGTTAACGTAGGTACATATTTTATTTATATACAACATATATAAGGCGCTGTTGGGATAGTGGATAGTACCTGACTGCTACGCTAGTAGCGCGAGTTCAAATCCCCGCTAAACATTTACGTGATGTCTGGGTGTTTGATATTATTAAATATTTATTTTCAAAATTATGTGAAGTATGATATCAGCTGTTGGTTTCCATTGTACAAGCTTTGCTTACTTTGAGGCCAGATGGCGCTGTGTGACGATATTGATGTCCAAGATTTATTTACTTTTTTAATCTTATCCAACTATCCATCAATTCCACCAATTAATTATTATCAACAATGGAATATACTAATAGGATAATTGTCTTACAATATGTTATAAATAAATAGGCTTGTCTAATCATTCACAGAAAATACATATAGACAAACATAGAACCTCCTCCCTTTTTTAAGTCGGTTAAATATTAAGTCCTCATCAACTAATTAATGGTATTTTTTTGGAAATTTCATCCAAAGATATGACGTTTCTTACCGAACCACAGTGTAAGTGGACGCTGTGATTTTAAAAGTAATCGAAATTACTAATTGTTTTTTTTCACAAAATGGAAATGTCATAAACGAGTTATAAGTTAACGATGTTTTATTACTGTAACAATTTGTAATTATATCTACGATTTTACAGGTTTTGACCTCCGTATTTATCCGCATTTTGAGCGACATTCACATATATATCCACGAAGTGGTTACGAATAATATTCATTAAATACATTGTAAATATGTTATATTTATATAATAAAATATATATACAATAATGTAAACAATATATGAGTACCAGGCAACCATAAACATCAGGGTTTACCTACTCATACTGTACTGATATCACACGTAATACTGATATCGCTGACGCGACTGACGCGCGACACCCGCGCGCTGGCGTCATCACAATCACAATGCCGAGTCAATTTAATGGTAATGCTTCTCGTAACTTATTAATCCCTGGTACTTTATATAATAATTTAAATATCATTTTATAAATAAAATGTCCAAGTGAATGGTTTAAAATAACTACAAGTTGACTGACGGACGTGTTCCGTTTTTATATTATCGTATATAAAAAAAATCTGATTATTTTTATACCACTAACGTGGCACACGAGCATACGGCCCACCTGATGCCAAGCAGTCACCGTAGCCTATAGCCGCTAGAAATACCAGGGATATCACTAACGTGGTGCCAACCATGTTGTTGATGAGGACTCACTGTGCTAGCAGCATTACTACTAGCCCAGCGTATCCTCGTGGAGCACTGGCAACCCTACTTACCGCAGAAACACAACACTACATCAAAGTAGTGTTATTTCACTGCGGTCTTCTGTAAGGCTGAGGTACAGGTCCCCAGTCGGGCGGCTCCAATTTAAAATGGGATAACCCTCGGGAAATCCCAAATCGCCATACCTCTCTTTTTTAAAAGCTGATGTGATTAATCATTGTACTTAAGCTTGGTACAGGCTGGGATTCGAACCTGGGCCCATCAGATGACAGGCCGTTGCTTCAAGCACAAGGCCACCACGGCTTCATAAAAATGATATGAAGGTCATATGTAATAACAATTTTAATAAAAACGACAGTCACGAATTTCTGTGTTAAACTATGGATCGATACGAAGCTGCTTTCTTTAGAATGCATGAGAAATAAATAATATTACTACATTAGCTTTGGTCTCTAATTATAATTTATGTCAAATCTCCAATTCACAGATTAACAACAAGATAAACACGGATATTATTTATTAAACATAAAAAACACATTAAAAGTGTAAACGTAAAAATTTCCTCGTTCACCTCCCACAATATATTTCAATAAAGAAAAATATTTTTTTATAACCCTCGGAGCATCGAGCTCGCGTAATATAATATCTTGGAAACCGGATAGCAGACAGTATGGCGCGGCCTTAAGTTTTCTTTTTTTTTATTGTAGAAATAAGGTCTTTTATCTCGAAGGCTTTTTTGTAACGTGTGTGATCTGTCGGTTGATGAACGAATTATTGTGGTAGTTCAGTACCGGGCTTTATACCTCTTAAAAAAGTTGCCGCTGCCTATTGTCACTTTTGTTCTTTGTTTTTTTTTTATTCTAATTCATACAAAACGTTATTTTATAGAACAATAGGTACTCTGCCTTCCATGGAGAGTTTATTGGATCGTAGCTACGGGTCGCAGTCTGACATAATATCAGTTGATATTATAAGACACGTAATGAATATTATTTTGTGTTTGCTATGACAGTTACAGCCATCAGACATTTGCATATTTTTTGCACTGACAAATAGTTTATTTTTTTCAAAATCTTTCCTTGTTGCTATTAAGTAAGACAAGTACAACACAATCAATCACAATCAATTTGGATCACCACAGATGAAGAGTGATTGATTAATTTATGGGTCTATTAAAATTAATGAAAGAATCTCATATAACGCATCCTCACGATATTCCATTATCAACCGTTTAACATGTCATGTAAATCATTATTATCGAACGTTTACATGTAAGCACAAATGTAGAACACTAGCTGTACCCGCGACTTCGTATGCGTGGTATAAATTTTAATTCAATAACATGAGTTTTTTTTTCTAATCAAAAGCAGGAAAATAATTCTATTATGTTAATCTAGCTTAAAAGCTACTTCTACTTCAAATTTCATGCAAATCCATTCTGCCGTTGAGGCGTGAAGAGGGTACAAACACACACACCCACAAATTTCGCATTTACAATATTGGTAACATTTCACAACGATTCACACAGTCGTACACCATTGAGTTTTGATTAGCACATAAATATAATTAAAAACTATGTCTGGTGCCATTTTTAATTTTTTGCCCCTGGCGTTGCATGCGTCTATAGGCTACGGTGACCGTTTACAATCAGATGGGCCTTAGCTTGTATGCCCCTTAGTGGATTAAAAAAAATCAGGAAATTAGTCCATTTATAAAAAAATATGTGCTATATTAACTAACGTGATTTATTATAGGTGCAAGTGAACACATGAATTCCGTATTCTGTTAAATCTGTGATAGTAACAATCCTCTGTCAATGTTATTCCGAATGACACTTGAAGAAATACAGCCAAACCCTTTGACATGACTAATATTTTTGTTATCCAACACCAAAAGTTCGCCGGCAGAAAAAAAAATAACAAGCTCTAATGAGGAATCTAAATTTGAACTCGGCACTTTCTTCCGTCTATTTTTGTACCTTTTTAAGTGTTTTCGCGCCATGATTAATTACGTGACATTTAACTTTTTTAAATTGCCGCTTTATTCGGTATTCTTGTTTTTTTTTCTAATGTGCCTACGTAGGTTGGTAATGTTTTATTTTACATAATTGTCGTCTTCCGAGCTTAAAAAATATACTAACCTTGATATTCTTTGTGACAATCGCCATGTTAACAAAAATAATGTTTAGCTGTTGTAATTGTTACCCCAGAATTAGTTTTCCATTACTATACATATTATAATACAAATCATGCTTTGATTATTGTGGTTATAAAATTAAGCTTAGATTATAAAAAACTTGCTTGTTTCCCGGGGCTTCGCCCGAGTGGCTTTGAAGAAAAACAAACGTAATTATATAAGAAGAGCACTCTGAATGAGCTGACGGTATACAATAATTCAAACCCTGTTTCACCCCTTTAAGAAACATTTTTTGAGAAAAAAGATTGACATTTCAAAATTGACAGTTGAAATCTATCTCATTTCCAAATTTCATTAAGATCGTTCAGCCGTTTAGTAGTGAGAAGGGAGCGAACAAACAAACAGAGTTACTTTCGCATTTATAATATTAGTAAGGATAAGTGAAAGTAATCGTGTAAATCTTCATTACAGCGATTTATCGGCTTAAAATTCAATATATAATGTTGCCAGAAAAAAATAAGATTGACATTTCCTTTTGTTTCCAAAAATAATAACAAATCCTACATCAGGAACACATGTCTAAAATCGAAATCGGCAGCCGAAAACTTAACACAAACCATTGGTTCTGAAACTCGATATTTTTGCACGAAAATAAGGGAATAGTGTAAAAAACAATATTTTTCTTTCCAATTTAGGCATGTGCATTGCGGTTTCCAGTTACTTTGAATTGTATAAAAAACTTTTTATTACCTGTCATGGATACGCAATCATAGGAAGGGTCACTTAAAAAAAAGAGGCCATTGTAAAACCCTTTTTTGGATTCAATGACCCTTTGGGAATTTTACAATAAAGCATTCAATCAATTATTTTGACCATTTGCCAAAATTCTTGGCATGGGAAATAACGACCTCGTTTTTTTTTATCTTATAGTCGTTGTCGGGTTAACTCGTTAATGCAATTGTTCTGTTTTATACTTATTATAGTGAGTTCTAGAATGTTATTGAAATCGATGACCCTTCTTTTTATAATGTTAACTTAACGAAAATTAATTATATTTTTTATCTTTAAAATATACGGCTATACAAGATTTTTTTATCTTACATTATACCAAAGTTCTCCATACTGGCCGTTCGCAGTGTTCCAAGATATATTTGTAAAAAAGAAAATATTGGCGGGAACGCCATTAAACTTTTTGACTGATGTGATGATGTACGTCAAAAGTGACGTTTCAGCAAGGCGCATCGCGCCCCGGACAGATCTCAATTAGTACCCATTTAGAATTAAAACTAAAGCAGTCACCCACCGGACACAGCTGGCTCGCCTCTAGTTTCTCTCTATTTAGTTTAGTTCTGTCTTGTTAGTCATTCATTACATTAGTGATGTACGACCAATTTAAGCATACCACATACAAACTGTTTAGCAGAGCAATATCAACCTTACTTTCTTATAAATAGAGTGGCCATAACAGTTCAGAGAGTTAAACGAAGTTGCTTGTGGAATGCAACGAGATAAACATGGCAGCCGCAGAACGAGTGAGACGTCAATCACCTGTCAACGACGTCCCGTTTTCTATGCGCTCCTGGTACTGCCGTGCGTAATGTACCGGGATTCGGTTGTGATTGTTAAGCATCATGAAAATTAAGAAAGATTAAATGCAAATTAAAAAACATTTAAATACCGGTTATTAACCCCTGCGGCCCTGGTATCGGAAGCGTCTTAAGGCTACGGTGACCGCTTTCCAACGGGTCTGTAAGCTAGCTGCCAACGTCGTAGTACGCAAAAGAATACAAACTCTACACTAGATACTACGAACAAGTTATTATAGTACGTATAAAATCTCTGTTTCACGGCAGCAGGCTATGGCAGCAGCGTGGAAGGTAGTGGCAGCAGGCATAGCAGACTCCCTTCTACCGACCGTCCCTCTATGCATGCAGAAAGCAGGCACCAGGCACCGAAAAACTGTCACTGTCATTCGGACGGGATAGCTACTATTGCAGCGTATCCTCGTGGAGCACTGGCAGCCCAGTATTAATAGGAAAGCCCACGAGAGATCCCAATTCACCCTACCTTTCTTTTTCAGCTAATGGTGTGATTAATCAGTGTAGAAAAACTCATTGGTACAGGTCGGGATTTGAACCTGAGCCCATCAGATAACAGGCCGCGGTCTATTGCGGTCATCTCGTCACATATTTTCTGACGAATATCGATAAAATAACGAAGCTATATATAAATTGCGATTTCATATTCAGTCTACATCTTTACTGGATGCAATGCATTGAATTGAAAAGTTACAGTAACATTTTTGACGTATTTTCTAGTTACTTGTAAAAATATTAATATGAATATAATATAATAATGAGGATTTACATACAAACGTAATTACTAACCCTTATCCCTTCATCCACAGCTGATATTCTGCAAAGAATTATATTCGTTGAAAGTTCCTTGATTACTTTATTGTTTATTTGACATTTATCGAGAACAATAAAATTGTTAATTTTATTCCCAAGAACTTTCTGGTGAACGAAGCAATAAGATCAATTTAATAAAAAAAAGGAAATAAATGCGTTTGTGATTTTTTACGTCATATTTTAACCTCTTTTCTAATGTCAGTTCAAAGGTCGCGAATTAGTTCTCAGGGGTCAAAAGTGTATGTAAAAAACTCACAAATCCAAATTTCTCATAAAATATCAAAAGAACTTTGGTAAAAAACTTCGATTATGTTCGTGTTTTTTATCAAAAAAATAACCCTTTTCTTGATTTGTGTTTCTTGTAACCCTGCTATTGTGTGACGTGTGACCTTTCACACTTGACGTAATACAGAAGTTATCAAAAATACTTAGAACTCAAAAATCAGTGCGAAAAAAAAGAAAAATCTTAAACTACATACAACTGGGTGGTACTGAGTTTATTATTTAAATAATGTTAAAGTTTATGGCGTGTTTAATGATGGTGTATGGATGGATATTGATGGCCATTCAAAACAGCTTTCTAGCTTTTGGTATTTAATTATTGAGTCGTAATGGAATGGTTTATCCAATGAAATATATTCAGGCCCTGCCTTTCATTTATATAATTAAATAGGGAAAATGTAATATCGAATCATATTTGCCGGGTACGTCTTAACAGTAACTACCAGGAACACATGCACTTCGCACTGAAGTGTTAGCAAATATCGGCGGACAGTCCGCGTCCTTTGATTGTTCAGCTGTCGAGGCTCTGCTATTAAAGTGTCTCGGTATTATGATGTCCTGGTAGGTTAGGTAGTAGTTACACTTGACAAATTTTACAAAAAAAAAACATGGATTTATGTTCTTCTTCTTCTTCTTCTTCCTAAGTATGGCAATCAATCCCTTCAGGGACTATTTTTGCCAGTGTCGAGTGTTAGAGAATTTTCATGTTGCAAAATTTCTCGTGTTTGCCGCATTAAAATGCCTAGTGTCATGCATTCTAACGCCCAATGGAGTTTCTGGAGACAACCCACGGCAGTAGCAGATCGTAACACGCCTTTAGATTAGAGGTAACCTATTGACCAAAATGATAAATCACTTAACCCAAAAGTCGTATTATGGCATTATTTCCAATGCTCCTATAAATCAGTCACTAAATGAAACTTTACTGCACATATCGACACCAAAAATACACATTAAAGATCACTATAACACAATTTACGACACACTGGAAAAAATCTCAACCGCTCCGCCTGATTCCCGCCAAAAACTCCCGATTTATGTTCCATTCCAATTCATTTCGATTTTTTTTTTTTTTTTTTTTTTTTTTTTTTTTTACTTTTAACCCTAATTCGGAAGATAAAATACATGTAGGTACTACAGGTGTAAGAAGAAGTTTATAATGTATACAGACTTTTTGTTAGTCACCAAAATATTTAGGAACGTTTTTAATTGAATCGCCTCTAATACAATGGAGCCGAACATTAGGTATTAATTACTGTCATTACAGTGCTAGATTATTGTGAGAGTATGGGCACTCCATGCCCCAGTCTCAGTCACGTATAAAAAAATTAACTTAATAATTTCATTATATCCTATTTAAAAATGGCACGGAACATTGCTTTGAAGAATGGGAGCTCATAGGGCAGGTGGTAATTCCGCCCCGCCGGCGCCTGTTGTTTGCCAACCACTCCCGGCCGCCCGCGCGTCATGCCACCCTGGTACTTTCGGGGGTGAAGGACAAATACCCCCGGACTATACCTAGAAAAAAAAACTTTTTTTTTATTACGAACAGGTTATGAAAGATGAAAATCATAATTTTGTTTAGTGCTACATTACTACAAGTTTTTTTTAATTAAAATTGCTTGTAGATAGATTTTAATAATTGCTAATTATTTAGAATATTACTTAGCTGCCCGCCCCGGCTTCGCACGGGTGGAAAAAATATTAGATAAATGACTTACCCTTAACATTTAGGGGGATGAAAAATAGATGTTGGCCGATTCTCATAGATACCGGATAAGCACAAAAAAATTCATCAAAATCGGTCAAGCCGTTTCGGAGGAGTATGGCAACGAAAACTGTGACACGATAATTTTATATATTAGATAAGAAGTACGGGTAGGATAATTGTATTCTTGATTTAGTAATTACAGCTTTTAAAATGAAAACTTTCATTCTACATAGTTTTAAAAATGAACTACAAAATTCACGCATAAAAATGAACACCCAAATAAAATCACAATTTGATCGATTAGGGCGCTAAAATGGCCCAGGGTACGGAACAGGCCATTAAACTGTTTGTTTTATTAAAAGGGCCAATCGAAACAAACATTCTGAGACCCCTTGTTGGGTAGCGTTGAGTACCCAGTGTGGGGTGTAGTCAGCAGGAAAAGGCTAATGGTATAATTTTGTACGTTTTTGGTAATTTAGACCTTCATAAACCGTATTAGAGCCTAAACTGAATAGATTATTTTGGTATTTTCACTCATAATAATTATTTTTTCATCATTTTTGTTTGAAAATAAATTGATAACGATTTAATTTATGCTTCGTGAGTTTTAGGTCGTGTCAAGACTACGAACTACTATTTTACTGTATAAAAATATTTAGTCATTTGTAAAATAAAAAAGTATCTATCTATTTCTTTGTGGTTGGTATGCCTGACTACTACGCTTGTCATGGATTCGATTCCTGACGGGACACGTTTATATTATAAATATGTATTTACAAAAAAGTATACTCAATCAGCTGTCTAGTTATCCTTACAAGCTTTACTTAGTTTGTCACCAGATGGCGCTGTGTGTTCAGGCTTTATTATTATTAGTATCCAAACAAAAGTTGAAATATCCTCCCTATTCAATTACCAGGCGTGTGTCTAATAATGTTTTTAATTACAGAAATGTCAGATGAAAATATGCGCACGGGGCGGCCAGCCTCAAAGATTTTGCGCAGTAATTAGGAGGCGCGTGCGCGTGTAAAAATAATTGCGATATAATGCCGGTGGGTAGCTAGAATTACCTACGTACTTACCTATGTTTTCTAATAGTGAGACTTAAAGCTTCGTATTTTACCTAATTGTTTATAAAATAATAATAATTATACATGCCAGATAGCCCGCAAATTGCTACAACAATTATTTTTTTCTTTATTTTCGTTCTAATATTTTTCGTTTGACCAAAACCTTTAGAAGTACCCGTACAGTTTGAGAGAGCAAATTAACAAAAAACTGCTTCCCAGTTCCCACAAACAGAGATATTTTATATTATCCATACTCATTATGTTAAAAGATAGGTTGACGGCGATTTGTCAATCATTGTTGGTTTAGCACACTAACTTATTCGATATACATGTATACCGATGTCGTCGAATCGTTATAAACTTCGTTAGTTTAAATTAATTTTATGAATAAGTATTCATCAGCAAATTTAAACTAACTAACTACAAACTAGCGACTGGCTGTAACCCGCGACTGTACCACGCGTAGTTGGGATAAAATTAAAAAGGAGATCAGTTCATGGTCGTAACAAACAGACAGACGGACAAGAATACGTTAAAAAAACATGTTAGGATAAATTTAATAGAACACTTTAAGCATTCTCGTGATCCCTTGTTTTAAATCACAGGACAGCCTTCCCAATTTATAGGTATTATAGATGTGGAGTGGAAAATCAATAGGGCAAGTCGTATTTTAGTTAACAACAGCTTTATTTCATGAACATCTTTGAAAACAATCAACTCAACAACAACTTTATAATTAAACTAGCTGCCCGCCCCGGCTTCGCACGGGTAGACATTTATATCAAATATTTTGTCTACCCGTGCAAAGCCGGGGCGGGCAGCTAGCCTATGTTGATCAGTGATAGTGTAGCATTCTAGCGGTGAAAGAATTTTTGAAATCGGTCCAGTAGTTTCGGAGCCTATAGACATTTATCAAATATTTTGTCTACCCGAGCGAAGCCGGGGCGGGAAGCTAGTATAATATATAGCCTATGTTACTCAGTGATGATGTAGCTTTCTAACGGTGAAAGATTTTTTTAAATCACTCCTGTAGTTTCGGAGCCTATTCAATACATACAAAAATACAAATCTTTCCTCTTTAAAATATTAGTATAGATAATTATTCTTTCACCACCATCTTTAAACGACACAACTCAACTCCCACCTCTCGCTCTGTCTATGTATCTCTCTCTCTCTCATCGTTCTTCATTCAAAAGACTTAGTTTATTTTTAAATCCTACATAGACGAGATATTATAGATGGCCTACCCACACTATGTTCTAAGTTTCACGGCGCACGACCGCGGCCCACGACCGCAGTGCCGACCGTCTGACGGTAACCGCAGACCGGCGGTCACACGCTCTACTCCGTACCACTGTGGCCTCACTAGACCGGGATAATATATAACACTACTAGCCGATACTCGCGACTTTTTCTGCATTTGTTTCAAGACAAAATAAAGTCTGTCCTTCCCCAGAATTTATAATCTCCTTGTCAAATGTTATTTCAATTCGTTCAGCCGTTTAGTTGAGTCCTGAAAAGGTATCAAATAAACAAATAGTTACTTTCGCATTTATAATATTAGTATCCCGAGGACTCCTGAGAGATAGGTGGTAATTTAGACCTTCATAAGAGCCTTATTAGGGCCTAAACTGAATAAATGATTTTTGATTTTGAGACCGTACGAAGTTACTTTCTGATGCCATACAGACCTGTCAAAAATCCTTATATCAACATCATTCTCCTGTCCTTATCCCATATTATTTGTGGTCGGCGCAATATGTATTTCTCTTCCATACTTCTCTATCAGCCGTCATCTCTGTATTCACTTCCTTTCTGGCCATGTCATCTTTCACACAGTCCACCCATGTTTTACCTCGACCCCTGTACCCGTCCACATTCATACATAAAACCTTTCTTACCACGCATAACATGCCCATACCATGACAAACGCTTGCACCTCAACTTTTCTATCACTGGAGAGCTACTTTCAAAAATCACCTTATATCTTGGCCCCATTATACACCTAGTTATGCAATCCCAGTCCATCCCTGCGTGATTCCAGCCAGGTAGAGCGTGAAGTGAAGGCGGAACGGAACGGAACGGAACCGGTCACGTGATGCGAGCTCCTTGCTTCAGGAACCAACGGGAACTGAAACTTGATACCTAGTGGTTGGCATTGCACTTAATTCTAAAGCAATTTCTACCAGGCGATCATAGCTGAGAGAAGAAACATCTAGTCTATTGAAAGAAAATACTGACTAGATTTATCACGAAATCTCTGGAAGTATAAAGCCTTAAAAGGCGATATGTGATTAGTCATCTTTAATAAGTATAAATAAAATTGGTACAGTTCGGGTTTTGAACCTAGACCACGCCAAGTATGGCAGGGGGTCATTTTAATCACAAAGCCACCACGACTATTGTATCAGAAGTTACAAGTGTTTTAAAGTCCAAAACTTAAATTAACATATTAACTTTAAACTTTATTTATAAAAAGCGTGAAGAGAAAGGTAACTGCATCAAACTATTCACTTACCTAAATACTTAAAAGTTGAAGTTCCAAAAGGTCGCCGCGCCGTCAATTTCCGGAAACCTTCCACCGTTTAAAAAAATTAAAACGTAACCTGTATATCGAATTACCACGCATCTGCCTTGACTTTACTGCAAAACCATTTTTAAAAATAAAGTTATCATTTTGAGTATTCAACCACTTGGAAGCACCTTTCATGTTATGGACGCCTGGTACTTTGGGTGGCTTATTTCACGGGAAATGGGACTTAAAATCAATTCACTTGATTATGTCTGAATTTATTCAATAAGTGTTCCATATCCCTCAGAATAAATTCTACTACCCAAATAAAACGAATGCTTCAATAAATGATCAAGATGGCCGCCATGCATGCCCGTACGGACATTTTACCTCCACTACTCTGAGCCTCCATGATTACATTACACCTTACATGGCTGGACCACAGATCTAGGATTTTTTTATTGGCTGGACTAAGACGTGAGTGAAGTAGCATTTTTTGCAACTAATATAATTGTACCTGGACTTTCAAACAATCATAAAAACCATACAGACCAACATAGAACTTCTTCAGTTTTTAAAGTGAATAAAAATAATTTGGTATCACTGTTTTTTTACAAGACTTCTTCTCTTCTAGTGATGCGTTAACGATTTTATTTCCTACATTTCATTCGATGGTTTCTTCCACAGACAACACATCTTCTCTTTAATTAGTTTATATTGTACCTACCCAGGTCCATTGTTTTCTATTAAAAGAAATCCAGCTTAAGTCAAAAATTTCACAAAATCCCAAATTAAATTATCACAATACGATCACGTGACTAATTCATTACATTTTGACAGTACATTTGGCGCGTGTTTTGAACGCTGCTTGACGTCTACATAACCAATTTAAAAGTACATTTCTTTAATTTACTGAGCTTTCTTGACTCAACTGGTTAAGGTTGAATTTTAAATGGCATTGCGTTTGCTTAGCCGTAAATCTGCGTCGGTTTGTTATATGCCGCGAAAATTAGGGTTGCAAGTGCCACGTGACTGCCATTATCTGGAGAAAAACCCGTAATTAATGAGAAAAATACTCTACGGGACCCCACAGGGTAGTAACCAAAGCTTTTAGTAGCGAAATGATCTCATTTGTAGGGTAGAGAAATAATTTGATCCCGTAATTATTCTAGGAGAACTTTATACCTTTTATTTTTTAAGTTCACATCATAGCATGTAATTTTTTTTCATACCACTAAGGTGGCAAACAAGCATACGGCCCGCTGATGGTATTATTATTACAAAGGGGATTACATATTTTCTCATATTTATATTTGAAAGAAAAAATTCATTAAAAATACATATTTGCGATTCAAATATTTTACATAACAAATTATTTATTACAACAAGTAGTAGTAGTTCAGTTAGTTATAGTGGGAGCCAAGATATTAGGTGATTTTTGACCGGTCTGTATGACAACAGAGAGTAACTATGTAGGTACGGTTTATCGAAATAATTCATAAATGATACCCACCTCGTGTAGTTTTATTTGCTCCTGGTACTTCCTTGGCAAGTTAGCACCATTTTAAGCGAACCTTTAAAAAATATAAACAATATTATTCATAAATTGTTATTGGGTTTCTTAACTTTGACAACAAATTCATTAGGAATCCTATTGTCTTACTTTAAATAATATAAAATAATTTATTAAAAGTAGTAATTATGCATTTAAAAAATATTTAATATTGTTTTAGTATAATTTATTATTAAATGAATTATTAGAAACAGTTACATTCTACGTCAGTTTATTTGAAAACAGTGGTGTTAATTTTAGAATCCATTCGTTTGTCGTTGTTCGCTATAATATTTATGCAATCAGGTTTCAGCATAAATCAATTAACTGTACTGCAAGAATACCGATTCATATTTTGAATCGATTTGTTATCCCATTGGATAGCATCATTATGCACGTCACTATTTTTAGCTGTCAAACCTTGGCGCCACTATAGGTACAAAAAAGCGTCAAATAAGTTATAAACTCCTGAAAGATTGAGCATAGGAGATCGGCATTGACATGAACATTTTATTTTCTTTTGAGTAAATATTAAACTCATCTACTTCAAACACGCGGATAATTTGAGCCTCCCAAGAGTCAGAACAGCAAATGTTTACCGCAAATACTGGTACCTATAAGTTTGTATTACTACTTTAGGTAATTTACTTTTAAAGAGCTGTCTTTTTTCACCTTAGGGACCAAATGTAGATTTCAACATACGTATAAGAGGTATAAGTGACTCTTGACTTGCACTAGGGATGATGATATATATTTTTAGATAAACATCGATGAATAACAAGAAAAAAACGATGTTTTAACATCGTAAACAAACAACCACATACTAATATTATAAATGCGAAAGTACCTCTGTTTGTTTGTTTGCTTACTTTTCACGGCTAAACGGCTGAACGGATCGTAATGAAATTTGGTAATGAGATAGATTATAACCTGGGGAAGGACACAGGCTATCTTTTGTCTCAAAAAATAATCCTTTAGGCGGTGAAACAGGGGCTGAAAGTTTGTATACAGTCTTAATCAGCTCAGTCAAAGAAGAGCAACGACGCGGGCGAATCCGCGTGTAACAGCTAGTACACACATAGACAGCTAAAATCATAACCCTTCCTTTTGGCGTCACCGTAGTCGGGTACTGAAGGAGTCTTCACGTTTCTAGAGGATCCGCATTTTGTCTTATCATCTTGCGAAGACCTCACGGGGTAGGCAGAGAGTATAGAGTGCGTTTTCACTCTTGATTTATACACCTCTTTTGCATCTTAATTCATCAATCTCTTCATACATGCTCTTTGGTTCCGAGTACTCTTTACGTTACCAACACTAAGGGCTGTTTTAAAAAATAAAACTAGGTACTTACATCAGTATTCTTGGAACCAATGATATCTCAATATTATCCCTTATTGTTTATGTGAGCCTGGTCCATTGTTCTATGGAGTTAATCTGTTTGCGGTCGCAGGTTCAAGTCTCGCTTTGGTAAATATTATCGATATCGCTTGTGTCATGGCATTTCTTCTTGTCTATGCCCCGTTGTTTGATAAATGTACTAAAATGGTCTTTGAAGAAGAATTGCTCTTGTCCATATTTGAAGATAAGTAGATATTGGATGTAATGTGTACTTACTTGCAGAAATGCATGTTGTACGTAAGTATAGTTATCAAATTAATGTATTTTAATAATAAAAAGATATAGCGTCCTAGATAACATTTACTTTCTGTAAAAGATTACACATTGTTTTAAATGTCAATGTAATCCTAATTAATAATAATGAGTTTCAATTGTCAAAAAGTGAATTTTGTCAAAAAGTGAATTTTAAAAATAATGAGTATTTGTATGATTGTTTGTTATCCAATCACGCCAAAACAACTGCAAATATTGAATTATAATTTAGCATACAGATAAACTATGAATTGGAGTTAGAAATAGGATACTTTTTTAAATCGCTTTTTTATCCAATATTCACGCAGATGGGGTCGCGGGTAAAGGCTAGTTGTATTATAAAATAAATTTAAAACCAGTCATTATGTGTATGTATTAATACGTATACAAAGCATATGACTATTTATTGTATTTTTCTGACAAGCGGTTCGTCTAAAAGCAATTCGTCTATGGAGGCCGTTCTATCGTGTCCATACACTCAATATAACTTCTTAAGTGCATGTATGTGGTGATTTGTTTGTCGGCTGAGCACAAACCGATGGTGTTTGCATTACTGAACAGGCGTATTGTTGGCTCAAGTGCCGGTCACCCGTCTATTTAACTGTACTTGAGATTACGTTAAGAATGGAGGCAGTGTTAGTATCTCAGATGAAATAATATGGTGGATGGAACTTTGAGAACAATGCAGTGACGCCGGTTCTTTAAACATGTAGTGCGTGGGCGAGGCGTAGTTTCGTTGTAGGTGTGTGCGTGTAATTGTGTTGCACACTGCAAAGTTCCATCAATATTTTTTAATTGGTCTGAGGTTAGATTAAGTTCAAAAGATCTGAGTGTATTTTCTTAAACACGCTTAAAAAACAAATATATTGACTTTTTAAGCGTTTCACTCTGCTATTGAGGGGAGGTGCTTCCTAAAAGGTTTCACTGTCAGTTTGTTTTCCTGTTTTTATTTGTGTGTAAACTTTCGCCAGTCTGGGGCGGGGAGGATTGGGAAGCCGCACAAATAAACACTTTTTATTCCAAAGGAAAATGTTTTTAAAACAATAAGTTTCTTTATCCTTATCTGGCGATTCGCCCCGGCTTCGCACGGGTTTACACAAAACCTACCTAAATGAATATACATGAAACCTTTCTCAGGAAACACTCCGTTGTAAAATAGGGGATGAAAGTTTTGTATGAAAATCCGTCATTTTTGAAGATAAATCCATGAAAATAGGTAGCAGAGGGCAAAAGCTATCATTTAGAATTTTAGGTACGTGTTGACTTATTTACCACGCGTGCGAAGCCGCGGGCAAAAGCTAGTTAGTCTATAAATGTTTAAAAGATCTAGGTGTACAGACGAGGAAGCGACTTTATTTTATACTATGAAGAAGAAATTAGAGCCGTGGTGGCCTTGTATTAAGCGTTGTCTGCTATTCTAGCGACGCAAGTTCGAATCCCACCGGTCTGTACCAATAAGTTTTTCTAACTTAAGTGCAGTGATTAGTCACACCACGAGCTTTACGGTGAAGGAAAACATCGCAAGGAATCCTGCATACGTCTGAGAAGAAATTCAAAGACGTATGTAGTGCCTAAGAGACGGCGACGGACTCACCATCTGTCACGTTGGCACCAAATTATCTTCGGTGGAAAGTGGGTGTTGTAACACCTCTGCATACCCCTTCGGGGACCCTTGTGGGAAGGCGTGAAAATATATATGAAGAAGATTTTTTTACATAATTTTCCAATTTTCAAAACAATTATTTTACCAGGCGTCTTCATATAAAAGCTCGGCTGATCTTCTGTCTAAATATGCCTCCCACGCGTTTAGATAGTCTGTTGGTCTCAAAAGACAATGGAAGGCTCTTTCCAGCTGTGGGAAATTAAAAAGACCGTAAAATTTGGTAGTCCACTCTACCGCATTACAGAAAAAAAGTTACGCAAAATGAAATCGAAAAGGACTACTATCCAATCTAATGTACCACAGAAAAAAAGGCAAATTACACAGTCCAGACAAGCGAAACGTCTCCAATGACGTAAATTTTGGCGCCAAGTACAATAGCGGCGGCCATCTTGCATTTTTGCGTGTAGTTAGTGCAATTACTGTATTTATTCCAGACGAAAGTGTCTATTGTAGTGTATTGTGCGGTGTCGAGTGACAGACAGCCCTAGTGTCGAGTCGAGACCTATTAGATTACACTCTCGAACTCGAAGGATAGTTTTCGCATCATTTCGTTGGAAGCAATGTACAATTACAACGTCGTTATTTGTTTTAAGATAGAAGGAAAGGTTTTCTTTTGTAAATTTTTTACTATTAATTATTTGTGCAGGTAAATTAATTGTGCAGATTTTGTATTTATTACCTATTGTAGCTAGATATGATATATAGAAGTATTGTCTGGCAAATAGAGAAGAAAATAATGGGGTGCCATTGTGCCGTTCGTATGGCAACCCGCCGCAGCACGTATAGAGCATCAACCGTCTTTATTGGTTTGTTTACAGTTAACGACATAACGTGGATTCCATTTTGTGAAGGTTGCCAGTAGCCATAAATTTAGGTCTTCAACCACAAGGCCACCACGGCTAGTAAGTATCACAAACTGTAGAACTTAGCTGCATGCGAATAGAACTCTATTTTATTTGTGCGGGACAATTATCAGCTAAGTTCATTCACATGCCATAGATATCTAATCGACACGAAAATTATTTACGACAACCACCTTTTAGCAGTTGGTTCAGAAAAGAATTAAATTAAAACTAGCTGCCCGCCCCGGCTTCGCTCGTGTGGACATTTTTTTTTGCATTTATGGGGATGAAAAATAGATGTTGGCCGATTCTCATAGATACCGGATAAGCACAAAAAATTTCATCAAAATCGGTCAAGCCGTTTCGGAGGAGTATGGCAACGAAAACTGTGACACGAGAATTTTATATATTAGATATAAATTTTAATACAACAATGGACATTAATAGATAGCATACGATTCCCCTTACAAGCCTGCTATGTAAGATTCACCCCCGTATGCTATGTGCTCCACACAATGGAGCGCCATGCATATTGGCCGGGTTATGGTGATGTGCACTTGGTAACTGGATATTTCATCCACGTATTGTTTAAACAATTGCGTAAGTGATTGTACTGAAGGGTCTGCTTTGCTTCCACTGGTTATGCGAGATGGAGCCAAGAAATAATAATAAAAAAATTACAATAATCTAGTTGGGCGGTCATTATTATTTATTTACTAGCTAGTATGCACACATTTAAGTATCTGTAAATTATAGTTTACGAAACTTAAACAAAAAAAAAACTTTTAAATGTGTTTATTCTGATAAATACTGGTTAAGACATTAGGACAAAGTTAAGAAATTGCCATTGGTTTTTAAATAATTAAGTGTGCAAATTTTCCCAGTAGTCAGATGACCTGAAGTCGTTAAAAATTACGTAGAAAGAATCAGTTACATTTCCATACAGGTCAAGCTAATGGTAGCGTGTTCAAAAAACTATAATTATTACCTTTCCGACATCCATGATACAATTCCGCACGAAAATGCATGAAACGTCACAACCATTTAGTCGTGATTGCGACTGTATATCGAGCAGAGGAAATGAAGATACATTTTAGTCATAAGCCCAAAAGTAATAGAAAATATTATTAATTAGGATTAAATTGCACAGATACTATGTTAATAAAGTACATTAATAACTTATTGTATCTGCAAAGAATCTGTTCTGATCTATGAATCAAAATTGTTTCCTTCGTTTGATACTTGGCTGCCGTGTAACACTCATAATAATAATAATAAGGATACAGAAGGCAGTACTCCTCGACACGGCACGCATTGTCAGGAGGTTCCTCACTTTGTAACCCTAACAACCGGTAGCTTGGGCTCGCGCCTCGTTATCGGTGGCCCTAGTTTTGGTGGTTTTTTTTTATAATATCTGTTTTTTTTAAGAATATTGTAAAAAAAAATCACCTAGGCTAAGAATTGAAATAAATAATGGGAATAATAATAATAGAATTACTTATTAATAATTACTTATTAATTATTAATAATAATAATGAGCAAAAAAGGACTGGTTCTCTATTCCATAGAGCCGTTCAGTTCAGTGAGTATTGAGCGAGTGCGGGCATACGTTCCTAGTTCCAGGGGTGGTTGGTGTCATGTTACAGATACCTCCCGCCAGCCCTGCGCGCCTGGTTGTACGATACAGTTTATATCATCATAAACTTTGGAAGCTTCACTGTCAGTTTGTCCGTAAGTTTGCTCGTTTTATAGATTTTGTATTGTTTTACTCGTAAAAACTATAGTAAAAAGTATACGACTATACTGTGAAATTTCATAAATAGTTGTAAGTATGTCGAAAATATGAGAAATATACTAACTAGGGTTTCAAGGATCATCAAATATCATAACATTATCTATCAAATTATTGGGTATACATATTACTTTATTTATTGCATCTACCCACATGCTGTGTAGGAAAACATCGTGAGGAAACCTGCACACATCTGAGAAGCAATTCAAGGACGTATGTAGTGTCTAAGAGACGGCGACTGACTCACCATCTGTCACGTTGGCACCAAATTATCTTCCGTGGAAGATGGGTGTTGTGGCACTTGTATTTTGTAACTTTCCATCTCTCACAAGGGCCCCCGAAGATTTAGGCCGAGTGCCTCGATACAGAAGATAAGTAGGTATAAGATACATTCCCGTGACACTTTTACTCTTCTGTATATTCAAAATTATAATGAGTTTTTCGCCAAGAACTATAAAACCATTGTTTATTTCAAATACAAGATAAGTGGACACCTACCACTCCTTTAACTAAACCGAAAGTTAGCAAATAATTTGTTCAAAAAATATTTTTTTCATAAAATTTTGCGCTGGCGCCGTCGTCCTTTAAAACTCAAAATATTTATCTTAAACTGTGGATCAGCTTAATCTGTGCATTCGCCGTGAGGTTAACAAATAACAATAGCGAAGGAAGAGTAAATAGAGGATTATCCAAGGTTCCCTCGAGCGAAGGTAACGCAGACGACGCCAATAAAATGGTCAAGTACAAGAAATACCTCACTACGTTGCCGCGTTGGTATTTACGTTGCGATTATTATATTATTATTATATTACCTTACGATTTTAGATACACTTTTTTGTTTCAGGATACATGTTTTTAAATCTTTGTACAAAGGTCTTATAAATACATACACATCTACCTACAACTAGCAACATTTTCAGAATCACACCAATTTAGTTTTTTACCAAAATAAAATATATTGCATTTGAGGTTGAAACTCTGGGTCCCTGGGGCCCGGATGCTCTTCAGCTTTTCAAGGAGGTCTCACGTCGGCTGGTTGAGGTCGTGACAGGCGTGCTGGAACATATCTCACTCAGAGAATCAGCATTGCTATCCAGCGTGGCAATGCTGCCACCATTCTTGGCACGCTACCGCATGATTCTGGATTGGGTCAGATCTTTTATCTATAAGTAGGTAGGTTAAGTTTTAGAATAAGGACTTAAGCGTAAGTCGTTATTCTAAGCGTTAAGTTCTGTTTTTTTGTAAATGGTTTAATCTGTTCTGAATAAAGAATAAATAATTTGTGTCACAACGTGCAAAGTTGTAATAACTACGTAAAGAAAATACTTATATTGATTAATAAGTACAAAGGATACCCTTTCGTCCTTCTTAATTATCAAACAAACAAAACCTGAATCCGAATATTTTATTTCATTGTAAAACTTTATTCATATGGCCATATAAAATGAGGTACTTACTTACTTATTTAGTTATCTGTGGCCACTTCTCAAAAATCACCCAAAAGATCCTCGGCAAAACCGTCGGCGCAAATTTAAACTTTTTCTTATTTTTTTCTACATGGGGCACACACCACATCTCATTCCACTTGATTAGACTTCTGACGAGGTTTGACGTAATGCAAGGAGCTGGCAACACCCGCGACCACACATCTAGGGGCTGCCAACAAAATACAATTTCATGGTGGTTTATTATGAAAACAATTATGGAGGATTATCTGCAATATGATGAAAAAAAATATCAGTTTTTGTTCAATTGTGTACCGTGTAGTGACTCGTAAAACGTGGCAGATGCAGTACCAACTAAGTCGTAGATTTTAATCGATTCGGAAAGATAGATATAAATATTAGAATTTGCAATGATTAATATTATTAGTTCCTACCTACAATCAACACAATTTGACTGTAAATGATTAGAAGTATTGGATAGATAAGATAAGATATATATGGGACAATCTAAAACGAAAATAGAAAAAAAAAACCTACCTACTTTAAATCTTTCTATCTTTTTGCTAGGACTATAGTTTTTTGGTATTTTAGAACTTCCTAAGTGCCTTATTAGGGCCTAAACTGAATAAATGATTTATTGATTTTGCTTTACCCGACTGTCCCAGAAAGAGCGTTATATTTTTCAAGTGTAGGTGTATGTAAAGAAAATATCTTCACTCATATTTATATGTTTCTATATTATCTTCTAGCCATACTAATATTATAAATGCGAAAGTAACTCTGTTTGTTTGTTACCTTTTTAGGTTTACACGGCTGAACGAATCTTAATAAAATTTGACAAGGAGATAGATTACATCTTGGGGAAGGATATAGGCTACTTTCTTTAAACAAATGCAGACGAAGTCGCGAGTAATAGCTAGTTAGCTGTATGTAACTACCAAAATCTATTAGCAACTGTACCCGTCATATACCTCTACCTACATGTACCCACTGCATGTACCTATTATTATTTAGGTAATCTTTAGTTATCAAGCATCTAAGATGGTGATTCGATTGTCAAACTTACCTTTCCCTTTTACAAAAGTTACAATGAAATAAAAGCGAAATCTGTCCCTTTGTGTCTCTTTCGGGCCAATTTGGGACAATGGGCCGGTACCAAATGGATGTAGGAGCGTGGAAAATCTGTTTATTTAAAGATACAATTTGCACTTCATTACATTACTATGGCGTTTGTTTGTGAATTGTGAAACTTCAAAGGATGGTCTCATAGTGATGCTATTGCAAGTATTGTCAGCGTATGCTACGATGACCGCTTGCAACTCATTTTTAGTACAAGATAACCGCTTATCAAACGGAATCTGAGCTTTCATGCTTTTAAAAAATATTTGAAAACAATTGGGGGATGGTCCAAAATTGCATTTTTAACCGACTTAAGAGAGAGAGGTTCCCAGTTTACCTGTGCAATTTAACATATCAGGTTGCATCCCTTTCCCCTGAAAGCGTAGGCAGAGAGTAGGTACTGTGGTAGGCAGAGAGTAGGTACTGTGGCGTCGAATGAAACACCATATAGCTCTGAATACTATTTATTCAGTAATTATTAAATATTATTTTAAATTAAAAAGGTTTCTTCATGACATTAGTCATGTCAACTACCTGTCTCTTAATACCATTACTATTTTGTTTAATAATCTTTTTCTTTTTTTTCTTATTTGTTACAACTAGCGACCCGCACGGCCAGCTTTATATATGTTTAACACCTACAAAATCCATTACACATAAAAACCTTCCTCTTGAAACACTCTATCTATTATAAAAACCGCATCAAACTCCGTTGCGTAGTTTTCAAAATCTAAGCATACATAGGGACAGACAGACATACTAGCGGCCCGCCCCGCCCGGCTTCGCACGGGTAGACAGTTCTTGATTTATCACTAAGGTAAGGCAAACAAGCATACGGCCCGGTTACCGTAGCTTATGGACGCTGTGCAACACCAGGGGTATCCCTCGCGCGTTGCCGATCTCTAAAATTCCCTATTTGCAGTGTAATTTTGGAAAATCTGATAAAGATTGGAGATAAACTATGAAACTGAACGAGTAGCACCCACCGCGATATTGAAGAATCGCAACAAAAAAAATAGCAACACAAGATCCCTTTATTGACTCAACCATTGACTTTCTCAAAATAACATCGCTTTATTGTTATCATAGGACCTCAGTAGACATTGACCGAGCAACTGTGGCGCCAGACGTCTTCAGACAAGCCGCGTTTGCAAAAGGGATGAGTTTACCGTTGCTAGAAGACTTGTAGATAAAAATCAAATGATTTCTTTTTATTCCAATAAGGTGGCAAACAAGCACACGGCCCGCCTGATGGTAAGCAGTCACCGTAGCCAATAGCCGCTAGCAATACCAGGGATATCACTAACGAGTTGCCATTCCTGATGTTGATGAGGACTCACTGTCCTAGCAGCAATACTACTAGCCCAGCGTGTCCTCGTGGAGCACTGGCAACCTTACTTACCGCAGAAACACAACACTACATCAAGTAGTGTTATTTCACTGTGGTCTTCTGTAAGGAGGTACAGTGCCCAGTCGGGCGGCTCCAATTGAAATGGTATAACCCACGGGAACTCCCAAATCGCCCTACCTCTCTTTATCTATCTCTATCACTATCGAGTATAATTTTTTGCTGAACCAATGTGAACTTATATTTTTTTTAACAGGTACAGGTAGGAGACCTCAAACAAATTATGCGAGGCCTCCTGTGACAAGAGGGCTGGCGAATATTTGGCCCAAAGGATAAGCATTGCAATTCAGCGTGGCAATGCCGCCAGCCTTCTTGGCACACTTCCCCGTGACAGTGGTTCGGGACATTTATTTTACGTTTAGGTTAGTTTTGTACTTCTTAGTTTAGTTTATTTTAAGTTTATGTAGAGTTTAAAATAAATCTTCTACACTTATATTAATACTTAAATATTTCCTTTAGTGTTACCAGGAGCCAACGACACGGACGTGGAAAGTCTTCATCATCGTTTTTTTTTATATAGTGCTCCAAATTTATCGCCCCGGGCCGTCGTCCCCTCCCTAACGCCGGCACTGCCTCTGTCCTTTTGTATTAAGAAAAGCTCCTGCCTACCCGAAAGTCTAATCTCACTCAATTATAATACGTAGGCAGATCTGATTAGATGAACTAAGTAATTAATAACGCACCAACCCAAGGTAATTTTGTGTTTACCGCGGTGAGTAGGTGTACAGAGTCGTATCTAGTTACTTGGTAATTATCACGCTAATTACCTACCATAGGTATTAACTTAATAAGTAGTGATGTTCAAAATTCACGACAGTACAATGCCGGTAGCAGGAACATTGTCGACAACGTATCCGAAAACGTAACTCGCGAAATGTCAAAATTGACATACTAATTTTTAGTTCCACTTTTCACCGCCGCAGCGCTGTTCATTTACCTATATAAAAATAGTTAAAGGCGATACGAAAACGTCGTCGCAAACTGAATCTATGCTCTCGCTACTGAACGAAATTCGAACCAGAATTTGAAATGTATGTACAGTAGGTACAACAATAAGAATTGCCACCTTAGTGGTATGAAAAACTCAAAATTCCAATCGCATTTAAATTGCTATGTCCCGCTTTATGGGGATTATAGAAAATCTCCTAAGTAGGTAGGCACTTACCTACCTAGGTACATCGAATAATAGTTTTAACTATACCTATAAGAACATGGAAAGTAGCTAACTATAAATATCGTGAATTAGAATCATTAAAATTAACGAAGAAGCTGACACACCAAGAAGATTAGTCTATGAGAATATTACAATATAGAGAAAACCTATAGAAAAAAAAAACTATGGATGGAATTCGGAATGTCGGTAGCAATACCTATCCGAATGTCCTACGTTCTCCCTTCGATATTGAAATTCAAATGGATTCGACAAGGTACGCCCATTTGAAAGGCGTTATCTGTTTCCACCAATCACAAATCAAGGATCACCCTCCAAGGATAACGGTGCTGCGTGATTGGTCCATCTGTGATCATGTCCTGGCGATCCTTGAAGGTGTTGTTATCTCTGTTCATTAATTGAACGAATTATTGCTATCCCTGTCTAATTTATCTGAGAAGGACTGAGACAGGACATATTTTACGTAACGTACGTTAAGTGCTTTGATTGATTGATTTTCACGAAAACGAAGGCTGGTAATAAATTTATTGACCCATGACATGTCTCTGTTTGGCCCGTAATATATTTGCATAAGTATCTACATAGGTAGAAAGAATACCTGTAATATTATTACTTTGATTATGAACTTTGTCTAATTTATTTCAGATGAATGGGTATGTAGAGTATACAATTTAAATAATTATATAATAGCTCAGTGTATAATAATAATATGTGATAGATAATAATAATAAGGCAAGTACCAACCTACAATATTACCTTCCATTGTCAATTTTCCTAATTAATTACCTCTGTACTGTACTTAATTTTATTACATGTAGTTACATTATTATTTATAAGGTCTATGGAAAAAATATATTTTAAAAGCACTACATCTAGTAGCTCCACCTAGCAGCCAATAGCGTCAACTAAAAATACGGTCCAAGTTGAATGAAGGTGAACCAGTCTCAGAGAAAAAATTAAATACTGCTTACAAGTGCAGTAAGTAATTTTATAGGAATCGGTCTTGCCATCTATTGCAGATCAGTTGCAATCACTTTGTACAAACATAGTTCATAATGGCATCAACAGATGGCGCTTGAAAAAATAAAGTAGTAATAATCTTAATAATCAATTTTATAACGTAAATAATCAGTCAGTAGACCAATTTTGAATAGTTATTTATTATAAAGAACAGTAAATTGAAAGTACTACAATAAAAAAATCGGTATAATAATCCACCTGTTTTATTTTTTACTTGTTGCAACATAAAACTGACGCGTGTCTTGTTGTCCATGCGCGTTTCGTTTCTAAATGACGCGTTTGACATTACTGTCATTTCACTTTTTACATACGTGTCAAGCGAACTTGCGCGTTCGGCTTTATCGGCCCTTAATTTTAGGATTTAATTGTGAGTACAACCTGGTTTCCTTGATATTTGTGTTTATTTATTGTGTTAAAATTATTTAAGAAAGTTATCCACCTTTTTCCTTCATAGGAAAAACGAAATAAGTAAGTGCGCAAACACCATGAAAATCATGTTTAGCAGCGTTACGGTGTAATTTAATTCATTTTCTAGATATTAACGCCTGATTTAGTGTTTAATTAGCAATAATTCAGTGCATGTAGCCAATTCAGTGTTTTAATAACAAATTTAAGCGTAGTTACAAGCCTGCTTTTCATATAGAAATTTCTCGTCAGCTGTGTCAATATATTTGTTGTTTAGTTCGACATGCTCTATTGCGTTTCGATAAATGTGTTAATAGTGACGTGTTTAATTCGTGGAAATTGGTACATTGCGAATATAATCGTTAGACCTTCTATTTCCATTTGTGAAATATCATTATCGTAAACGATTTCAGGTCATTAAGATAAAACTCTCAAGATTTTGAAACACTTAATCAGTGTGAAAGTTATAAGTCCAGTGTAAACGTGGAAAAATCTGTGCAATAATAGACAACAGTACATTATTAACTTTTTAATATTTATAGGTAAATAGGTAATTCATTTATTTTGTGCCAGTAACCCACTATAACTACATTTTGAAATAGAAAGTGATTGTATTTGTTACACATTTATGTATTAGATAGTCGAACTTTTCATCACCATATTGATGTTAATTTTTGTTCATTTAACTTATTTTTTTATTTGTCAACTCTAAATGTTCAGAGCTCTTTTGAAACTAAATTTTATGTAAATATGTATGGTTTTGGCTGATGCCAAGCATTAGTAGTATTTTTCAGTCCAATATTGTGTTTGATAAAGTTTTTAATATTCCTTCAAAAGAGCATTGCTTCTTTGCAATAATAAATGCTCATTACCTAGAGGTAACTAAGGTTCTGAGTTTAGGGTTGGCAATGCTTGAGTGATACTCCTGGTGTTGCAAGCGTCCATAGGTTAAGGTTAACACTTGCCCTTAAGTTGTCCATATGCTTGTTAGCCAATCAACCAAAAAGTCAAGTGGATATTAATTTTTTTGAGTTACTTAAATAATATTTAAAAGAATAATCCATGCTTGACTTTGTAGTGGCTTAGAGCTCAATGGCCCTCAAAAGGAGGGTAGGTCTGAAGTACTGAAGACTAGGATTTTTAGATTTGTCCTCTATATCCATTCATCTCAATTCTCTGCTGTTTTTGCGGAATGCAATTTTCCTTTAATTAAATGTAATATGATTTCTATTTGTAGGACAAATATACCAGATAATCAAGTAAAATGGCGCCAAAGCAGAGGATGCGTATTGCTAACGAGATTGCCAGCAAAAACATCACATTGAGAGGCAATGTACCCAAGACCACAAAGGTTTGTTTATGTTATATTACATACTGAATGTAAGTCTATAATTTATCTTGCAAAGAAATGGGATCACACATTGTCTTAAAAATATAGTCATGGGTTACTTACGGACATGCAGCCCATATAATTTGTCATTTTATTACAATAACAATCAATCTGCTTTAGTAATAATCATTATTGTTGTAAGTATGGCAGTAAGGAGACCATAAGCTTGCAGTTAGTTCAATATCGAATCGCGATAGTGGTTCTAAAGTAAGTTCCTCTAGTGCATAATAAAATTGTGGAAAGAACTTCCCGCGTAGGCTTTCCCGTATGAGGATTTATTTATTGGAGAGATTCTGGCAGTGTGGGCAACATGAGTGATATCCCTGGTGTTGCAAGCATCCCACCACTTACCACTGGTATTAAAAGAAAGTGATACTCCTGGTATATCAAGCATCTACAGATCACTGTGTTAGTTTAACATCAGTAAACTTGCTAAACACTATAAGTACAATAATAAAATAACTTGCTCTATAAATATGGCCCCAGTCTATGGAATAATAATTTTATTCGTAACTTGTGAATAATAAATTGTAAACACATGATAATTTCAAGGTCAGATAGTAATGATAACAAGGTGTCTTGATATTCAAAACACGTGTTTTCATTATTAATGTCATCCATATTGTAATGAGTCCACGTGTCTCAGAACTATTCCAAAACATTGTTACCTTATCAAAACAATTTCAATGATTAACAGAATGCATTTACTAAACATCATATTTCATTTGTATAGTCCATTAGCTTCTACCCGCGACTTCGTCCACGTTGAGCTTTGAATCCCAGAGGAACCTTACATTTTCCCGGGATACAAAGTACCCTATGATCTAATCCAGGTTATAAACTATCAGTGTTCCAAATTTCATCCAAATCCGTTGAGTAGTTTTTGCATGAAAAAGTATCAAACATACATCCATACTCACAAACTTTCACATTTATAATATTGCTAGTAGTACTAGAATAGTGTGTTGGAAATGAAATCTACTCTTTGATAATTGAACTACCATTTTTATACCCTATCTTCTAACGGTAAAGTCTATAATCCCTTGCTTGAATATAGGTGTACTAGGTGTGTTATTGTTTGAATTCATTCGGGTTATACCTAGTGATTGTCGATAGGTAACTGCGCATATTATCGGATTTTTTTTATCAATTTCGTCACACTGGATCGGTCGATGATTACCTTCTGAGAGGTAGGGCGATTTGGGATTTCCCGTGGGTTATCCCATTTAAATTGGAGTCGCCCGACTGGGGACTGTACCTCCGCCTTACAGAAGACCGCAGTGAAATAACACTACTTGATGAAGTGTTGTGTTTCTGCGGTAAGTAAGGTTGCCAGTGCTCCACGAGGATACGCTGGGCTAGTAGTATTGCTGCTAGCACAGTGAGTCCTCATCAACATGGTTGGCACCCCGTTAGTGATACCCCTGGTATTGCTAGCGGCTATAGGCTACGGTGACTGCTTACCATCAGATGGGCCGTATGCTAATGTGCCACCTAAGTGGTATAAAAAAAAAAAACTACCTGCATATCATTTAAAACCTTGTCTTTAGTAACCATACTGTTTTTTTCCAGGAAAAGGAGGACCAGTACCCAGTGGCGCCGTGGTTGCTAGCACTTTTTATCTTCGTAGTCTGTGGCTCAGCTATATTCCAGATTATACAATCCATCCGCCTCGCCTAAACATCTGACTGATAGCCCCTAGCTTCCCTGTGGCTTGCAACGTTTCCCTCTTACTCTCAGTACACCGAATTAGAGTGCGATAGCTATATAAGTTCATCTGAAAATGCGTTTTGTCTCGCTCCTGCACGAGATTATCCATGAAACAGGGCGAGAAAACATGCTCATCTAGAGTTTAACCGCAAACTGACATGCGTTTGTCTCGCTCTCGAATGAGGTTTTCCATCAATCAGAGCGAGGCAACATATTTTAATGTATTCTTTAAGAGGGTGAAAAGGGTTTTTGTTAGTGGTTTATTTTGTACATTTACAGCGAAACTTTACAAGCCACGAGTTTTATGTTTGTGTATATTCCAAGTGGCAGACAGTGACACGTCGGCGCCATTTATTAACCTATGTAGCTTTTAAAGTTGCATCAATTTGTGTTAAGTCCGTAATATTAAGCGCAGGTTTCCAAAATATAATCTCAAGGTATTTTAATATTGTATACTTGTAAAAATGGAAAATTATAATAATATATAAGATGAAGCATTTAGATAATTTGTTTATTAATGAAATTTCATATCCGTTGTTTAGATCACGCACAATCCGGCTTTGTTTTGAGGTCGTACGTTTTAGTTCAGTTATTAAATGTGAGTATAATGAAATGAAATTATTTTATATCCACCTTACGAAATTTGTCGGTACTATATGTAATTTTAAATGTAATTTATTTGATTTAAATACAGTATATTTGTCATATTAATGTGTTTTTTATTCAAATTTTGTTCACGGTTAAAATAAATCTTCAATAAAAGTTTTACACGTTGCTCGTTAAAATGTTTCAAAGATGGCGCTTCATATGATCCCCTACCTATATCCTCAGGGTAGATAATGGTGTCGATTCTGTTGTTCAAAATTACTAAACTTAACTAATTTGACAGGTCTAAAAATATTGCCATCCTTATTTAACCCCGCACATGAGAAAGGGATAGCAAGACTTTTTTGACAGGTCTGTCAAATTAGTTAAGTTTAGTAATTTTGAACAACAGAATCGACACCATTATATCTATATCTCTAACAAGTAAACATTAAAAATATAAACCCCTGACTCGTGACATATTCGATTTATCCTCAATACTATGTCCTACTCCATCACCGATCCCTTCATCATTTATCGAAGTATAGACTATTCATTGAGACCATTACAATGAGCCCAAACAATACCGTAAGTTAGTGAGGATTTGGGTATCCTGTAGATTCCAGATGATGCTGCAGCTACAGGTCAAGGTCACCATGTAATAATGTATTCGTTGAGACCTTTGCAATGACCCCAAGCACGATAAATTTGCTATAAGTTAGTGAGGAGTTGAGAGTGCTGGTCTGCAGGCTCGCCAGATTTTCTTTATGTAAAGTTAAAAACACTCGATCAAGTCACCTTTAAAAAACACGACATCAAAATCGGTTCACCCGTTTAGAAGCTACGATGCCACAAACAGACACACAGATACACACTACAAACTGTTAATATAAATTAAAATTGACGTGTATATTTAACAAAACCCAAGCAACCACTTACAAACAAAATCCACGCACCAAATATTAAATTGCGTTTTTCTCAAAAAACCGTTCGTCCTATGCGAAAAATTACCAAAATTTCGTACCCCCTGGCTAGAGTCATAACCCCCGAAACCGGCCATGGAGAATCGATGGGGAAAATTTCAACCCCCTCCCTCACCCAACCCCTCCATCGACATGTGTCGACCCAATTGAACAATATAGGTGCAAGTAGTACAATACGTTCAAAACCCAAGCAACACTACAAACAAAATCCACGCACCAAATATTAAATCGCGTTCTTCTCGACAACCGTGCGTCCTAGGCGAAAAATTGCGTACCCCCTGGATCGTGTTCCATGCGTACGAACAAAGTCGCGGGCACAGCTAGTTTATAAATAAATGAAACAGAAATATTTCAATATTTGTTTATTTAATACGTAAAACATTAATTTCACAATTTTCGAGAGCTTCAGACTTAAAATCGTATTACTTTTCGTTTAATATATTTATAATACACGCAATTCTAACTATATGGTACAACAATTTACATTATAATGTCATGTGATATGAGATACTTAAACAATAATCGTTTTGAGCACCAAATTTAAAGCACCAATTGTGATTTTATGATTACTAAATATGTATTGTGAATTACTGTGATATTTTCATCGACCAGCGATAAAACATAAGGATAATGACTGTCTGTGCTACTCGCCGCTAGATGGCGCTAATCTTGAAATAAGGCTAATGTTACAAAAATATTATTTAACATGTCGACGGACACTGCTATGCCATCCACAAGTGACCCGCATAGAGTAAATAGTGTCACAATTGTTCTAATATCGTATACAAAAAGTAACTGTCAAAATAAGGTTTAATATGAGCAAGAATTAACTTGCGACTGCGCATTCGTATCGCTTTCGATTGTTTTGTATGGGAAAATGAACAGCACTGCGGCGGTGAAAAGTAGAACTTAAAATTAGTATGACAATTTTGACATTTCGCGAGCTACGTTTACGAATACGAAGTCGACAGATGTTCTTGCTACCGACACTGAGCAGTGTCCGTCAACGTGTTACGTCTTACAACTAAATAACGTAACACACTTTTTTTACTGTTGGACATTTAAAGGATATTCAAGAAAAGATTGTGCTTTTTATGCAAATTTTAGTGCTAATTAGTAGAAAGGTATCATATAAATTTGTGCGTTTGTTACATTAATCTTCGTACACTTCGTGTCACTGTTAAGTATACATTGTTATTTTAATATTACTAATATCTCTATTCATTATTTATTTATCACCTTTCGAGGGCTACCGTCGTGGTATCGACACAAGCTAGTTTCATGCTCCAAACATAAAAGGTATACCTAAGGTAGGCACGTGCAAGTATATTAGTTACTATAAAAATGGCAATTTAGACCTTAATAAGTGCCTTCATAGGGTCCAAACTGAATAAATGATAGTTGATTTTTAATTTAAAAGAAATCTGCAAACTATCACACCTCCAATAAAACCCAGCAGCTCCTACATATTCGTTGGTAAATAAGTTATTTAAACGGATAAATTGACTGGCGATATTATTATGATAGATTTCATACTAAAAGTTCCACGACATTTCCGCTTGGAGCGCTAGTGTGTTATGGGAAGATGATTACACATTTTATTACATAGATGGCGCTAAAATCAATCTACCAAGGAGTATTGATTGAACATGTTAATGTAACAAAATATTTACTTACAAATTAGTAGGCATCTGAATTCAATTATAACATTGTTCTTTATCTTATGTTCGCTAACCCTCTGACTTTTTCAATCACTAATCCTTACACTTAATTAATTAGCTTCTATTTACAATGTCCAAGCTAATCCTTAAGTAACGTTACTTAAACAAGTGAAGTTATATTTGTAGGCTATATTTTATTGGTATTACAAAAATATGACTACAAACATTTACCTACTGCTTAACTTAACTTAAACCTATTTTAAAGTATCGTAGATGGCCTCGTTGGGATAAGTACCATTTAGGTGTATACTGTTGCTAAAACTTAACGAATTATCCTTGCTTATTTGAACCTCTGTTCTTTCCAGACTGTGGTTTTCATTTTCAGGATAATCCTCATTATTACTCGTTATTTCTAGTCTAATTGCATGAATCTTAGATTCGGAATGATTACTTTTATCACGCTCCCACGAATCAATTGCTATCGTCACGTCGTTTCTGCTTTCCAAATCGTCAAGTTCACTCGAAGTCACACTACACGTATCTAAATCAAAATCTGTCGTTTTTTCTATGACAACTACTTCTATATGTCTAAAAGGGTTCTCTTGGTTCTCTATCATCTGCCTTGCTCTTTCATCGTTCCTTATGATAACTTCTTTTTTAACGTTACAAATAACTGGATCAGTTGCTAGGACATCTATATTATTATCATATGTTTCTTCGTCAGTTCTATTGCCATTAGGTGTACAGATTTCAGCGTAAATGTTATCAGAGATTGTATCCTGTTCTTCCTTCTCTTCTTCGACATCAACGGCGTCTGCCACTTGACCATATGGGAGGTCCTCTATGACAGGGAGTTTTCGTTTTTGTATGGATGAGATAGAACGTCTAATTTTCACTTGCAATTGGGGTTCCTCTTCAGATATGTCTATTGGTGTGTTGTCCTCCGAGTCTGATTTTGGCGTAGGAGCTCTGGGTTTATCAATCTTCTTTCTAAAATTAACGAGCTTATCTACGTCGCTGGATCTTTCCGTTTTCGTCGGCATACTGTTACTGTTCCCTCCATCTTTCTTCTCAGTTAATTTCTTCGGATGGAGCAAGTTCGACGTAGATTTACTAAGCACCCTTTTCGTTTTAACGTGGAATTCTGAACAGAGCTTTTCTGTTATAAATGAGTGTTGCTTAGAGTTGATTTCGAACTCATTATCGTTGTACAGAGACCCTACGCCAAACATGTTGATATCTTCACAACTCTGTATCTGGTTGTAGGATTCTGACTTCACCATGGCCTTTTCTGGAATTAGGTCTGGTTGTATCCTCTGTCGCCTTTCCAGATTTGACGATGATTTAGTAGCTGCTGATTTTTTGAGCATGTTTTCGTCTAGTGACTTCAACTTTCGTCCTGAACTATCACTCTCCATTGAACCACAGTAGTTGATTTGATCGACACTCAGATTCTTTCTATCGTGCTTCATGTTGATTCCACTGTCTTCGGTGTAAGAACTATCTGGCATTCCAGTCTGTACTGACACTGATTTGGTAAGAACAGGTTTTTTGTGGTTAGAACTGCACTGACTTGTACCCATTTCTGAAGAGGATGTAGTAAGACTTTTGTAAGAGTGACTCTTCTCGGCCGTTCCATCATTCTTCCTAGTAGCACCAAACCTATCTTCAATAAGCTTAGACATATCCTGGTACCTTTCAATAGAACTATGTTTCTCACCTAGAGGATCGAAGGGGTCTTTCATATCTCTGAACTTTTCACTGGTTTCAATGGCTGTTATTTTCTCATCCAATTTCTCCGTACTTTTAAGTAGCTTCAAATTCTTAAACCATTTACTTTTCTTCTGTCCGGAATCTTCTCTAAACACGTGCATTTTATCATGGTTAAAAGTTTCCTGTTCAGTTTTATCGTCAGTCTTTTCATCTTTGCCTTCATCATCGCTGTACACGTCAAAGTTCATGTGCTCAAGTTCGTTTTTGCTTAAAAAAATGATGGACCCTTCAGTTTCATCGGGAATATCCTTGAGAACTTTGTCACTTTTACCGAAAAGCCTTGAGGTATCAATTTTTAACCCTTGCAGAGTGAACTTACGTTCTTTTTCAAACTTGACCGGCTCATGTTCTTCCTTCATGAGTTCTTCAGCTGTCTTTGCTTTGCCGATGACGGTGACCGTTGAGCTGGCGTAAGAGATCTGCCTGATCCAGTTGTCAACATTGAGTTGACAGAAGGTGAGAGCTTTCTGGAGTCGTGCGGAGAGGAACATGCGCTTCTCTGTGTCGAAGCCGAGTTGCGTGCGGCGGATCTTGACTTGGGAGTTGAGTGGTAACAATTGCAGAGCCTCCTTGGCGTGGTAGCGGGGGTCTATCTGCTTACTGGGACTCGAGGGCATCGCCCCGTACTCCGGGAGAGAACACATCACCAGCACTGGCTCCGTGACAGCCGCTCGCAGCAGAAGATCTTCTGGAAATACGGAAAGAAATATTACTTAAATATCTGCCAAATAAAACCGATGCCTTGTAAATATACGATAAAGTATTATTTGGATTAACATAGAAAAGTTTTTAAGGAAAGCTGCCATAAGAAAAGTTGTAACAGCTACACCATATCGGCGACTGTGTGAATGATTCCACTGGTGCTGCAAGCGTCCAAGTGGAAAATGAAAGAGCGTTTAATCAGCATAACAGTCATACTTCAATGCAATACCATCAGGGTGACCCCGGCGCTCGCTTTACAATTGTAAACTCTATTCTATTCTTCCTCTCACCTCCAACATCATGCGCCATCTCTATGGGCACGGTGCCAGCCAGCAGTCGGACCCTGGTCGGCAGCCGCCACAGACTCAGCAGGTGCGGCAGGCGGTGCGCGCGGGCAGCCACGTCGGGGGGCGCTGACCCCGCCGGCTCCCCCGCCTCCCACTCTGCCGGGGACAGCTCCTCAGGACATACCTCGTACAGTTCGCCTTTCGTGTTGATAGGCACGAAGAGCTCCTGTAACGATATGCGCGCCTGGTACTTAGATTTTTTACTTCAAAGGATTTCTGAGGATGCTGAAGTATTTCAACGCTGTGTTGATACTTTTTAATTATGGTAAGCCTACAGAAATATTATAATTAAGATTTTGATTAGTAATTTAACTTCACAAACTATTCGAAATTAATATAACAAGACTGGCCAGTCAGTGATAATAAAGTTATTGGGAAGATTTGATGAGATTGTACTACTGTTACGGTCCTACAGAACTCTTTTGACGGAGGCGAAAAACTCCTGCAAAACATGTGTGCTTGGTAATACATGATTTAAATTCAAAATAAAAATGCCCTTCTCGGTTCTTTCTAACTGAGATCTCGATCTCAACTAAATTTATTGGGAATTAGTAAACTAAGCGAGCATCTAAGCTCTTCTGCACGTGTGATGTGATCGCCAATTTAGTTCAAGAGAGAAGAAGAAAGAATTAGAAATTAAATGCGCAAAGAATTGGGTAAAATTCTAATGTGATTAGAAAAAATCTCGGCTTCTACTGTAGTACTTCTA
The DNA here is from genome assembly GCA_951449985.1 of Falcaria lacertinaria. Classification (NCBI taxonomy): domain Eukaryota; kingdom Metazoa; phylum Arthropoda; class Insecta; order Lepidoptera; family Drepanidae; genus Falcaria; species Falcaria lacertinaria. The sequence continues at coordinate 1,983,065 of OX602133.1, read as the reverse complement.
CAGTACTGTAGTCTGTACCATAGACTTGTTAAATACCTACGAATGGCAGAGGTAAGGCAACGCATGCCAATAAAACTGTCGCACAAACCAAGTGTTAGGAGGCCATTAAATGTTCGACCATAACCCTCGCCGAGTGGTGCCTATAACCTCGACGCTTAAGGACTACATACATTTGTTCGCTGTGCATCGCAAAACTAATGAATAATGCAAAGAAATAAGATGTACCTACAAAATTACAGTTTTAAAAGAAAGGTTGGTTTCTTTTTCTCCTTTTTATTGGTGAACAGCTAAAATGGAACTAATTATTAATTTAAAGTAGTATTTTAGAAATTTAAAGTGTGCCAGTGTAGTTCTTTTAAAAAAGCATGTACAGAGTACCTTTTTACGTATCATTCGGATCTGGCGGTAGATTCTGTTTGACGAATTACTGATTCTAAATATGTATAAACATATTTAAGTATAATTCACATACCTGAAAAACCACACCCTTGTAAAAACAGATCAAATATAGTTTTATTTGATTCCAACACTACGTTGTTTATCCATGTGTATGAAACATGTGCCTACAAGAATTAAGACTAAAATAATCTAAGTGATTCTATAAAATATAGTCACATCCTTGAAATCTGTAGTCAATTTTATGTGCAGTATTTACCACGTCGAGTACCTTGCTTGCGTGGAGATGTGAAGAGTCCCTTACAAATAGGTTTGAAGCCAATTGTTAGTCGTGTCCAGTTTAATAGCAGGGAAATGTCGAGACAATATCGCAAGTCCCACTCAAGTAATTTATCGGAATAATTCAGTTTATTTCATTATGGTATTTCAAGTAATTAATTATATTCATAATATTTAAATATACATACATATTATTATTAGATATTATTACAATTTAATTTCAATAATTATTATTATTTTAAACGGAAAATAATTTTAGTATATTTATATTGAAATTACATTTAGAAACTAAAAAACTAAAAACTAAAATAATATACTACTGGCAGCAAATGTCAACCTTTGACAAAAAAGATTAATTAAAAAAAAACTGTAGTTCTTCATTACATCTACAAAGGATTATTATTTATTAGGAAAGTAAAGTACCTATACAATTATCAGCAGAATTTGTAAAGAAAGGAGGTATTTAAGTTCTATGAACAAAAAAACATTTGTTTGCCGAAATACATCTAATATATAAAATTCTCGTGTCACAGTTTTCGTTGCCATACTCCTCCGAAACGGCTTGACGGATTTTGATGAAATTTTTTGTGCTTATCCGGTATCTATGAGAATCGGCCAACATCTATTTTTCATCCCCCTAAATGTTAGGGGTAGTCCAACCCTAAATTTTATTTTTAATTTTTTAGACCGATTTCAAAAATTCTTTCACCGTTAGAAAGCTACATCATCACTGAGTAACATAGGCTATATATTATACTAGCTTCCCGCCCCGGCTTCGCTCGGGTAGACAAAATATTTGAATGTCTATAGGCTCCGAAACTACTGGACCGATTTCAAAAATTATTTCACCGTTAGAAAGCTACACTATTACTGATTAACATAGGCTAGCTGCCCGCCCCGGCTTTGCACGGGTAGACAAAATATTTGATATAAAAGTCTACTCGTGCGAAGCCGGGGCGGGCCGCTAGTATACATATATAAGTATTTGGGTAAGTAATAATTATAAGAACGCTGTATTTTTTTGCCTATTTTTTTTTATACCACTAAGGTGGCAAACAAGCCTACGGTCCGCCTGATGGTAAGCGGTTTCCGCAGCCTATGGACGCTTGCAATACCAGGGGTATCACTCGCGCGTTGCCGACCCTATAAATAATAAATGACTTATAAATTCTTTATTCAATTTGTATTTTCGTTCTTATTAGCTTTTGTTACTGGCTGTTATACTCAACCACGCTTTGCTGTGACAAGAAAAAACCTATTTGTTATGTAGTGTCGAAGGTTTGGTCGAAGCCGACAGCGTGCAGCAAGCGCCAATTTGAACAACTATGAACTATGTCGAATGAGTGTGAGGGCGATCGAAGTGACAACGTTCGGAGGGTCACACTGGTTGCGACAATAGCCGATTAATACGCTTCGGCTTCGGCTTGGCCATAAATACTTCGATATCGGACGCTATTGTTATAATTTATTGTTGTTATTTGTACGTAACTATTTTCTCTATAAAACGATATTCACTTTATAGAAGTTCCTTCGGATATTCACTGTATTTTATGAGTTTTCAATGATTATATCTCGTCTTATGAATTCCCCATAGCGGCGACAATGTGTTCCTATAAGAGTTGCAAAGCTATTAGTTTTAATGCATTCAACATCACGCAAAGCAATATTGTTTATGCTCATGCGCATTCCAAGATGTCGTCTCAACGCAAGCATTACTCTTTTGTCATTTGTCAACTGCACTTGCACGTTGCTACTCAATAACTACTCTGTGCTTAGTAATACATTTGAGAAGATGTTTCTACCGTGGTGAAGCGAATATATTATTTTGAAGTATTTTAGCTACGAGAAGATAATTTTTTAGACGCTTTTGCACTTATTTCTTATCCGGCAACATTTTAGGTATGAAAGGATAAATGTTATAGCTCAAAGGAAGCACAAAAGGTATGTGATTAAGAAATGAGTAAAGTAGTAATCTATACTCTTCAATGCACATCCCAAAAAGAAGTCTGAAGAAAGGTATTGCAAGTTACGCTACTCGACGATAGATGGCCTTGTAGCACACCGCATTAATCAATGTTGAAGATTAAATGGGTTTTAACTCTGAGTAGATAGTAGTATATTAAGATCTTAATAGAAACAAAACAAAAAATGATGTTACAATATCCACTTGCACACATCAGCACCTGGAACCGGTTCAACAGCCGACATAAAAACTAGGCTTCGTTAAACAATGGTGCAATTTTGAGTCTATCTAGATATGAAAACAGGTTTATTAGTTAATCGATTCTGCCGGCGCGGTGAGGACCGGCCGTTGCCATTGTATAGAAAAAAAGTAAATAAAAAAAAAGTTGTTTATGCAAATTCATTTTGCCGCCTTTTGCGCTTGTCAATTGTTTTGTCACATCAAATGTCAGGTTATTTATTACACCTATCAGTCGCATTATTATTTAAGCTCAACTCGTTGCATAAATCTGATAACGGTTAAGAACTATTTAATTAATGAGTTGCATTGCATGTTATGACAAAATGCAAACGGGAACTTATACATTGTTGTAATTTTATAGCTTTCAGTTGAACTATAGTTGCGAGGATTTCAATCAGAGATGGCGCTAGTGGTACTTTTGTAAGATACATTGGTGAGGTGAATTTGGTTGACAAGCGTCAAAGAAAGGTACGTAAAATTCTGTAAGGGAAATGGAACCATGTACATACCTGAGTACTGTAAGATTTACTTGCATGTATTTATATTATGACTAAATAATTAGGAATACGCAGATTCACCCGCTCATACACACATCAAATGGCATTTTTACCTCGTAAGAGATTGAATTAAAAAAATCCTTTTAGTTGACAGTAAACACAATACAGTATTCAGTTCACAGTTTAGGGTATTTTCCTCATATTATTTTAAATCTAAAGATGCTTTCCCATATACCTATTTTTTTAAATACAAGTTTTCATCAAACATTACTTATACTTTTAAAGTCTTCAAGATTTCATAAATTACTTTTATTATCTAGTACAATCTTGTATTTATAGATAATATAAAAAACAGAAAATAAATTGCAAAGTACCAGGAGCTCATTCTGTCACAGGAAGTTGACTCGCGGTACTAGCAGGTTCTTCAGGCACAATCGGCACGTGAGCCACATGGCCGGGAGTGTCATCACCGAACATAACGAACTTCCTCTTATATTCCCGCTTTGCGCCAGGAACGGCTACGTTCATAAATTTCCAGTTCTGCCCATACATCCCAGCATCCACGCTCATCTTCCTATGATGCTTGGTCGAGGAAGAAGTCGAGAGCCAAGTCAAAACAGAATTTTTACCGTACCTCTCTAAGTCCATTATGCCGTGACTGGAAACTAGTGTCCCGTTCATTTGTAACACGGATAAGTGAGGGATGCAAGTGATACCGTACATATATTTCAGCACATGTACCAGGGGATCATCGTATTTAAGGCTAAACCAATTCGCTTGTTCCTCGAAGCAATTCTTAGCGTCTTCTTCGCTTTCATCTAGTGGAACGTAAATTACTTCAATCGGAAGGTTCACGTATTTTACGCTCTCGTAGATTTCGTAGAATTTTGCGATAATGCCGTCTCGCTCTACCCCCTTAGCGGTGAAAAGGAGGATCAAAATATCAGCATTTTCTTTAATCCATTCCCAAGGTACTTTCTCGTATTTGTGGTTGATTATTTCGGCGTCTTTAAACCAATCCATCGGTTTGGTTTGCCCGTTTGGAAAGCTCATTGCGAATACCAACTTAAATTTGTTTGTGAATGATTTTCTTTTTTATACGTATTGACAAGCCACGACGACAAGCAAACTTGTCAAAATGTCAAATTGTTTCGTTTTTAATGTTGAGGTATGCTATCTATGTTAGCACAGCATAGAACATATGCTTTACAGAAAATGTACTTAAAAATAATCTACTTCTCACGAAACACAATGTTATTTGAAATTCGCAGTGAACATTAAATAATTAGAATAGTGTTTTATGAGGCTGTTGAAATACTACCAAAAAAATCATTCAACTATAAAATGAAACGCGGTAAAAACCTTCAGGAGCTTTAGTTATTATTCTGAGTCATAACAAGACCTTATTAAAAAAAAAAAACGATGACATGACATGTCAAAGTATTGCTGCAGAATTTTAATAAGATAAAATATCATTTTAAATAATTGATTAAATTCGGAAGGCCGCCGAACTAAGTTACACAAAAGTCCATCGAAGACCGAAGACAGCTGATTTGCAATTGTGGGCGCCGGCGCGACTTTGACAGCTACGTCGGAGCCCGGGCGTTGCCATGGTTGCAACTTGTAGCGTTTATTTATTTATTTTATAAATTAAAACAACTATTGGCCCCAAGAGAATACACCGCTACGCTAGAAATTTGTTATAAAATCCTTCATTATATTCCACCAGTGCCTTCCATAGTGCCTTCAGGAAGTGTTTGTGTGCGTGTTGTTTATGTGGTAGTGAATTTTATTGTGTTTTTATTTTATTTGTGATATATTTTTGTTATATTTTTAAAGTTTTATATGCAAAGCGCTGTGGATGTGCCCTTTGGAGAGTCTTGTCCAATGTCCCATCTGCCCTCAGCTACGCTTTTTCAAGGGCCGACGAGGTTTGAAAATCCATCTTGGAAAATCACATAAAAACCAAGATGGATTTCCAAATACAGCACCGGCCTCAGTTACAGGTGATCTGGGAGACTCTCCTCTGGACGCAAGTGAGGTGAGGAGTTTCTCAGAACACCTGTCAGGACTAAAACATTCATGTCCTGTTTTGAGGAGGATTCCGAGAGGGGTAAGGGATACTGTCGCCCATAAGCTCTCGGAGTGTATTAAAACTGTGCTTACGGACAATTCAAAGCGTGCCTGGGAGCAGCTTCTGATTTTTCCTTTTCAGATTTTACATGTTTCGGACAAAAATAAACACAAAAAGACATCTCTCACCCACCATATTAGACAAAATTGTATCTCTCCACCAAATACAAATTCAAAATCAAATCATGGACAGGATCCCAGGAAGATCATTTGCAGCATCGTAGAAAAAAAATTGATGACGGTGATATCCAAGGTGCTGCTCGCCTCCTTTTCTCCAACGACACGATCGCGCCCAATGACCTGGTAACGTTGGAAGCTTTAAGGTCTAAGCATCCGCCTGCAGCAGCATTTCCAAATATCCCAGATCCACCTTTGACACCGGACCTTCCTTTACAGACGTCATCCCAGGATGTCCTCAAAGCCGTTATGTCTTTTCGCAGCGGCTCGGCCGGTGGCTTGGATGGGCTAACACCACAGCATCTAAAAGATTTGGTTTTGGGTGGAACAGGCAACGGGAATGAGTCGTTGTTGAGAGACCTAACGGCACTTATCAACTTGATGCTGTCAGGTAAGGTAAGTGAGGACATTCTGGATACTCTATATGGCGCTAATCTGTGCGCTTTAACAAAGAAGGATGGTGGCATACGACCCATAGCGGTTGGTATGACCTACCGTCGGTAAGCTTCTAAAATATGCTGCAGAGCCCTATTTCAAAATTTATCATTATACTTTCAACCGTTTCAGCTAGGTTTTGGTTCTAAAGGAGGCTGTGAAGCGGCAGCACATTCCCTTCGCACTTTTTTATCCAACGAATGTGGAGAAGTGTTGCTGAAGGTGGACGTAAAAAACGCCTTCAACTCTGTGGACAGGGGCGCCCTGTTGACACAAGTAAGAGAAAAAACACCTCAGATATACGCATACATACATCAATGTTACAGTACCCCCTCTAATCTGGCCTATAACAATAATCTGTTACTCTCCTGTGTAGGGTGTCAACAGGGTGACCCTCTTGGACCGGTAATTTTTAGTCTGGCAATACATCCTGTTATTCAAAATCTAAATTCAAAATTTAATGTTTGGTATCTTGATGATGGGTCCCTGGGGGGCGAAGTTAACTCTGTTTTTAACGATTTGGAAACAATTATAAACAAGTTTAAAAACATCGGTTTAGAACTAAATTTTTCCAAAAGTGAACTATACATTTCGGACACCGTTAGTAACAAAAATAATGTTATTTCCAAATTTAACTCCTTGGCACCTGGTATAAAATTTTTAGACAAGAGTTCTCTTCGTCTTTTAGGGTCACCGATCTTTGAAGAATCCTATGCCCCATTAATAGAAGAGAAAATTCAAAATTTCAACTACCCCTCTCACCGTTTGGATAATATTAGCATGCAAAAGGCATATTCTATTATTCGGCATTGCCTTTTCGTACCAAAATTTACTCACGTTTTACGCTGTTCCAACTTGTGGAAACATACAAATATTTTAAATTCTTTGGATGATCTTTTAAAAAATACGCTCTGTCGCATTTTAAATATCGATTTTGACAATCGTTCATGGGCTCAAGCCTCCTTGCCAATAAGGTATGGGGGTCTGGGTATCCGCAAAATTTCAAGTGTAGCGCTACCAGCATTTCTGTCTTCAATTTTTAGCACACGCGACCTCATTGGTAAGATTCTGTCTCCGTCACTTAGTGACTTTGAGGTCTCGTGGCTAGTTGAAGCTAGAAATGCTTGGCATTTGGCTGCCGGTCCAAACACAGGGGAACCTGAAAAGCCTTCCATACAGAGACTGTGGGACGGGCCGCTTTGTGAGTTACAGTACGATTCTCTATTGGAATCATCCTCTAGCTCTCCTGAGCGTGCTCGTCTCTTAGCGGTTGCTAAGTGGGAGTCAGGCCTCTGGTTGCAAGCTTTGCCTTCAGTCAATACGGGTACATTTATGGACAATATAACTTTTCGTTTAGCAGTAAGTCTTAGACTAGGAGCTAAAGTAAGTGTCCCACATCATTGTCACTGTGGAGAGGGTGTTGACAGCCTCGGTCACCACGGCCTCTCTTGTATTAAGAGTGCGGGCCGGCTGTCGCGGCATGCGGCCATCAATGACCTTATCCGTCGGGCACTTGCCACCGCGGGGGTGCCAGCTGTCTTGGAGCCTTGTGGTCAGGCTCGTGACGATGGCAAGAGGCCCGATGGTATGACGTTGGTGCCCTGGAGGCTGGGGTGGCCCTTGGTGTGGGACGCTACCTGCGTCGACACTCTAGCGCCGTCCCACCTCCCGGACACTTCGGTGGTGGCTGGTGCGGCAGCCGCTCGGCAGGAGTGCCTCAAGCGCCGTAAATATTTATCTCTGAAGGACGGGTACATATTTATGGCGTTTGGGGTCGAAACTCTTGGGCCGTGGGGGCCAGAGGCTCATACCATTTTTAAGGAGACCTCAAACAAATTACGCGAGGCCTCCTGTGACAAGAGGGCTGGCGAATATTTAGCCCAAAGGCTAAGCATTGCAATTCAGCGTGGCAATGCCGCCAGCCTTCTTGGCACACTTCCCCGTGACAGTGGTTCGGGACATTTATTTTACGTTTAGGTTAGTTTTGTACTTCTTAGTTTAGTTTATTTTAAGTTTTTAATTTAAGTTTATGTAGAGTTGAAAATCAATAAAGAATGATTTAACATTAAAAAAAAAAGACCTTATTTGATTAGAAAAAAGTTGAGCTTGAATGGAATGCGTGTGATCTAAATTCAAATGGTATTCTAAATTTTTTTAGACGGAGTGCATTTGAGTCATCTTTGACACGTGACCATACAGTACTGTCACAGAATGACAATTACCTAAACCTATCAGGCCATTTTCAAGCGTATTCTGGGTTGCAATATGGTGTATATTAGTATATAACAAGCTAGTTAGGTGGCGACAGGTGCGAGTTCAACAGTTCATATCTATTGATGTTATGTTACCCTGGTAAAATAGAACCAAGATCGGTCGCTAGTAGTAAGTTTTTTTTTTTATATTTAGCGTTAACCTATTTTGTGGAAAGCAAGCGTGTAGCCTATACCAGGGTATCACTAACGCGTTTTAGCTTTTTTTCATGGTTTCATTAATCACTGTACTTAAGCTTAGAAAAACTCATTGGTACAGGCTGGGATTCGAACCTGGGCCCATCAGATGACAGGCCGTTGCTTCAACCACAAGGCCACCACGGCTTAGCTTTATTGATGAGAGCACTCACTGTGCTTCTTCGTCTATCTTCACGCCTTTCCTAAAGCTCCTTCTCCTCCTTAAACCGTCTCACCTTTTGAAGGTTTCAATCTTGTCAAAAAAAAAGTCTAATTAAATCCCATTCGTTAACGCTTTAAGTTAATAAGTTACCTACTGTTTTCTATGAACTAGAATTATGCACTAGTCTTAGAACTATAAAAATTAATCCCCTGCATCGGTGCGTTTACAATAACCTGTAATTAAAGCTGTGGTTCCATTAGTGCGGATCATCACTCATTGTCTGTCGGACTAATCGAAGCTGGATCTCATTTTAGATTTAAGGTCGTTTTATAAAGACGGCTACTCGTAGTAAATGCGAAATTACAATTATGTTAGTCGTAAATCAAAAGTAATTCGCTTGCCTTCAGACGATGGTTTCCTACAATCATATTGGTGCCAATTCTCTTACTAATTACTAAACTAAACTAATTTGACAGTTCTTAAAGACTTGCTATCCCTTTCTCATGTGCGGGCTTAAATAAGGATAGCCATACCTTTAGAACTGTCAAATTAGTTTAGTGATTTTGTAGAACAGAATTGGCACCATTATATGTGTTACTACTGGTGGTTTATTAAGTTGGAATCTCAGAAATAGGATATTTATCAAGCGTGCTAAAAAAGGCCAGCACTATCTTCCTTCTTGGTCTATGGACTTAATTTAACCAACTCTCAGAAATATGTCTTCATTTTGGTAAAATGTATATTTGATTTTTAGTGAACACGATCAGGAAAATTTTATATATTTTGCGATTTACACAATGCCAATATAATTAGTAAAAATGTCGCTACATATATCTAAATTATATGAATTAAATAAATATCGATACAAAATTATCCATTGATTGTCAAGAAAGTCCATTTACCGATTTTATTATTGAGTTATTTTGACGTGACAGCACTGACAACGACCTAGCAACACAGTTCATAGAGGACACTGCCCCTCTGCAAAACGTACGAGCACATCATATGCACCTTATCCAGCCCTTAACTCTTTATGTTAAAGTTTAATTTACAATACTTCAACTTCCAGAATTGTTAGTTAACTCGAACATTCCTTTCTATACCTTAATTGCGGATAGTGTAGAGTCTACCTCTACATAGCTAAGGGTGATTTTTCTATGCATAAGGGTGTGGATAAGTTGGCAAGATCTTTACTGTCGACGTTACTATGAGTTCTCGAATAAAAATAGACAGCATTTCTTTTGAGTGTAAAGGAGTTATTTTTTTAGTTATTATAATCTGTGGTTTGCAATATTGGCGGGCGGTTGGAGTATGGATTTTATGGGTTTGTTCTATACTTAGGATGTGTATTTACGTATCTTATACTCGTTAGGAAGGCACTGGCTAGCTGGTTAGTTTGGAATGATTAATGTATTAACGAGTATTCTAAATTTGAACATAATTTAAAAGTTTTAGTTTCCCGCTTAAACTCAGTACTGTTACCACGAACTTAGTATTCGTTAACGTAACTCTTAAAATGCCAAAATATTCATACGATTTTTTAGTTCCACTTTTCGCCACCGAAGCGCTGATAATTGTCCCATACAAAAATAGTCGAAAGCGATACGAATACACAGTCGAAAGTTGTTCTTTCTAAAGCTACAGATCCTATATTTAAAAAATTCGCGATTAAAATACATTATTGACATAAAACGGGTTTTAAAATGGATATAAATTAGTTTTGTTGAACAAGTTGAATTGGCTGTGGTCACGAGCTGTCTGATTGTAGGTGTGTCCGTCTGTCCGCCCCCTCCGTTTGTATTACATTATAGGCCGAATACTGAAACACCAGTCAAATCTAATGCCACATTAAATTTGAGTGTCCTCCGATTTTACGTACGACATTGAAATTGGCGACGCCTCAAACAGTTACGCGGCCTTCAAACCTTGAATGTCTTTTCAGTAAACACAGATTTTAATAAATAGGCAACTATGAAAAATTAGCACCTTTTTAATCAAAACATACACAACACATCTTTCATTAAATCGAATTAACCTAGCTAATAGGTACCACTTAATGGTGTTGGAACTTGGAACACGGTCCTTTAAGGTCAACCCTTGCTAAATGAATAAATAATGCATATTCGAAAAATTGTAATTTAGTCCAGAGTGCGATCGACCTAAGGTCTTTTTTCCCAAATAAAGCACAAGAATGTGTGTCTGATTGATAGATAGCATTAGCAGTGAACTTGTGAGAGAGTGAGACGGATGTAGGTTTGAGTCTAAGGTACAAGCGTTGGCGATTTTATTTATTTTTTATTAAATGTGGATAAGACTAAATTTTAAGCTGAGATATAACTCACGTATCACGGCACGGGTTAAGGTATTCGGGAAAAAATCGGCAAAAATAACATGCAGACGAATGTATTGACTATAGGGACCAGAAAGTTTGAAACGTTTTTGTATGAGGAAATATTCTCACAATGACGGGTAGTCAACAGGAGTTCAAATAAATCCGATGTAGTTAAAAATAGTATTCATAAGGACACAGGGCAGCAAAAATAATAAGAAATTACAGGCAACAAAAAACCAGTAACTAGAATGGTGCAAGAACATTGCTTCTAGATTAAGCCCGTAAGTATTTATTTTTAATGTAAATACATTTCTATCTGCACAAGGAAAACCACCGTGAAAATGTTAGTGATGCGATCAGGGCCGGATTTAGAGGGATGGAGGCTTGTGGCAGTATTATGCAATTAAACAGAAAACTTAAAAAATTATAAAAATAAAAGTAGTTAACTTGTCGGAATTTGAAATTGTTTTAGATATTGTGGGAGCCCAACTCTTATGGAGGCCCAGGGAAGTAGGCCCCAATGCCTTACCCTAAATCCGGCCCTGAATGCGATGAGCGAGATCATCTTTTTTTAAACCTATCACATTCAGCTAACGCTACGCCTCTCACTTGCACCGCACCTCATTGCTCAAATTCATTACGGCCGTAGACTATAAAATGCACTTGTTAAGTTTACTTCTAACTATTAAAATATTCAGTTGAAGCACTCTAACCAACCATTGTGTGCTAATTTCTGATCACGTCTTTAATAACTATGATATAAAGTTCAAATTAACTGTAGCCAATGTGAGGCGGTCTTGAAAGGGCACGAAGTTGAATTTTAAAATGGGGACTAACTGACTCAGAAAGTTCTTTTGAGATATAGAACGTTGGTAATTATTGTTCTTTTATTCTATAGAATGGTTGGAAAAAATTGACAGGTATTTTTTTAAATTTGATTTTAACGTGCTCGTCATTAGGCTTTTGATCCTCTATTAAATACACTCGAGACCCGGGACTATGCCCGGTATTATGTATACGTCATATTGAATATTCATACAAAATATGACAACTCTGCGACCTGTCCTGCGTGTGTGACCTACTATTGTTGAAGTCGGTTAATATGTAACCTATGTTACCCGGGCCATAATAAAGAATCGATTGACACCTTATTCATGGAAATCGGATGAATAGTTTAGGCGCTACGGAGAAACATATGTAAAGGACATCATCCATTATTCATAGAGATTTGATCCAAATCTGAAAGTGCCGGCCAACGCATTTTTTTATATTCTGTTAGAGCTTGTCCGTCTGAGCATTTATTACTATAGCACCAAAGTTTGTCATTACAGTAGGTATATTTCATTAGTTTTCATAATTTTGAATTTTTATTTTCAACAAAAATGAACGAGTATTCTGCTTTTGAACTCAAATAAAATCGAGGACAAAGGTCCTACATCTTTGGTGCCATAGCAATATATTAGGTCCTTACATATGAAATTGGCGTTTTGTATGGGAGGAACAAAAAGTCGAATATTTTTTAATATAATATATTTAATTAATCAAAGTATGAACCATTATTTTCTATGCACTTTTGCCATCTCATAGGTAGTTCATTGATCCCTTTACTAAAAAAACCAGTCGGACGGGAATCAATAAAATGTTTAAAGGCGATTTGGACTGCCCCATCGGAGTTGAATTTTTTCCCTTGCAAGAAGTTATCCAAATTTCGAAAGAAATGGTAATCTGTTGGAGCAAGGTCCGGGGAGTACGGAGGATGTCTTAGACTTTCCAATTGAAGCTCTTCTAATTTAGTAGCCGTCTGTAGCGCAGTGTGTGGTCTAGCGTTGTCGTGAAGCAGCAGTGGCGTGGAGCGATTGACCAGCCTAGGTTGTTTAGCCGCTAGCTTTTCCATCATGGTTTGCAATTCCTGACAATAGACATCAGCCGTAATAGTCTGGCCAGATTTGAAAAAACTGTAATGAACAATACCGGCACTAGTCCACCAAACGCTTACAAGTAACTTTTTTGGGGTTAATTTTCGCTTGGGGCAGGATTTGGCTGGCTGGCCAGGATCTAACCATTGCGCTGAGCGCTTCCGATTATCGTAAAGAACCCATTTTTCATCACAGGTAATGATTCGGTTTAAAATACCTTCATTATTGTGCCGGTTTAGTAATGTAACGCAGCAGTCGACGCGCGTTTGCCGGTTTGTTTCAGTCAATTCGTGAGGTACCCACCTTTCAAGCTTTTTAATCTTCCCAATTTGCTTCAAGTGAATTAAAACAGTTTTATCACTAACATTGCAGCCTGCAGCTAACTCGGACGTGGTTTGCGATGGATCCGCTTCCACAATAGCCTTCAACTCTTCATTATCAACTTGAGTCTCAGGCCGTCCACGGGGCTTGTTCTGCAGGTCGAAATTTCCAGAACGAAAACGTTGGAACCAAAAACGAACTGTGTTTTCTTTTGCAACACGACCGCCATACACATCATTCACCCTTCGAGTTGTTTCCGCAGCACTAGTGCCACGGCGGAACTCGTACTCGTAAATAATGCGATATTTAAGGTTTTCCATTTTGTAAAATGAGTGACGCAAACAGAAAAAAACAGAAGAAAAAAAACAAATGAATGACGATCACCGAAGCACAAACACATGAGTCTATAGCTGTACAAATTTGAATTTGGAATTCCTTACCAAAGAGGAGAAATTCGTGATTAAAGTGGCCAGTACGAAAAACGCCAATTTCATATGTAAGGACCTAATATTATGTTCAGACAGGCAAGCTCTAACAGAATAATTGCGTTGGCTTTCAAATTTGGACCAAAATGGATGATGTCCTTTATACAAACACATACATACATTGACTGCTAAAATTATACCCCTTCCAGGCTTCACCGTAGTCGGGTGAAAATGGCTAGCGACAAAACCTACCAACAGCATAATCCAGTATAAGCTTTACCTAGATAGATAGATAATCTGGCTGGCTATATGCTAATTAAGAGCACTAAACAGCCGCCACTGGGCAATAAATAGTGAGCCTCGTCATTGCGGTGCCATAGATGGTATAATCTTAATGGGCACGCGCACGTGAACATGTACCACAGCCAAAATACAACCGAAGGGGTCCCATCTTTAGTGCCATACCATTTGCTACTGGTTCTAGTTTGATAACAAGTTTGTTAATGTCGTTTTGCATACGAATGAGTCTGGTAAAGTTACAAGTATTTTTTTTATATACCATTAAGGTGGCACGCAAGCATACGGCCCACCTGATGATAAGCAGTCACCGTAACCTATAGCCGCTAGAAATACCAGGGGCATCACTAACGGGTTGCCAACCATTTTGTTGATGAGGACTCACTGTGCTAGCAGCATTACTACTAGCCCAGCATATCGTCGTGGAGCACTGGCAAGGCAACCTAACTTACCGCAGAAACACAACACTACATCAAGTAGTGTTATTTCACTGCGGTCTTCTGTAAGGTGGAGGTACAGTCCCCAGTCGGGCGGCTCCAATTTAAAAGGGAAAACCCACAGGAAATGCCAAATCGCCCTACCTCTCTTAGTATAGAAATTGCAGTTATATTCTGTAAAAATATCGACTGGAATCGCTCGCCTGTTTTTTGACGCGAGATGTCCACATTTTATTGCTACGTCTCCAGCTGTGCGAGCCTGAGAAACATTCCACATTCGATTTCCCGAGCAACATAATTAGCGACTACGTATTCGTATCGCCTTCGACTATTTTTGTCTGGCAAAGTGACCATTAACAGTGCTGCGGCGGTGAACAGTGGAACATTTTGATATTTGAGAGTTACCTTTCGAATACGTAGAAGAAAAAAATTCAATCTATTTGCATTGTTCACACAGAGACCACAGAGTAGTGTTATTGGACTGCGATCTTTAATTGTATGACCGCTGGTCTAGTGGTTAGTACACCTGGCTGCTACGCTAGGGGTCGCGGGTTCGAGTCCCGCCGGGGCAAACTATAATGTGACAAACATGTTTGCCTTAGGTCTGGGTGTATATGTATTATAAGTATTTACAAAAAAAATAGGTATGTAAGTATTATATCAGCTACTGGTTTCCATAGTAGAAGCTTTGCTTAGTTTGGGGCCAGATGGCGCTGTGTGATAATGTCCAAGCATTATTATTATTTCCATTATTTGTTTAGATTCTTAGCTTAAGCTATTTCTTTTATAATATTGTAAAAAAACATAAATATTATTAAAAAATACATCCAAACTAGAGAGCCACCGATTATTATTATAATTATGTCCTCTTAAAGTATATGCATATATATTTATTTGTAACTATTCTTTGTGGTGCACACTAGAGAGTATTTGTATATGAGGTACTCACGTTTCCCTGCGGATCGATGAGCTGAGCGTATTTAGGCGCCTTCGCTTTGCTGCCGTCCGCGAACACGCCCGCTAGCCGCAGCGGCGTGCCGGGCCGCGCCGCTGATCGCTCGTACTGGGCCCCCACCCTGCCTCCCTCTGGACAAGCAGGCACTTTGTTTGTGACGTACACTTCAATTGAGCACTACATACTTCTATATATCACCGCTTCGCCGATTAATGGACAAAATTCTAAGGAATTACTAGATTTTGCCCACTTCATAATATTTTTCCAGCCATAACATAAAATGCACTAATATTCCAAGATGTTACTGTAGCGTTGATTTCGGTGTAGATATAAAATCCCTAAACTTGAATTATTTGACTGGACTAAAACTCTTGCTATCCTTATTTAAGCTCACACATGAGAAAGGGATAGCAAGAGTTTTGGTTCTGTCTAATAAGTTAGTGATTTTGTACAACAGAATCGACACCAATCAGTTTTTTGTCTTTGTATAAATAGTAGAAGTTGTACGTAGTATGAGGTAAAAGTATCGATTCAAAGCTTAAAGGTTTTATTGTAAGTACTGACCAGTGGTTGGGCGAGCCCTATACGCGGAGATGGCCCTGGGAGACACGAGGGCGAAGGCCCGCGTTCGGAGTAGGGCTGCGATGGAGCCCCGGGCGGTCGCCAGGGCGCCGCCGCGGCATCCACACGCTGAGAACCAACCTGGAGATACAAAAATAACATTATTGACTGATGTGTAACATATCACGCTTTCTGGCAATATGTGGGAATGACTTCCTTAAGGCGGGCTGGGTGTTCCCATTTAAAGTGGAGCCGCCCGACTGGGGACTGTACCTCCACCTTACAGAAGACCGCAGTGAAATAACACTACTTGATCTAGTGTTGTGTTTCTGCGGTAAGTAAGGTTGCCAGTGCTCCACGAGGATACGCTGGGCTAGTAGTAATGCTGCTAGCACAGTGAGTCTTCATCAACAAAAATGGTTGGCAACCTGTTAGTGATACCCCTGGTATTTCTAGCGGCTATAGGCTACGGTGACTGCTTACCATCAGGTGGGTCGTATGCATGTGTGCCACCTTAGTCGTATAAAAAAAATGACAAAATTGTCATACTAATTTTTAGTTCCACTTTTCACCGCCGAAGTTAATTTTTCAATACAAAAATAGTCGAAGGCGACACGAAAACGTTGTCGCAAATTATTCATGCTCGCGCTACAGTTAGACGACCCCTTAACAGTTTTTAACGTTCAGTCGAAACCTTCATAACATCTGCCATTTCACAAGACTATAATTTACTTCCAAGTAGCGAATGGAGTAAAAAGGATTACTGTTGTTATTAACAAGCGCCATTGTTAGACTCCCTGCTTGCCCTTTACCTGAGGCTAAGGTAAGCAGTTGAGTAATTAAGTTCATGTAATTAAACGCCATATGCAGACAAAGGTCAAGCGAAATGTAATAAAAGAAATTGGTAACGCGCGAGTGACAACCCTGGTGTTGCGTCCACGCGTAGACTGCGGTAACCGCTTACCATCAAGCGGGCCGTATGCTTGCTCGCCACCTGAGTGGTATAAAATAATCGGGAAAGCCCTCGTGGCTTGAAATTAAAAATAAATCTGTTCGTAAAATGTTTATAAGCAGAATGTCAATCCTTACCATATTATTACCAGGATTGCATAAGCTGTTTCATACCTATCTTCTTATCTACATAGATTTGGGAAGCACATTTTTCCCACCCTCGATATTTTTACTGGCAGAAAAATAAAGATATTTATATAGAGAATATTGGTGGTGCCAATTCTGTTGTTCAAAATTACTAAACTTAACGAATTTGACAGGTCTAAAAATATTGCCATCCTTATTTAACCCCGCACATGAGAAAGGGATAGCAAGACTTTTAGACCTGTCAAATTAGTTAAGTTATTAATTTTGAACAGGAGAATCGACACCATTATTCTACTCTGAGATAGAGATTTATATGTAGAGACAATTTTGCCTATTATTCAAATCAAATACCCAACAATCTTGCTTATATGTACATAATTTAATTTCATGTTTATTCATTGCTTGAGTAAAAAACCCGACGGATGTAAAAGAAACACGATCGTTAACCGCAAGGTTCCGTTTAACCCTAAGGTCGAACAGACCCATAAAGTTAAACAAAAGAAAAGTAAAAAACCAGTAAGTAATTTCTTCCAACTACCAGGGCCGTATAGAAGTCAGGAGCTAAACTACTCTACGTCGGGATCACTCAACGCGTTATGGGGCACAAAAACCCTCTGCCGTCCCAGCAGACCTTCACCCAAGGACGCCCACTACAGGTAAGGAACGGGTTAAAATGACTACAACATTCTAAAATAAAATTAAAATAGGTAGATAAAATTAAGCCATATTTTGATTTGGTTAGAAATATGCATGAGCCACGGAGCCTAGGTAACAGATTTTTCCTTTTTTATGCAACTGACCGGACGAAAAATCCATACTCCTAAGGATTAATGTCACGTTGGTCCATACAACAGGTGCAGTTCCACCCAGTTATTTTTCTCAATTGTTAAATATTTTATGAGATTCTCGTATCCTTAATGAGTTAGAAAGTTCTAACCTAGACTGACAATATACACGTGTTTATTTATTATTGTCTAGACTGACAACGTTAGACCGATTGACAAAAATCCGCTAATGTTTACTGTCACTGTCACTGTAAAAGGCTTTAGACGTGCGAGCGAGATAGAACACAATAACAAAACATATCATAGCCTAGCTATTTTAATACTGTCTTTTACAACATTTCACTACTGTGACGATAGCATCAACGGCTTTAGACTGCGTATTCAAAAAAGTTACTCAAAACATCAAACTGTTCATACGAATTTTTTGTTCCACTTTTTGTTCCACTTCACCATAGTATAAAGAGAGGGGAAGTAGGTTATCTTCATACAAACGCACCGCGCGCGGCTTGTATGTGTGCGCTATTGTATCTATGTGTCGACGCACGCACACTTTAACAAAATCTCGACCCGTTTCTCAGTGCGCCAGTCGGGGCTAACACTGCACAAGGTTCGCGCGCGCGTCACGGCTTTTCGGCACCGCTAAATGATTTATTCATCAATATCATCATCAAAATGTCTGATAATCGCAGAAGAACGTATTGCTGTGTGTTTGGGTGTCTTAATAATTCATCGATTCCAGACCTGTCTCTGTTCAGATTACCTATTGAACAGGAAAGGTAAGTTAGTCACTTATTCTAGCATAATATAATTTTACTTGATGATGAGATACCTACGTACTTACATATTTTTTGTTTGTATTAGTTTTCTATCACACAGGAAGTAGGTAGGTTCATGCGGTTGCTAGCGAAGCGCGAACAGCCGCGCCTAATATTTAGCTAAAAGTGACAACCCTAAGACAGTAGGCAATTATATCGCGAATTGGGCCGGAGATACCCTACTCCCTCTTCTTTATACTATGACTTCACCGCTGCAGCGCTGTTCATTTTCCCATACAAAAACAGTGGAAGGCGATACGAGTACGCGTCGCTAGTTATTCTTGCTACGACTACTGATCGTATCCTACTAATACTATAAATGCGAAAGTTTGTGAGTATTGTTACTCTTTCACGCAAAAACTACTCAACTACTACTAATTTATAACCTGTATTAACATAAGATACTTTTTATCCCGGGAAAATTTTAGATTACTCTGAGATTCTAAACACAACGCGGACGTAGTCGCTGGCAAAGGTTA
This sequence comes from Falcaria lacertinaria, assembly GCA_951449985.1. NCBI lineage: Eukaryota > Metazoa > Arthropoda > Insecta > Lepidoptera > Drepanidae > Falcaria > Falcaria lacertinaria. Next base: position 1,963,914 of record OX602133.1, on the reverse strand, counting down.
GTCTATCATATTTTAAACACGTGATTGTAGAACATATCTATCAAGAACAAATGTATGCACGCCCCTAAAGTAAGAAGCGTATACGAAACCACCCCGGCGGGCACAGATAGGGTTATTTGTGTGACAGGAGAATAATGGCGGCGATCAATATAAGTTAGGTTTAAGATGGGGCCTATAAAGAGCCTCGTCGTGACCACGGTTATCTTGGAAATTAAGGTTGATAGTACCAGTAATATTGTTATCGGTTCTGAAATCCGCACCATAGAAGATATTCAAATAGCACAGTGCCAACATTATAAAGGCGAAAGTTACTCTGTTTGTTTGTTTGCTACCTTTTCTGTGCCGGTAAAAGGAACATTTTTCGACTACGTAAGCGAAGACGTTACTCGCAAAATGTCAAAATTGTCATACTAATTTTTAGTTCCACTTTTCGCCGCCGCAGCGCTGTTCATTTTTAATTCAAAAATAGTCGAAGGCGATACGAAAACGTTGTCGCAAATTATTCTTGATCGCGATCTCGCGATCGGTCTAAACGGCTGAACGGATAGAAATAAAATTTGAGCAGGAGATAGATAATATCAGAAGGAAGGACATGGGCTACTTTTATCTTGAAATAAATGCAAAGTTGCGGGTAAAAGCTAGTTCGTATATATATCATCACGCACACTCCAATTCACTACCCGTGCGACATTTATCAAATATTTTGTCTACCCGTGCGCAGCCGGGGCGGGCAGCTAGTATAGTATATAGCCTATGATACTCAGTGACAATGTAGCTTTCAAACGATAAATGAAATTTGAAATCGGCCCAGTACATAATTTCGGAGCCTATTCAATACAATGTGTGAGCCTATTCGATACAAACATACACACATAAAAAATAATGTTTCCTCTTTATAATAAGTATAGAACGGTAAAATTGTTTGCCAAGTCTGTATTGTGTAATATCTACTACTAACTACTGAGCCCAGTTTGTCTAAGACGAACTGAGGGAGGACAGTTCAGAGAAATATGACTCTATATTCGAGATGAACGAGGCTTTTTTGTCTTGTTTCCCCATCAGCCTGTTTGAATTGCTTATAAAATTATAAGGTTCAAGCTACCTTCTTGCGTAAAGCAAGAAGGTAGCTTGAAAAAAAGATTGCAAAATTGTTTTAAAAAACAATATTATAAAGAGAAAAGATTTGTATTTTTGTTTGTAATGAATAAACTCAAAAACTTCTGAACCAATTTTGAAAATTCTTTCACCAACAGCATGCTATCAGTATTATATTATCTTCTTTGATTTTTCCTCTTTCAATATTTAACGCTGCAGCTACTCGACAATAGATGGCGCTATAAAGATAAAGTTTGACGCAAGTTCGATTTATTAAGATGCTAAACTTCTTTGGTTTTATTGAAGTAATCTGATCATAAAAACACTATATTGCCCACAAAACTGGTAACTTACTTAGCAGTTCAATAAAACTCCATACCTAGTTCATTCGAATAAAATACTATGCACATTAGGAGGCACTGCAGAAGGTACGGTACAATATTTACAATATATATTCATTCGATTTTTTCACTGTTCGTGGCTTTTGCGTGTAGTAGTTATCATTTTAATACATTAACCAGGTACCTACCTCTGACAAAGAGGCCTTGTACAATCTGCTTACTGTAGTGCGAGCATTAATAATTTGCGACAGCGTTTTCGTATCGCCATCGACTATTTTTGTATTGAAAAATGTACACGTACAGCGCTACGGCGGTGAAAAGTTGAACTTAAAATTAGTATGACAATTTTGAAATCACTCGCTCAAAAGGATTTGTATCCAGAACCGTAAAACCCATTAAAATGCACCTTGGAACTGTTTTTCAGCTACAAAGCGACCTTAGTATACTAGGAAAACGTAATGAGATTTCACATAATTAAATTATTATAGTAATTGTTATTTTTGATTGCTTTAGTGATGAAAACTAGGGAGCTAGCTACCAACCTACCAACCTAAGTTAGACTTTAGCGTAGCGGTTGTATTCTCTTGGAGTTGGACTAGATATCTCAATTTCTCAGCCATTCTGACATCTTTGACTATTGCCAAGTACGTTCAAATGTTAATGAATGTTTTCAAGCGGTCAAAAGCACTTTCGTACAAGAATTTGACCTCAAACGCTAATCTTGAAGACTATATTCCTATGCAATAAGCTTGGCCTGGAGATCTGTCTGTCCGTATTAGACATATGACTTAGACTGATTGCTTAGCGAATAGGGATCCGTTGGTCAGGTAGTTGAGCTATACCGCGTGGGTGCAAGAGCGGTTCCAGGGGCCTAACCACAAGCTCCTTGAGCAATATTATTTTTATCATACTCTGTCTTTTCGTACCACCAACACCCTTAAGCCAGCTTGTTTTTGGGTTGCAACACTTTTTGTTTTAGAAGCATTTTTGGTGACGTCACACTGCAATCGTTCATTCAATGGGTACCACGTTTTAAATTATAGCTAGCAATTTTGTTCCTATGGTTACTTGGTATATTGGTACTTGGCAATCATCGCGGGAGGTCAGTTATAAGCAGACGAGTTACATCATTAAGTACATATATACAGTTTGTATCAAATTCAAATTTTATATAAACTTTGAATTCTAGCCCCTTTTTTATCTCCTTGAAAGCCGGTATATTTTATTTAATGAAAATCTTAAGATCGTTTAAAAATTGCAGTCGTTTCCAACGTAGGTCCTTCATCACGTTTCGTCACACACCCATTTCTACTTGATGACATAACACAACAAATAGACAAACATTTGTCTATTTCCAAAACAAAAGCCCACAGCTAAGGTAAAGCACGCCAGACATCCAATGTCCGGCCCGGGGTCGTCGACCCGGTTCCGTAGATCCGCGCGGATAGTGCGCACGCGCCGCGCTATCGACACTCCGACAGATCTCTGACGGTAGGGCTGCCACCCTCCTTATATTGTTGTCACTGCTGAGGGTCCTCCGTAATTTCTACTTAACTACTAAAAATCGTCACGTAGTGAAAAAGCTGGTTGAATAGCCTCAATATTGATCGCGTGAAAAATTATCTGAAGTACCTAACTTAGTTTCCGAAGGGGAGTGCTTTGTCCACACATTAACTAATAAAAATATGTGTAATTCTACTTGATACAACTTATATTATGTGAAAAGTAAAAAATAAATTTGCAAGGTACCTTATAGAATTACCTTTAAATTATATAAACTAACCATCCAGAACAGTGAAGTGTGCAAGTACGTACCTATCCTTTGTTTCGTTCGTTTTTCCTCAAAGTTGTCAATCACAACATCACAAGATTTTTATTTATGATGGCAATTAATTATATGTAATAACGAGGAAACAGAAGCTATTATAGCAAATAACTTTCTTTTTTTTATCGATTTTTCGTCCCTTCCATGCGGGCGGACGGAGGCGCGGGTTTGATACATTGAAATGGTCTACCATAGCTTGACTGTAATTTACTAATAGTTAGAGAATATAACAAAGTAAAATGTTGCGTTACGACGAATGAAATATCGTGAGAGAACCTGCATAGGTATGTCTGAAAGGAATTCAAGGACGTATGTGGTGCCTTAGAGACGGCGACGGACTCACCATCTGTCACGTTGGCACCAAATTATCCTCGGTGGAAAGTAGGTGTTGTAACTCCTCTGCTTACGTCTTCGGGACCCTTTTGAGAAGGCTTGGAGCTATATAAAATACTTGCTGTCACCCGCGACTTCGTCTGCATTTGTTTAAAGACAAAATTAGCCTATGTCCATCCCCAGGATATAATCTATCTCCTAGTCAAATTTTATTACGATCCGTTCAGCCGTTTAGTCCTGAAAAGGTAACGAACAAACAAAGTTGGTTTGCATTTGTAATATTAGTATGACTTGCGAGCGTGGCAGCCCTATCGTCTCGGTATTTCGTCGATCCCTCCAAATGATATCGATTTAGGTCTCAGTCCCGGGTGATTGTGATTTCATTGAAATTCTACCAAGTACCGTATTTCAAAGACATCTACTGATTATTTAGAGGTATAGTAAGGTTGAGTAACTTATCTAAGTGGTAAAAAAGGTACGTGGAGAACTGCATTGGTTTTGACATATAGAACATAACATATAGAATATATATATAACTTTTTTTTTAATACCACTAAGGTGGCAAACTAGCATACGGCTCATCTGATGGTATGCAGTCACCGTAGCCGCTAACAATACCAGGGGTATCACTTTGTATAAAACTAGTTTGTCTAGAAACCGCAATGGCCGAAATCGTCCCCAAAAATATCTACTATATATGGTAGATACTTTCCTCACCTACGTTACTGCCACTTGAACCATTACTCGTTGTTGTGCTCGTAAAAATAATCGAATTATATATTTTTAATTTTATAAAAAAATGACAGCGGGCATAGATGACCAAAACTTTCACGCAAAAACTACTCAACGGATTTGGATAAAATTTTGAACACAGATAGTTTATAGCCTGGATTTTCCCTGGATAAAAAGTATCTGTTAACATAGGATACTTTTATCCAGGGAAAATTTAGGGTCCTCTGAGATTCTAAGCTCAACGCGGACTTAGTCGCGGGCGAAAGCTAGTATTTTAATAAAATTCCTATGTATATAATTGTTAAAGTTTTTACATACGCAATACTTATACTTATGTAAGTCCTTATGTGTATTGACAATATTGAAATGTCAGTTATTACTGTCAAGTGTGACAAGAACAACAGATTAGAGGATTAGATGGAGTTATGCAAACATATTCACTGCTTTATAACAGTAAAAAAAAGTTACCTACTTACAATATTCATATATTTTTATACCACTTAGGTGGCACACAAGCATACGGCCCACCTGATGGTAAGCAGTCACCGTAGCCTATAGCCGCAACACTACATCAGAATAGTACTTATTATTTGACTGCGGTCTTCAGTTGGCATGTAAGTATTTGTCAAATTTCTCACAATAAAGTTATATAAAACATCTTAAAAGATAAAAGCGATAACTTAAAAATTACTGGAAATGTGAAGCAACCGACCAAAATGTATGATGCCAATAAACCGGTTTTAAATTTGCAGATTTTCTGAGACATATTATGCGAACTAAAGCAAGCAATGTATCTTAGATAAGACTGCAGATAACTTGATATAAAAACAGATCCATCTTTTAATCTTTCGAGATAACTAGCTGTGCCCGCGACTTCGTACGCGTGGAATTATTTTTTCATAGTAGCTTTATGCATGCAAAGTCTCAGCCCGATCGGTTTAAAATTGACAGTTTCATACAAACTTTCATCCCCTATTTTATCCCCTTGGGGAAAGAATTAATCAAAATCCTTTCTTAGCGGATGCCTACGTCATAACATCTACCTGCATGCCAAATTTCAGCACGATCCGTCCAATGGTTAGGGCTGTGCGTTGATAGATCACTACGTCAGTCAGTCACCCTTGTGTTATATATTTAGAGATAATGATGAGCATTTCTTTCTTATACTATTACGCAGCCAACGTTAATGACTGTATCTGAATAAACAGATCAAATAAAAAAGGTGGATTGATCTTTTTTTTTATACCACTAAGGAGGCAAACAAGCATACGGACCACGTGATGGTAAGCGGTCACCGTAGCCTATGGACGCTTGCAACACCAGGGGTATCACTCGCGCGTTGCCGACCCTTCACTTCGCGAACAACGAACTTCAGCAGGTTTTTTAAACATGTAGTGCGTGGACAAGGCGTAGTTTCATTGTCTTAGTTGTAGGTGTGTGCGTGTAATTGTTTATATGTACACTGCAAGGCGGAGTTTTAACCAGCGTCACTTCGTTGTTCAGCAATGTTCCATCTTTTCGACCTTTTTTATTTGAACTGTGCCGGTAGCAGGAACATTGTCCACAACGTATTCGTATCGCCTTCGACTATTTTTGTATTGGAAAATGAACAGCGCTGCGGCGGTGAAAAGTGGAACTAAAAATTAGTATGACAATTTTGACATTTCGCGAGTTACGTTTTCGAATACGTTGTCGACAATGTTCCTGGTACCGGCACGGAGACAATTTTATTTAGTAGTGTTATGTGGCACAATAATACTACAGTAAAACCTTATTGCAGGCAGCACAGAACTGGGCATAAATATTGAAACCACTGTCACGTAGTCTTACTTATTTGTGCAGATAAATTTCGAGTCTCAATAACTGACTGCGAAATTTATGATAAAATTTACGATTCATGTAAACTACTAATATTTATTAGTAGACTGGATTACTCAATAAGATAGTCAATGTAACGTATTTATTGAACAATACCCGCCCACCTTCAGGTCAGGATTGTGATTATAATTTGCATACAACCGAAACAGGGAAGCGAAGTTATAGTCCGAATTGAACATCTGAACTTTCTCCGGCCTACCGTTGAAGTTTTAACTTTGTCCACTTGACAATAAGGTGGGATTCTAAGTAGACCGGGATTGAGGTTAGCTCGAGATAATAAAATAGTGGTTAGGTATAAAATACTGTCTTGTTTTCGTTCTGATGTAGGATGTAGGTTAGATTGAGAACCGTCTTCCTCATTTTGTTAGTAAGGTGGAGATTTTTCATAAAGATCACTAATATAACTAACTAAAGTGACTGTCTCTCTGTCTGTCTGTGCCTCATGACTTGATGAGTTTTGGCAGGAGATTGCTTGAAACTTGGGAACATGTAAAACATACGCTGAAAAATAAGCTGAAAAGTAACTAGGTTATCTAAGTAGACAAATAATGAGCAAAGTCAATAAGGCGTCTATAGGCTACGGTGACCGCTTGCCATCAGGATCGTACGCTTGCGTGCCAACTTAGTAGAAAATAAAATATGTAACTGTGCCGGTAGCAGGAACATTGTCGACAACGTATTCGAAAACGTAACTCGCGAAATGTCAAAATTGTCATACTAATTTTTAGTTCCACTTTTCACCGCCGCAGCGCTGTTCATTTACCTATACAAAAATAGTCCAAGGCGATACGAAAACGTTGTCGACAATGTTCCTGTTACCGGCACAGTTGTCAAAAGTGAAAACTCTACCTCTTTTTTCGTCACTAAGACTTAAACAATAGCCTATTTGTATTTTTACTATACTATTTTCTTACTCCACTAAGGTGGGCACTCAAGCATAGTGTACGGCCCTTATGGTAAGCAGTCACCGAAGCCTATAACCGCAATACCAGGGATATCACTGACGAGTTGCCAACCTTGTTGTTGATGGGGACTCACGGTGCTAGCAGCATTACTTCTAGCGCAGCGTATCCTCGTGGAGCACTGGCAACCTTATTTACCGCAGAATCATAACACTACATCAAAGTAATGTTATTTCACTGCGGTCTTCTGTGAGGTGGAGGTACAGTGCCCAGTCGGGCGGCTCGAAATTAATGGGACAACTCACGGGAGATCCCAATTCGCCCTACCTCTCTTTAAAAAAATCTAGCGATAATGACGCTAAATTCGTCCCTTTATCGAAATCACTACCGGAAAAGCGAGGGTAAGATGTACATCAAAAAGTTTCTGTCTGTGATTTGAAATCTGAAAATTTAAATTTTACCAGTTTACTTGGAGAGTTTAAACTGGATATCTAAGAGAAAATTCAAGTTCGTTTGAAAGTTCTCAGTCTTAAAATATTACCTAAATGTGTGCCATACTCGTATCCGCCAACAGTCGCGTTGAGAATAATAATAGCTGATCTCACTACAAACTGCATTTAAACAGACAAGCTTAAATGGTTTGAAAGTATAAAGCTTTTGTCAAAAAACACTTACTGAAGATAAACAGTACCTGCTCAGTAAACCTAGCAAGAATAATTTGCGACTACATATTCGTATCGCCTTCAACTATTATTGTATGGGAAAATAAACAGCGCTGCGCCGGTGAAAAGCGAAACTAAAAATTTGTATAAACATTTTGACATTTCGCGAGTTACGTTTTCGAATTTATTTATGCTCGGGGTACTCAACCGGCGAGCATGTATGAAGAGATTGATGAGTCAAATGAGTGTAGAAGAAGCAAAAGTGTTGTGTAAGTCAGGAGAGAAATGGCGCTCTATACTCTCTGCCTACCCCGTGAGATCTTGCGTGTTAATTGTACGTAATATATTATCTACTCTGAGCCTATGATAAAACTGTAACAGATCCAATCCCGTACATTGAAGATAATTTGAAAAAAAAATCGGTGCACTCAATACTGAACGCATAACTGTAGTTATTTTAATTTTTGTCTGTCTGTCTAATTCTTAGCCGCGTATCACGCGGAAACTACTGAATGGATTCACAGCGCTGTTCATTATCCCGTAGTCGAAATTTGTTTTTTCTTGCTTGCAACACCAGGGGTCAACTTGTCAACAATCACTTGCACATTGCCGAACATAAAAGGCAACGGGTCGGCAACGCGCAAGTGATAACCCTGTATTAGCTTAACAAACCAATTTTGTCATAACTAATACATCTTTTGCAAACGCTATTGATATTGATTATGTTAAATTAACTCTTGTATCGATTGCAAATAATGATGTATGGAGTTATTACGGGCGGAACACATGGTAGATGTGCTCTTACAAAACGTATACAGTATAATACTTCATCATTGCTCTTAGCCCATATCGTATCTGACTTGAGACAATGTGAATCATTTATGCTTGACTGACTGCTGGCAAAGATTATGCATGCGCAGAAGGTAATCTATAGCTAATAATAATAATAATGCTTGAACATTATCACACAGTGCCATCAGGCCCTTAACTAAGCTAAGCTTCTACTATGGAAACCAGCAGCTGATAGAATACTTATATACTTTTTTTTTGTAAATACTTTCTTATAATACATAGCAAACACCCAGACACAAGGTCAACTCAAATGTTTGTCACATAAATGATTGCCTGATAAACTGCCAGGTTTGAATGAATAGCGCTGCGACGGCGAAATGTGGAAATAAAATTTTTTGACATTTTGAGAGACGTTTTCCAATATGTCGTCGAAAGATGTTTTTGGTACCGGTATCGGTACTGTGCCGGTAGCAGGAACATTGTCGACAACGTTTTCGTATCGCCTTCGACTATTTTTATATTGGAAAATGAACAGCGCTGCGGCGGTGAAAAGTGGAACTAAATATAAGTATGACAATTTTGACATTTCGCGAGTTACGTTTTCGAATACGTTGTCGACAATGTTCCTGCTGCCGGCACTGTATAGCAGGCAACTATCATAACACGATTGAAGTGGCCCACCTGCTTCATGCGTGATCTATGAAGAACTAGGTGATAGCGATTGGATTAACGTTTAATATTACATAATATTTATATAAATACGAGTAACCGTATGTATCTTATGTATTGGAATGTCATGTTCACATATTGAGTCATGTCTTACTGCGTAGGTGTAGACATGTGTAAAAAAATAAAACAGAACGATTTCATTGAACAATTCGTTAAAAAACAATTCGTTGTTTCTTTATTTATGACATGCTTTTTTTTAAACTTGAACTGTATGTATGTATGTATATGTCAATATAACGGCAATTCAACATCATTTTTACCGACTTTAAGACGTCTACTTATTTTGTTTTTTTTTCACAGTACAATCATATTTTCTGTACTTTGTCGTAATGTCGTTACCAGCATCAGTTTAAATAGATTTTAAATCTTTTTTTAAATGTATACCACCTATATTATTATGGTCATAAGCGTATGTCCCGCTTGATAGTAACGCTAACTTAGGCTAGACACATGCAATACAAAGGGATACCGACCAAACTTATTGGGAGATGAATCATTTATCCGAGAACTTATATGGAGGGACCAACGCGCGAGTACCCTGCTATTACAAGCGTCTATATGCTACGGTAACCGCTTACCATCAGAGTCCTAAGTGGTAAATGGGGGTCTCATTACTACCACCACAGATATTTCTTAAGCCATTAATTACTTCATTAAATATATTCATATGAATTACTATTATCACAAGTCCCTCACAAGGTAGGCACATAGTGAAGACTGCCATTACAATCTTGACGTGCACATATTTTTTGCTTGGTATACATTCATACATGTAATATTTATTAAACTAGCTTTTTCCCTGCGACTTCGCACGCATAGCCTTATAAAATAATATAACCTACTAGCTGTCCCGACAGACGTTGTCCTGTCTTAGCTATGAATTCACATGACAATTAAACCATAGAACAAATGTCCTTTAGTTTATCCCGATATAAAAAATATACGGATTCTTTATTTAAAATTTTATTTTCATAAGAACCTACTACTTACATAAAAAAACACAAAAAAAGAATTAGAGAAATCGGTCCAGCCATTTACGTGTGATGCCGTGACCAAGGGAAATAGGGATTCATGTTTATATACAGAGATGTTAATAAGTGAAATAAAGCATTCTGTTGGAGAAAGAATGTTTAAAAACTATTTATAATATTATAATACATAGTATAGATTCTCAATTCCAAATAGCCTTCGCTCAATTAGCTCAATAATTTTATTTCTCAGCCGCCATGTCATAACGTCACAGCTAGGGGCTATAGATGCACCATTAAATACTGTATATTCTTGAATTAAGGCCAGTTATTATTACCAAGTGTGCGATCTCTTGATCAGTGTTACACTCACCTGCTCGGTACAGTGCGTGGCAGTGTAAGTGATACAGTTGGATTTTTGTTTTATTATTCGTTTTTATACCTCTAGGCCTCTATACTAATATTATAAAGATGAAAGATTTGTATTTTTGTGTATGTGTATGTTTGTATTGAATAGGCACCGAAACTACTAGACCGTTTCAAAAATTCTTTTACCGTTAGAAAGCTACATTATCACTGAGTAACATAGGCTATATATTATATATATAGGCGGGCGAAGTCGTAGTCTTAAGTATTATTTATTATGTTATCAGCTTTGGTCATTAATTAAGACCTAGGAACTGTCTCAAAAATCCCGTGGGAACCCCGGATAAAAAATAGGATATATTATTTGAAAATTCCTTCGACTGACAAAGTCCCATTTTTGAGATTAGAATTGACACAAACAGACAACAATTTCAAGGAACGCTTGAGTTTTAAAGCTAATGCCTAGTTAAGAAAAAGTAACCCTAATTTTGATACGACAGACAGACACTTGATTTATTATTTGTGTATATTTTTTTCAATATTGTTATTTTCCTATTATACTAGCGGCCCGCCCCGGCTTCGCACGGGTAGACTTTTATATCAAATATTTTGTCTACCCGTGCAAAGCCGGGGCGGGCAGGTAGTATAATATATAGCCTATGTTACTCAGTGATGATGTAGCTTTCTAACGGTGAAATAATTTTTGAAATCGGTCTAAAAAATTTAGGGTGGACTACCCCTAACATTTAGGGGGACGAAAAATAGATGTTGGCCGATTCTCATAGATACCGGATAAGCACAAAAAAATTCATCAAAATCGGTCAAGCCGTTTCGGAGGAGTATGGTAACGAAAACTGTGACACGAGAATTTTATATATTAGATTGTTTTTTTATATTAAGTGGGCTCATTTTATTGCACTGCACTACATACAGAGAGATATGCATCGATATAGAAACAATAGCCTAATCTGCGATGCGTGGGCGTCTGTATAACGTTATACACTTGCACAACGCGGATGTATGAAATGGCTTTCTTCATACAATATGGATGTTAATGAATTTGGACACAGTTACGTCACAAATTAGGTGAATGACATCATCATACGTCAAACTATCAAACTATAAAAGAAGATATTGGTGCCAATTTTCTTGTCACACATTAGTCTAAATTAGGTACTGTCAAATTGAGTTTTAGTGCTGTGAAGTCAAATGAAGTCATGTCAAAACGATGAATATTTTAGTTTCAATCAACAATGTATACTTGTGAAAAAGGGAATTGACACAACAACAATTATCTACATTCCACGCAAATAAATAAAATTAGTGTCTTTTTAATATTTTAGTCAATTGTTTTAAAAACTTATGTGTAGTGATTAGTCACACCACGTGCTGTACAGTGATCCCGTTGATAGACGTGAAGATAAAAAAGTTAACATTAAAATGACTGAAAAGGACTTGTATCCCCAGACGTAAATGTCTTAACGAAGAAACGAATTGTATGATTCTAAGTTTGAAAAGGAATTCCGAAGTAGTAATCTGAAACACTTTATTCCTGGAAGATATTTAAAATAAATACTTCGTTACGTATTGTAACATTCCTCTAGTAACCCATGTTGCCCTGGTAATTAGAGGTTAGTGTTTCACCGCCTTCAGTGAGACACTCAAGCTAATTGCTAAATGGTGTAACAGCACTTAAGCTCTTACGAGCCATGCCCGCCTAGTACATTAGGTTGTATACAAACGGACTAATTTCGTTGTTTCTGCATAGCTTTTTAATTCAAAAATAGAAGGCATGGCACAGTTTTTTTGTAGCTTTTTTTATTATCAAGGCAAGGCACAGTTGGTGATTGCTGCTAGTCGAAGGATTACCTCTGCGACTATTAGTTGGATGAGTAACCACCAATATACAACTGCATAATTCATGCACGAAGAGACAGCGATTTGTATTTATAAAAAAATCCTATACAAAATCTCTTGGATCTCGGATCGAACCCATTGATTACTTTTTATTGAACCTTAAATGTATTTTTATGACACCATAAAACATGAAACACAGATGTTGAATTAAAGGATCCCACACACTTATGTACTCTACTTATCGCGCGTTAAAATCACAGATAATAAACATCTAAATAATTTATTTACGAACATGGAAACAAAGTCTTTTGACCTAAATCCTAAGCTTATTCATCCAGTTCCACTACTTCCACTCCCCGTCCTGCTCGCACCCGCAGCAAGCACAATAAACTGTCCTGCTGTCACTACGGTATTCATAGCGGAACACTGGGCTCAAAGCTCAAACTTGACTTATCTGCCTTGAACTGTTTGCATTGCCTTTCACTGTGTTTTGAATATTGTTACAAATCACAGCTCACCAATGATACTGACTAATGATCGATGATTCTTTCATAACTAAGTACAGCTTTGGTTTAATTAAAAGTTATATTACATTGCTAAACTTATGATAAGATACTGTTTTAAAAATCGTTATGTCAAACCATTTAGTTGAATTAACAGTTAATTTCTCTCAGCGCCCTTTTACAAGTTTTTTGACAATTTAGCGAAGATGCCCGCCCGGGGCGCTATATGGCTATTGCGCCCCGGACGATTATCACCCCTGCTCTTAAATCCAGCCCACGGATTTTACGTAAAATATAATAATAAAAAACTTTCAGCTGATAATTATGTCCTACAAGGAGGTCAAAGAGATGGCGAGCGATAAAATGGATTGGCGATTGTTTCGCCAATTAAAGCAAAAGTAATCATAGTAATTTTATTTTAAATAACATTTTTGTTTGAATGAATACTAGCGACCCGCCCCGGCTTTGCTCGGCTACATTATTTACATATTAACCATCCTCTTGAATCACACTATCTATAAAAAAACGCATCTAAATCAGTTGCGTAATTTTTAAGATATTATCATACACAAAATATACATTTAGGAAATTAAATAAATAGAAAAATATTTTTACAAATATATTAATTGTATTTTTACGAGACTTACGAGTAGATACGTAAAGTCTTTCCAATAGATAATCAAGCGCTCACGTTTAGCCAATACACTTCATGTAACGATGTGAAATGTCCCCTACATAAACAGTTACCATCGGATAGGCTATCTATGTATGGATTACGCAAAGTTCACCGGACGGTTTGCCGACGGGCGGCGCCTTATTTGGTCCAGACCCAAGTAGAACATAAATAGTCTACTTTTCAGTTACGACATTTTACTTTAAATGCGTAGAGGTATGCTTTTTTCCATGATATTCAAACGTATTACTATTACATACATGCATATCGTCACGCTGTGGGTATTTCGGGGTAGGCAGAGGACACTAGCGCCATCTCACTCTTGACTTGCACGTACATATAAAGTGCCATGGAGCTTTTCCTAAGTTTTGGATTTGCCAGTGTCAAATAAGAAAAAATCGAATTATAGATTTTCTTGTGAGGGAAGATGGTTTTCCTTTTTTTTAATTACAAGTGTCAGGGAAAGTGAAGACCATAGAAAGTCATGGTACCAGGAAAGCAGTGTGCAGTAGTAGAACGTTCACACGTAGATACGGTAATTGTTACGAGGTTCCCTGCCGGTGAAAACACCCGGATGTCGCGCCGATAGCGTTAATCTAGAGCTCTCTAGTTTTTATGTAGGCCTGGTACCTTGTACCTACATGTTTCGTTATTGCGAATTTTATTATTATGGAAAGATTTTTACGGTCGACGACGGAAAGCCTACGGTATTCGCTTAACATAAAATTAATTAGGTGGGTCGTAAGATTGTTTGCTAGCGGTACAAAAAAACTCAACTAAATACACCATACTTCACCGTTTCGTATTAAGATAAAAAATTTGCTTTGTAACAACAATATCATTGCATCGGCAGATACAATCTAATTACTTGCTATATTTTTATGTCTCCACTATAAAAGGGCAGGTACAGTTATTTATAATCAATACGACCGTTAACCAAACAATTGTTTGTGTTGCGACATTGCCCGGTTCGAGTCCCGTTCGGTAACAAATATTAACAATGGGCAATCCTATAATCAATACTTGTTTAACGGATGATTGGAAGAGCTCGAGACGAGAGTAACTGGAGAGTACTTTACTCGTAAATTAGGGCACTTTTACACCAACAAGTATTTTTGATTTCAGTGTTATGACAGGGTTATTTTTATACAAAAGACAGAGCACTGAGTCTCTTGCCAGTTTTTTTTCGGAAACGGTGGTAAAATAGACATTTATAATTTATTAGGGCGTAAAGTCCCGCGTAGCACTGCACTGCGCTCGTGACCTCGATACCTTAGTTCATTAGTCCTCTTTGCCCAGTAATGTCAAAATCAAAATCAAAAATCATTTATTCAGTTTAGGCCCTAATAAGGAGGTCTTATGAAGGTCTAAATTACCACATTCATGTCACTAGCTACAGTGCTCTTCAAACTAGAATAGTAATGCATACACACTACTTCTTGGCAGTAGGAAATCTGTCACTGCGGTGGTACCCACTTAGCCAGCGTCTTGCCATAAGAGACCTACCATACCACCTCGGGAGTGACTATGGTAGCCGCTTACCACCCATGCGGTGGACATGCTGGTTTACCAAGTTAATCGTTACAAGCATACGGCCCACCTGATGGCAAGCTGTTACCGTAGCATACGGATGCTTGCAACACCAGGTATCACTCACGCGTTGCCGACTCTAGAATATTTCCATTTTTGTATTCGTTACACTTGGCACTGTGATTCAATTGTTGCGTTATCGCGATGTCAGTGAGTTCGATGCCTGGGGAATAACGCTATCGAAATTTATCAGTTGATCGCGGCCGGACTGGCGTTTACTAGAATTTTATGATGACTTGTGGTAAAAATATAAGAAACCGTTATAGATAAAGTCACGAGATTGGGTTGCTGTTTGCTTCTCTATTTAGATAGTTAGGTACTAGGGAACCGCCCCGGGTTCTCACGGGTGATTTTACAAATAATATTACGAATAAAGTGTGCATTGAGGAAGATGGCGCAGTTAATGAAAAAATCTAAGAGTTATACCGATATTTTTTTTAATTCAATTACTACAAAATAAAAAATCTAAATATAAAAACATTGATTCAATTTAGGCCCTAATAAGACACTTATGAAGGTCAAAATTACCACCGGCTCGGAAAAAAAATCCACCTGAGAAGAACCGGCAAGAGACTCAGTGCTCTGTCTTTTTTTCTTATAACACTCATAATATAACAATTTGTAACAAAATTCTTCTAGACGTAGGAAACAAATACTAAATGAAAGGCTACGAAGTTCGTTTACACTGGGCAAATAAAAAACAACCAAGAGTAAAAAGTACCAGGAGTCCATAGAACACAAGAGTGCATGAAGAAAGTAATTTGGTAATCCATTATTCATCTACAGCAACCGCTTCCGGTCCAAATCCGTTACCACTTAGTAAAAGTACCAGGAACCCATAGCGCGCCAGAGTAAAGCTAAGAACTAGTGACACTGTACGGTTCTCAAAGACGTTACAATCAGGGCGGAACCGTCACGGTTGCTTCAGAAGTGGGCCTTAGGACTATATGACGTCATTTGGCACTTTAATGTATACTAGACTTTTGACATAGCTTTTAGTTTACTGTAACTGATCTACAATTCTATAAATATAATTATGTTATACGGTAAAGGATATCAAAGTGTCCCAAATGTGCGCTGTATATTTCAAACGCGAGACAGAAATAATGTCAAGCGTGACACACAATCGCATTGCCAATTCATTTAAATTTGTGTTCCATTTATAAATTCTCCGATGTTTATTTTTCTTAATGACTGGTTCCACCGAATCTAGCTGCAGACAAAACGAATCTATAGTTTGATACCGTGAATTTCGAAATTATCATTTTATGTTTGTTGTTTAGTTTTTCGTTTGTGACTAAAAAATACATATTGTGTGTAAAATTATTTTTATATGCTCGAAATGAGTGAACATTATTGCGTGTAAAAAACATATGTTCAAAATCAGCTTACCTACCTGATTTGCGTTATGCAACTTAAATCTGATAACATGACTAACATTATTGCCTTTTCACTTTCAGTTATCAACGAAAGGCATCATTAAACTCTCAACCTTTATCATTGAATTCAATCACTTTCGAAATATTCATTATTGTATCAAATAATTACAAATCAACTTTCGAATTAAGTCAATTGATGGAAATTGCATCAAAATTCGTTAAAGGATGTGAATTAATTAATGGGTGTTGGGACTGTATTTTACCGCCAAAATGTATATCAATTTTGATTCAAGTTCTGGAAGTTCCGGTCTTTGCGTTTCGTATTTTTTTTACAACCACGAGTTATTACAATCCTAACCTGAAGACATTTTTATTGCAGCTTACATAACCGTACACAAGTCTGTTATGTACATTTATGATAATCACGTGATGTGATAACGAGTAATGTCTAAAATCGTACATAAGGAACATAAACAATTAATTAAAACATGGTTATGCTAATTGTAACAAACTGACAGACATCACAAAAAAGTATTACGCATCGGAGCTACTAGGCGCGCATAAAATTAAAAGGTTACGAATCAATCAAATTTGGAACGTTGCGAAATGTGAATCTTTGCATTGTAAGCTTAAATTTCAATGAAATAGAGTGGTATTTCCATTGATTAGAAGAGGACAGCTAACGTGGGCGGATGATATATTTCTAAACAGCATAACCAAAACGTAACAAAATGTTATGCGAATCGAACTAATTAATCATGGACTTAATTGTTATAATAATAAAGTATTATTTCAAACTCACTATCACGGTAGCGTAATTATATTTATAAACACGCAGGAAACGAACGCGTAAATAATAATTACTCCTCATACCCACAATTTCCTGATTTCCCAATCATGAAAATCGTTTTAGGGTTACGTATAATGAACAATAGTGGGAAAACCTTAGTTAGCGCAATGAGTGACTATGAAATACCTTGTGCGGTAATCTTGAGCTAAATTAACGAATGAACGTTATTATTTTTAATCTTTATGATTTTTAATGGATGCGAAGGCAGTGAAGCAAGTGCGGTGGTTTTTAATGAATTAAAAATAACTAACGGCAGTTATTATACAGTAGTTAGAGAAGAATAAACAGATTAAACATATTTATGATAAAATTAATATTGAGTCTTTTATTATTATTATTTACGTTTAGGTCACGCACACTTTTGTTTGAAGTGAGCAAAATATTCATACAAAATGGCCGCAGTGGGGTTACGTTTTCAACTACAGAAGACCGCAGTGAAATAACACTACTTGATGTAGTGTTGTGTTTCTGCGGTAAGTAAGGTTGCCAGTGCTCCACGAGGATACACTGGGCTAGTAGTAATGCTGCTAGCACAGTGAGTCCTCATCAACAACATGGTTGGCACCCCGTAAGTGATACCCCTGGTATTGCTAGCGGCTATAGGCTACGGTGACTGCTAACCATCAGGTGGGCCGTACGCTTGAGTGCCACCTTAGGGGTATTAAAAAAAAAACATTAGTTTCTCATACGGAATCCTTCAAGAAAATGGCGTCATAAACTTATCTAACAAATGAGTTAACGCGCACGGAAAGGAGATTTGCTTCATGGATATTGAGGTTGAAATATACATAACGTTGTATATAATACATACATACCTTCATACGAAGGACTTCGTTTAATATTCGATAGTTTACGTACCTGAAATGAAAAAAAAACATATTAAAATCCAAAGAAACATGACTTTTTACAAAAAATAAAGAAACGTCACTTTGCTACATGCCTCGACAGGAATGAAATAATAATAATATCTATATAAATATAAAAATGTATCCCTATTTCCCTTGGTCATGTAACGGCATCTAGGTGTGGTAGGTAGGTGGCTATCATAGACCGATATAACAAAAAAAAATTCGGGAAATTTTAACCGGAGGAGGTTCTTATGCAAAGAAAAAATGAAAAAAAAAACGGCTCGGGAATGTTGTTATCCGAAGAAGGTTGTTATGAAAAGAAAAAATGAAAAAAAACTGAACTTTTTAAATTTTCGGATATAATAATGGTTCTTTTTCTATGGCGTATTTGATATATATTAAGATGGATGCGGACATTCTGACGTCATTTGGACGTAGCAGTAATATAAAAAATTGGCCAAGTGCGAGTTGTACTCGCACACAGAGGGTTCAGTACTGTATGTAATACAAACATTTGCTCTTTTTTTAAACATTTCACAAGCAATTCACACTCTATGATCATTTCAAACGTCTACTTGTAGCCATTACTAAGATAGCGCAAAAAAACACGTTTCTAGGAACGTCGCCTACTAGAAGGGGAGCCCCCTTTTTAATCGCTAATCTCGGGAACTACTGGTTGGAATTGGTAGTTGTTGGATAGTCAATTTATCGAGGAAGACTTTAGGGCTTCAGCATATTAAATTGGTACGCGGGCAAAGTCGCGGGGAAAAACTAGTGTTCATGTAAAGAAGATAAATGTATTGCTAGGTACTCTAATCCTTAACCGAGTACTTTACCCAATCACATTTGTCAGCGGTTAGTTAATTCGGTTTAGCCAGTTGACAATCCAACAATCTTGCAATTAGCATAGAATGGCCATAGCTTTCTATTGCATACGCGTTGCGAAATATTAATACCTACCATACATATATCATACATGGTTATGAATTGGCGTCTCGTTTTAATTAAGACTAATTTGGAGTTAGCTTTTTCTCGCGCCTTGGTGTGATAGAGCTCTCTATATTCGTAAGTCCCTTATTAGGGTCTAAATTACTGACCTTATAATGAGGTCTTTGGCCTAAAATGTTTTTTCTTGTAAGCCTATAATTTAGTGGTACTCAAACTTTTTTGGCGAAACGCCCAATTGCCGGAAAAAATGTGCCCAAGCGCCCTCCCCAAATTCTTAATATTTTTTTCCATGTTAGATTACTTAAGATTGTCACAAATATAATTTGACAGTTAGAACCGACTGTTTAATCCGCTCTTTAAGACAAGGAGGTAACACGATATGGTACGGACAGTCTCCCATCCAAAACCTGGCCCAGTATTTTTACTTTAAGTTTCTTTACTTTACATATACGATAGGTAGATTTTCAAACAAAGAAAAGTAAGTACATACACATAGGTGTTCGTTCCAGAGTGTTGGTACGCACGCCTCGAAATGGAAAGTGCTGATCATTGCACAGATTATTTTCATGCGCATGCGCGGTATAATTGTAAGTCGTTTATTTGAGACTTAACAAGACTTGTCACAAATTATGTCATTCTCTTGAACATTACAGAGGTTGGTAAGACTTGTGCAAACCAGTATACAGACAGCCTTTAGTAAGCGGTAACCGTTTCTTATACAATGAAGGTCTATATCTACTTACATATATACAACAGTATTTAATTACCTATAAAGGGTTTCGACACACAGACAGATGCACAACAAAGTGATCCTATAAGGGTGCCTTTTTCCTTTTGAGGTACGGAACCCTAAAATTGAGGTATCATTAATAATAATGTATGCAAACCTTAAAGGATGGAGCTTACAGGGTCTGCAGCCTAAAGCCTTAGCCCGATCACCTTTAGACTATTTTTGTATGGGAAAATGAACAGCGTTGCGCCGGTGAAAAGTTGAACTGAAATTCGTATGAAAACAATGACATTGCCGAGTTAACTTTTCGAACACGTAGTCAAAAGATATTCTGGCTACCTGTGCCGGTAGCATGAACTTTTTCGACAACGTTTTCGTATCGCCTTCGACTATTTTTGTATTAAAAAATGAACAGCGCTGCGGCGGTGAAAAGTGGAACTAAAAATTAGTATGACAATTTTGACATTTCGCGAGTTACGTTTTCGAATACGTTGTCGACAATGTTCCTGCTACCGGCACAGTACTCGTGAACTAAGATCAAACGATACTTGAGTCTTGTTTTAGACATTACATAATTTTATCTCCGCTTGCAATAAACGGACGATTGAAATAATTTAAGACTCTTTTTCGCAAAGTTAATTATTCCACATCCTTCATTGATTAATTAGGTACTTGTAATGAATAAGCAATTACAGTAGTTGCGTGTGTAATAGACGTAAACAGTGTCACATCACTATTTCAACCAGTTTAAGTTTCCGACCTGTTTGGGAATTGTGACATTTAGTACGCTCATGGATACGGTAAATTTTAATTATAGAACTAGACGCTGAAAGCAAATTAAAATAAGAAAACAACTGAAAAATGCTCAATCAAAGCTCTAATAAAGCACTTATAAGAAGACCGGTTTGGAAAATATATGTGTTAAAACAAACGGCGCAGGCGAGAAACTCAGTAACTGTTTTTTTTTCATAACACATACAATTTACTCTCCTACAATCTTACCCTAGAGTAAGATTCTTCGAGTACCCGCTTATTAAATTATCCATAGCCCTGAAATGTATTATTATATTTACTTAAGAATTATTCGCATCTCACTTGAATAGTCGCTGTGGCTATAAAAAGTTTTTAGGGTTCCGTACTCGAAGGGGAATCAACCTAACCCTATTACTAAGACTTCGCTGCTTACTTACAGAACCCTCGGTATGCAAGTCCAACTCGCACTGGGCCGATGTCTTTTTGCTTTTGTTTTCATTGCTTCGTGTAGCAAAATATTCAAAAAAACTTTCAGAACAAAAATAAATGGCATCCTTGCATAATTATTACCAGGAACGGGGAGCCACTATTACAATTTAAATCTACTTAAATTTGTTCTTATTATTTACATAATCCCATCACGTGGTATAAAAAAAAGTCGCCCCACGCTATCTGTCTGGTCCTATGTATGTTTTAGATCTTTAAAACTACGCAACGGATTCTGATGCGGTTTTTTTAGATAGAGTGATTCAAGCGGAAGGTTTTTATGTATCGGCGAGCATGTATGAAGAAATTGATGATGATGGAAGAAGCAAGAGGCCTGTAAGTCCAAGTTTGTCGCTCTATGCGCTCTGCAAGTTTACTGGTTATGACATGATATATGCTATAACCAAATTACCTTGGTTCATAAAATCCCCGTATCCGATTTTCTCACATTCAGTACGACTAGCGGTATAATGCGCCCAATTTATGTGAACTGGCGGGGGAAATTGGTACTAACTTTGTCGCCATAGAGAAACTAAACTATGTCGACTGCAGCGCCCTCTTTCACGTCCTCACTGAAGTTGGACGTGTAACAGTCGATACGATTCACTAGTCGGTCGGTAGGACAGCTGCGATGTAGGTAATTGGAGACATTTGCCAATTTTCCCCGCGCTATCTCGTGACAGAGTTGCCATGTTCACTTCGGATCGAAATAATTGGTGTTCGCTGAAGACCGGCTTTTATTATGTGCTTGGCACTTTGGCTTCAGTACAATGTAGACTAGGGATGTAACCAGTCAATTAGATCAATGCGGTCTCTGAGACACGAATAGTTATAACTATAGTCTGCATAAATTCTCTCTTGCAGACTCTTCACTACCATTTTGAATTCAGAAGGGTTCATACCTCATGTATTATATTAAAAAAAACATAATGTGCACTTTTTTTTTATTAGCAGCTGTCAATGGCCCGTTTAAATGATGAGTTGAATAAACCTGTGTTTTTCAAGCCTCTTTAGGGGGTCGCGGAATATGTGTACATAGGTACTAAAGGGGCCGTGTCATGAAAAGGTTGAAAGGCACTGTTCTAAAGTTAGACATCCCTAGTTTTATAAAAAGACATCGAAATTTTGCAGCATTTGCGCTGTTATTTTAAGGGACTTACATTTTGCCAATCAATAAAAAATAGATTTATTTTTGATTGCGATAACTACATTGGTTTAAAACCACATATATTGACAACGAGTAAATGTACGTAATTTTCAGCAAGAATCAAATAAAATGATATTTTTTATTTAAATGAAAACACATTTCTGCAGGTTGGTGAAATGATGTCCATAGAATGAAGAAGACATACTGCCGGCCTTCTTGGAGGTCTACTCACCGAACAATGTTTCCGGTTTCTAAGAATATTTACTCTGTTACCTACATGGTACTGGCAAAATACAAAATAAATACTTATATTTTTTTATACCACTAAGGTGGCACACAATCATACGGCCCATCTGATGGTAAGCAGTCACCGTAGCCTATAGCCGCTAGCAATACCAGGGGTATCACTACGGGATGCCAACCATGTTGCTGATGAGGACTCACTGTGCTAGCAGCAATACTACTAGCCCAGCGTATCCTCGTGGAGCACTGGCAACCTTACTTACCGCAGAAACACAACACTACATCAAGTAGTGTTATTTCACTGCGGTCTTCTGTAAGGCGGAGGTACAGTCCCCAGTCGGGCGGCTCCAATTTAAATGGGATAACCCACGGGAAATCCCAAATCGCCCTACCTCTCCTTTAAAAGCTCATGGTGTGATTAATCACTGTACTTAAGCTTAGAAAAACTCATTGGTACAGGCCGGGACTCGAACCTGGGCCCATCAGATGACAGGCCTGTTGCTTCAACCACAAGGCCACCACGGCTTTTAGAGTGTTGCCATTAAATAAAGAATTACTATTTGGTGGAAGAACGTTATGAAACTAAAGCACTTCTGATATGCAAAGAGTAATTAATTGATCCGCGCTTACGTCTAAATAATTCATTACGTCCGTTGTAAATAAAGAAATGTAAATTAAAAAAATGTATAAATTAACAGTGATAATGATCGAGTGAGGGCGAGTGAAATCGTGAGTGTTGTTGGAAGGTCGACTCGACACGGACTTTGAACACACCACGCTCCGACGTGTGATAATAGAACGCATGTTGCTCTGTACTTACAAATACTACTTAAGCCTTAAACCCGCTACATACATAATCATATTTTATTTTAATATATAGACACATATAAAAATAGGTCAATAAAAAAACTAACTTAAAAAATCACTTTTCCCAAATTGTTGGCACGCGGGAGGGTGCCAAGCAGGCTGGCAGCATTGCCCATATGAGCCTCTGGGCCCCATGGCCCCAGGGTCTCCACCGCATAAATTTTGGTCCTTTT
Source organism: Falcaria lacertinaria (assembly GCA_951449985.1). NCBI lineage: Eukaryota > Metazoa > Arthropoda > Insecta > Lepidoptera > Drepanidae > Falcaria > Falcaria lacertinaria. The sequence goes on along the minus strand of OX602133.1, from coordinate 1,940,244 downwards.
CTAGACTTTTTTGCCAGACTACAAATAGTTAGAATAAGAACTAAGTAGTTAGAATGTTGCTACTTTACGCCTCAATAAATTAATTACCTGTATTATAATGTTAATTGAAATACTAGTACTAGTAAAGCCACAAGTACTCAGCCCAAAGACAACGTTAATGGAGTTGCGAAACCATAGACAATGGTCCATGGGAGACAGTTGCGACACAATGGTTTGTTATTTGTGACTTTATAATCAACATTTTTGTCCCTTCGACTATAGATGACAATTAAGTTATTTCATTTGCTTATAAAAATTGCATTTAGATATTGCAAACTGCAAAATTCAACTAAATATAAACAAGTGTTTTAATTGGATGTAGTTATTCGTTTTAATTCCATTACTAATAGAAGGCTATCTAATCGCTGAGTAATCTAGGAAATATTTTACGTTTGCAAAAAAACTAACCAATATAATACCACTAAATTTTAAAAATATATTTCTCGATCAATAACCTAATATTAACTTATTGTTAACTTTTAAAAAGTTGTTTTCATAGGAAATGTCAAATACGGACAGTGACAAGAACTGCTCCAGATTTGAATGCAGAATAGTTTTTTTTTCATACAACTCAGTAGTTAGGGTCTAGTTGCACAAAGCTGCAATAAATTAAACCTGAGATAAATTAAGGAGTTGCATGATTGTTTTTCCAATGATTAAGCATCATGTTTAACTTTTTGCTATCGAGTTAAAGTGGTGATTGCATTTTGATTAAATTTAATTTTGATTTAATTATGTTTCAACATAATCATTATGAAGTTGAACCGAGACACAAATGCGTAGGGTCGAAGTGAACGATATTCACACAAATGCGTAGGGTCGAAGTGAACGATATTCGTAGTTTAATCGATAAATAATAATATATATCTAAGCTAAAATTTTTATTTGTCTGTTTTTTTTTCTGAGTTAAGTGAAATTTTTATTCAATTTGTTTAAGATAAGATACAATTAAATCTCTAATGTAATTTAATCTCTATCTAATCTAATCTAATTTAATCGTCTGTGAATAAAAAAAACCATTTATAATATTCTTATTTTAAATTCCCGTTTAAGATGCCAGTGGCTCTAAAAATAGAAGCGTCAAGAAATTTAAAAGTCAAACCCCTTTTTTTCAAACCCTTTACGGCATCCAGACTTCCAACCAGCCAGGGTTCCTTGAACGTGCCAGAGTCTATTACACTACCAAATGACGTCGACCCATTCTACAACGTGATATGACTTCTATATCCTTGCAATAAGGTGTTATCGACGGCAAGGGCTAACTTGGTAATTTTACGCGCGTGATTGTGATCGGCCAGTGATATCGCGGGAATGTCATTGTCCGTCCGAAAGGGAATGGCGGGACTCGAGTGATGACTGTTTAGCATACTTCTCACGAGTTAAGGACGTGGTTAATGAGAAGAGATCGTGTATTGGAATTGCTGATTACTTGAACACTATGTAAGACAAGAATTATAGGAAACTAGCTGTAGGCGACTTCGTCTGCATTTGCTTAAAGACAAAATGGCCTATGTCCTTCCCAAGATAATAATCAACCTCCTTGTAATTTTTATTGCGATTCGTTCTGCCGTTTTAGTCCTAACAAAGGTAGCAAACAAAAAGAGTTACTTTCGCAATTATAATATTCTATGGATTCCAGTTATTAATCGTAATGAAATTTGGCAATGAGATAGGTTATAACCAGGGGAAGAAATAGGCTATCTATATTAACCACTCGGGCGAAACCGCGGGCAAAAGCTAGTAATAAATATAAAATCCTATTTCATATGACATGCTACGCTTTGCTCTTGGTATACGTCCATATTAAGTATCAAAACAATTTGCATGCAACAAGCGGTCGGCAAACAATCGAGGCGACATTGGCACCTCCTTCGTATGCGCTATGTTACGTTCATGTTTAGAATTCCACTTTGCTTATTATGAATCAGATGACAGCTGTCATTGTTAAGTATTTGTTTACTGGTGTTTTCTGTGGTTCTTTTCTTGCTTGTTTTACTGAGTTATTTCCAAGTTCATTAGAATAATCCACTGCATTTGAAGTACGTTTATCAGAAGCCCGAACTTAATGATTTCATTTTTTTTATTTAGACTTAAGTTTGGGAAACCTTCACATTGTGTATTTATGAATTATTTTAAGAGAGGTAGGGCGATTTGGGATTTCCCGTAGGTTTTCCCATTTAAATTGGAGCCGCCCGACTGGGGACTGTACCTCCACCTTACAGAAGACCGCAGTAAAATAACACTACTTGATGTAGTATTTTGTTTTTGCGGTAAGTAAGGTTGCCAGTGCTCCACGAGAATACGCTGGGCTAGTAGTATTGCTGCTAGCACAGTGAGTCCTCATCAAACAACATGGTTGGCACCCCCTTAGTGATACCCCTGGTATTGCTAGCGGCTATAGGCTACGGTGACTGCTTACCATCAGGTGGGCCATATGCTTGTGTGCCACCTCAGTGGTATAAAAAAATATATACTTTCAATTTGTAATATAATACATGCGAGAGTTAGAATTATTGTTCTAACGGTTTTTTGAGGGGAGATAGTTAGGAACAAGAAAGAGTGAATAAGCTACTTTTTATCTTGGATAACCAAATAACTTTGAAAAACAATATGCAAACGACGTCGCGGGCAAAGACATAACTATAAATTATATATCACAAATAGGAAATCAACAGCCGCGTCGCACTTGACCTAAATCTTGTCTATGGTAACGTAGCTGTCTATGGTCGTTTGCACAATACTACAAATGCCTTTTGTCCATAACGAAAGAGGAAGCACGGATTGGCAGTTTATGGGCTTAGTTAATTTAATATGCATGTATCCTATCTTATATAAGAAACAATTTATCTTTATTGCTAAATATCAAATAGCTACTACCACCTTACCTGTCGCCATTGTCGGGAGTTCCTGGGGTCTACAATGGAAAACGAACGTAGCTTTCGTTTTGACTAATCGGCGTTTTCCTTACCACAAACATGTTGGTCACGGAAGTTCGGTGACCCTTCGTATCGGTCAGAACAATCAATTTTCGATTTACATTGTAGACCTCTTGACTTAATTGTTGAACATGCAAAGAAGACAGAGCACTGAGTTTCTTGCCGGTTCTTCTCAGATGGCTCTTTTTCCGAACCGGTGGTAATTTAGACCTTCATAAGTGCCTTAATAGGGCCTAAACTAAATAAATGATTTTGATTTGATATCAAACTGCGATCATCGTCATCAATACGACGTTCAATGATTGAAAGGTAAAGAGTACTCAGAACCGGCGGGCTTGTATGAAGAGATTGATGAATGTAGAAGACACAAAAGAGGTGTACAAGTCAAGAGTGAAATGGCACTCTTTATTTCGTTCCCCTAATATTATTGTATAAATTGCCAACCCTAGCGCAAATTACAAAATTACCATATCAAAGATAAAAATCTCCCGACAGTATAAATAATATATCTCTCTATAATAGACGGACATTTCGCCTGGGAGTGAACCCGTGACCCCACGAAACAATCCCAACCGTTGGGACCGTTACTGCGCGGAACTATCGGTATACGTCACCACGTTGCTTGCTATCTCTTTTCCTTATAAGGTCGTCCTATTTGTTTTAAAATATGCAGTTGAAATGATTATGGTGGTTGGACTAAATGGAATATGGAACGGATTTCTTTTTTTAGGGTACCGTACTCGAAGGGTAATCAACGGAACTAGACTAAATTACTAGGACTTCGCTGTCCGTCTGTCTGTCTGTCAGCGGACTGTATATCATGATCCGTATTAGGTAGACAGTTGAAATTATCACAGAATTTGTATTTCTGTTGCCGCTATAACAATAAGTAATAAAAAAATATAAGTAAAATTATAATGGGGGCTCCCCTAATAGAAACGTGTTCTTCTTTCCTTTTTTGGTCTATATTAATAATGGCAAGTACACGCTTGAAACTTTCATTAAGTCTGTATTGCTATGTTAAAAAAAAAGTAAGTTCCAGAACTAAAACCCTGGACGGAATAATCACGCTCTAAAAAGTATCAAACAAGAAAATATTCTCATCTGATATATTGTAATGTGTCTAATAATATTCATGGTGATGTTCAGATGATAGCCGTTACATATTTATTATGTGATATGTATGACTATATTTTTTAATTTGATTAAATTTGACTGCGTCCGGCCTGTCCAGCTTTTGTTAGGATTTTTAAACTATAGTTCTATTATATCACTTCAGTCAGTATCGAACGAACGAGACAAGATTTACTGACTCGCGCAACTAAACGCAAGTTTACAATGTGAACTTTTTTTTGTCAAAAACCTTTTGTTTTGCGAATTCAAAAGGCCTATTTTTAAATGTGTGTTTTATTCGATATTTTTGTCAAAAATTCTTAATTTTTCTTAAAGTCCGGCCGGCATTGGGGCCCAAAAGTCCGTCTTTTTGATTTATAGAGATGGCAACGCTATGTAATTATATTGATATTGGTGATTTAGTGTAAATGTATGTAATAAGCATACGATTAACAAACAAACAAGACGGCACGCGAGGTAGATACAAGCACACGAGGTCTGTCGGAAGACGGCAGTGTGGGAGGCACATTAAACTAAGCCTTATATGGCCGCCGAGGTTATGGCCTCACGTCACGTGACGACTCATTGTTCCAAAGGCTTTACTTCATATAGGGATTTCAATTAATTAATATGTTTAATTTACATCTGGCTTTATTACAAACATCGTCAGGATGGGCACCGTTTAAAAAAAATAAAAGAGAGGTAGGGCAATTAGAGATTTCCCGTGGGTTATCTCATTTAAATTGAAGCCGCCCGTTTGAGGACTGTACCTCCGCCTTACAGAAGACCGCAGTGAAATAACGCTACTTGATGTAGTGTTGTGTTTCTGCGGTAAGTAAGGTTGCTCCACAACGATACGCTGGGCTAGTAATGCTGCTAGCATAGTGAGTCATTATCAACAACATGGTTGGCAACCCGTTATTGATACCCCTGGTATTGCCAGCGTTGCTACGTTGGCTACGTTGACTGCTTACCATCAGATGGGCCGTATGGTTGTGTTCCTCCTTAGTGGTATAAAAAAAAACCTATATGACTGATTGGTGGTTGTTGGTTACCTAAGTGACAGTCTTGGCTTTTGCAATGAATTTATAAGCGATAATAATCGTTCAGCTGGGTTAGCTAATATGTAAGACTTTCTGCAGCAGACGGACCTCTTACGATTGTCAAAGATCACATCATAGTAGCTTTGCTTAGCGGATTTTTGGTGTTTCACATAAATTTTGACACCCTAACATAGATGCTTTTTTTTTATACCACTAAGGTGGCACACAAGCATACGGCCCACCTGATGGTAAGCAGTCACCGTAGCCTATAGCCGCTAGCAATACCAGGGGTATGTGTGTGACGAAACGTGATGAAGGACCTACGTTGGAAACGACTGCAATATTTAAACGATCTTAAGATTTTCATTAAATAAAATATACCGGCTTTCAAGGAGATAAAAAAGGGGCTAGAATTCAAAGTTTATATAAAATTTGAATTTGATACAAACTGTATATATATATACTTAATGATGTAACTCGTCTGCTTATAACTGACCCCCCGCGATGATTGCCAAGTTTGACATAGAAACAAAAATGCTTAATAGCTAGCTATAATTTAAAACGTTGTGGTACCAATTGAATGAACGATTGCAGTGTGACGTCACCAAAATTGCTACTAAAAAAGTGTTGCAAGCCAAAAACAAGCTGGCTTAAGAGACTTGGTGGTACTAAAAGACAGAGTATGATAAAAATAATATTGCTCAAGGAGCTTGTGGTTAGGCCCCTGGAACCGCTCTTGCAACCACGCGGTATAACTCAACTACCTGACCAACGGATCCCTATTCGCTAAGCAATCAGTCTAAGTCATCTGTCTAATACGGACAGACAGACCCCCAGGCCAAGCTTATTGCATAGGAATATAGACTTGCTGCTGATGAGGACTCACTGTGCTAGCGGCAATACTACTAGCCCAGCGTATCCTCGTGGAGCACTGGCAACCTTACTTACCGCAGAAACACAACACTACATCAAGTAGTATTATTCACAGCGGTCTACATACACATATTTACATTTATTTTGGTTATAAAAAAATGCAGTTCAGCCGTACAAATCTTATGCAGTACTAGCGACCCGCCCCGGCTTCGCACGGGTAGACATTTATCAAATATTTTGTCTACCCGTTTTAGACGTTTTCAGGCAATTTTTAATTTAATCTCTCCGTAAGAACCATCCTCGTACTTCAAGGAATATTCTAAAAAATATAGCGAAATCGGTTCAGCTGCTCTCGAGATTTGCGCTTAGCAACACATTCAGCGATTGATTTTTATCTATACTAATATTATAAAGAGGAAAGATTTGTATTTTTGTATGTATTGAATAGGCTCCGAAACTACTGGACCGATTTCAAAAAATTCTTTCAACGTTAGAAAGCTACATCTACACTGAGTAGTAGGCTATATATTATACTAGCTTCCCGCTCCGGCTTCGCTCGGGTAGACAAAATATTTGATAAATGTCTATAGGCTCCGAAACTACTGGACCGATTTCAAAAATTCTTTCACCGTTAGAAAGCTACACTATCACTGATTAACATAGGCTAGCTGCCCGCCCCGGCTTTGCACGGGTAGACAAAATATTTGATATAAATGTCTACCCGTGCGAAGCCGGGGCGAGCCGCTAGTATTATAGATAGATATAAACTGGAAGTAATATAATTGATTACATTAACTCAACACAGGAGCAACAAATCTTCGTTGACCGATATCTCGAGTATCGCGTAACAGTTACTGGACTGAATACCTTAGTAATTTCCGATCATTGAATACTGCATAGTAGTCGCAGCTCTGATTATCAATTGTTTCAATTAAGTAATAAGCATGCTTAATTGTTTGTTACGTATTAGCAAAACATAGTTATATCGCACTAAGATTATAAATGCGATAGTTTGTAGGTACTGTACGGCGTAGCGCGTGAGCGACGGGTTAAATTGTAAAATAAAACTGTTTATCTATATTAATTTCACGTTTATTAGGCAACTGCTTGTCACAGAATACAATAATCAAGTCTCATACGACACATTCTACAGATTTGAATTTCATTCTTTTCATACACGATATTTACTGTATAGAAGGAGGTTAAAGCTTTACATAACATGTTCAAGCCTCAACGTCTGAATGGTTTTGTATGAAAGTTGGAATTGAGGTACCTTATAAGCTGGATTAACTTATAGTATTTTTTATCGAGGGATTTCCCGAGCGATAGAATAAAAATACTCAGCAGCAGCTGAGCGGATTCGGATAAAGTTTCGAATGGAAGTAGATTATACCACGAGCGAAGTCGCGGGCACAGCTAGTACCTAGGGTAATAATGTGATAAGTATCCGTAAAGGAAATTATATTTACGACACTCATCATTTCAGGATAAGTTGAATGATTTAATCATTATCATGCTAAGTCTTATCTCAAACTCTGTGGTAGTCGTCACCAAATTATCAAAATAAACTTACCGTCATAGGAATCCGGAATGTAAAGCGGTTTGCCGACGAGCTTCCCCTTCTTCCCCGTCAAGGGCACTGCCTCCACCCTCCTGTGGGCCTCTAGTACCCTGTACAGCAACACCGGCCTCTCATCCCCCTCAAACTTCACCACCCTAGGGAGCGAAAACCTATCCACAAACTCTTTTAAGGACATCACTTCACTCCCAACTTCTTCTGGCTCGACAGAACCGTTCCTCCGGCCTAGGAGGAAGTTATCCGCCCATTCCGGAGCATTAGGCCTCCGCTCCAGGTACTCAGGCCTCCGCTCGCTACTTCTAGGCTTGTATCTTGGGGGCCTATCTCTCCTTACGAGGGCCTCGTTCGCTTCGGCCAGCCATCTGGTAACTAGTCTCTCACGCTCAACGTCGAGGTATCGCGGTTTGGAAGCGTCACAGGCGAAGCGCGCAGCGTCGAAGCAGTACTGGGGGGGTGGTGGTCGTATTCGAGGGGGGAAGAAGCGCGGTGGGGGGTACGGGTGAGGGGCGTGGGGGGCGTACGCGGGGGGTGTGCGGGGCCCCGATCCCTCCACTGACGCCGTGCGGAACATCCTGTCAGGCCATCAGGGCTAGGCCAGCCACCTGGAACCAAACAGAACACAAATAAATATAAACAAAGCAAGTACATAAATAGTGTAATAGTTATGTTAAATTGTACCCTATCACTTTCAAAATTAAGATGAATTTACCCTACCTAAACTAAATTTTGTTACAAGAAGCACTCAGGTCACAGGATAGTTCTACTGGCAGTGCCACTGCCACTACGGGTAACATTTATGCCCGTAGTATTACTGCGTCTAGTAGTGTTAGCTTTATAATAAGCATGGCTTTTTTTATACCACTAAGGTGGCACACAAGCATACGGCCCACCTGATGGTAAGCAGTCACCGTAGCCTATAGCCGCTAGCAATACCAGGGATATCACTAACGCGTTGCCAACCATGTTGTTGATAAAGACTCTTCTAGCAGCAAGACTACTAGCCATGTCCTGCCTGACTTCGTGAAGCACTGGAATCCTTACTTACCGCAGAAACACAACACTACATCAAGTAGTGTTATTTCACTGCGGTCTTCTGTAAGGCGAGGCACAGTCCTCAGTCGGGCGGCTCCAATTTAAATTAGTAACCACGGGAGATTACTTTTCGCCCTACAACTCTTTGATGTATACCGCTCTTGGTACTACTTATTAACGTCATTTGACCACACCATACTAATATTATAAATGCGAAAACAACTCTGTATGTTTGTTTTCTACCGTTGCACGCCTAAACGGTTGAACGGATCGTAATAAAATTTGGCAATGAGATAGATTATAACCTGGAGAAGGATATAGGCTATATTTATCTAGAACTTAGGGTCGGCAACGCGCGAGTGATACCCCTGGTGTTGCAAGCGTCCATAGGCTGCGGTAACCACTTACCATCAGGCGGGCCGTATGCTTGTTTGCCACATTAGTGGTATAAAAAAAAAAACTACGCGTGGAAAGCCGTGGGTAAAAGCTATATGTGTATTTTGATGATGTCCATCTCAAATAATGAATTAAAATTTATTAGATGTATGCTGGGTTATTTTGTTAGGTCTTTGTTACTAATACATAATTATCCTTTGTGGCAGTCGGGTAGAAATTGTTCACGGTCTTCTTTCTAGTACTAATTTCATACATCAGCATTATATTATCAAAACACATACTAGATGCATACAATATTCACTCAGAAACTCAAATAACACTACAGAAATCAAGACCAACGATCTCTGAGCAGGTAGGTACTTATTTCCTTCAAATCTGCATACAACAGCTTCTCAAGAGGACGAGATTAGTTCGCACGATAATCTTGTCCACCTTGTGTCGACACACGTGTACTTCTTATTACAGTGTTAAGAAAGATTAACTTCAGTGCCGGTAGCAGGAACATTTATCGACTACGTAAGCGAAAACGTAACTCGCGAAATGTCAAAGTTGTCATACTTATTTTTAGTTCCACTTTTCACGGCCACGCTGTTCGTTTTTCAATACGAAAATAGTCGAAGGCGATACGAAAACATTGTCGCTTTATTCATGCTCGTGCTACTGTTTGGTGCGTACAAATCTCCTTCAACGCCAGAAATGAGTTAAATTTTACCTATAATGCTTGACTGTCTTTCTGCCCGTGACTCCGCAACGATACTACGATTCATCAAATAATGATAAGTCCAAGTTATAAGGGATAAGATAATAATAGTAATAATGCTTGGACATTATCACACAGCGCCATCTGGCCCCAAACTAAGCAAAGCTTGTACTATGGGAACCAGTAGCTGATATATTTTTTAACTTAACTTATATACTTTTTTTTGTAAATATATATTTATAATACATACCAAACACCCAAACGCAAGGCAAACATATTTGTCACATAAATGTTTGCCCTGGCGGGAATCGAACCCGCGACCTCTAGCGTAGCAGTCAGGTATACTAACCACTAGACCAGCAGTGTCGTCAAGATGAACATACATACCGGTCAAAATCACAATCCTCCTTTTAGCTTCACCGTAGTCGAGTAAAGAATGGTGTATGTTTATCAAGGTGAGTGTATCTTGTCGCATCGAGTCGCATGGCTGATATCAAAAAGATTACGAATAATTATTTTGAATTGAGGATTTTAGTTGTGACTATAAATTAGTAGTCTAACTTCACGCCACGAAGAATTAGGTATAAAGTTTTTTTAACATTTTTTTACCGCAGCAACAACACATTACGTTAAAGTAGTGTTATTTAACTGCGATCTTCTGTAAGTCGGAAGTACAGCCCCCAGGCGGGCGGCTCCAATATTAATGGGAAAGCCCACGGGAGATCCCATTTCACCCAACCTCTCTTTTATGCATGAAACTTTTTATTTTTTACTCCACTTTTTGAGAATTAAATTACATCATTTTACAACCTACAGGATAGTTACCTAAAATAAATATTAACACAAAATAGGCATATAAAGCAAATAACAGTTTAAAATTCTTAACCGATCTTTTTACTAAACTATGAACTAAAAACTAACCTAAAAGTCATTGTCCTCACTAATCAAACTACGATGAACAGAGCACCTGTCTGTTCTTAACTCACTGCTACTCTATAATGAACCCTCTCCGTACACGCTATCGGCTTAAAATAGCATAACTCGACACTGGTATGACTACTGGACAGCTTAATAAAACCAACATTTTAATGCAGCTGTCCAAATTAATACGAGTACTTGGATAGGCTTAAATACTTAGCAATAATGAGCTTACGAAGTCGCAAGACCACTTTAGCAACAACGATATCAAGTTTGCCGCTCATATAGACCGGTTGATCCATTTTTTCCGATCGCCAATAAATAAATGATTAAAGTTGATGTAATAGTTCATACAATGGGTGAGTTTTTGTATGGAAACTAATTAATCCCAGATCTGATATAATTTGGAACATTATAAAAATAGAAGAATTTGTTCGTCATAATTCTTAGTATTGGCACAGTATAAACTGAATTATCTTGTTAATTATACTGGATATGCGTAATATGGCCGGTAATTATCACACAGCACCACCTGGCCCCAAATAAGCTTGTAATAGGGGAACCAGCAGCTAATACAATAGTTTTTTTTTTTTGTAAATACATACTTATAATAATAAACACCAAACACCCAGATGCTAGCCAAACACAAATGCTTACCCTGGCGGGATCGAGTCCGCGACCCCTCGTGTAGCACTCAGATTACTAACCACTAGACCAGAGGTCTTTTCTTCATTTTTAAGCTTTTATACTTTTTTAATTTTATGACTAATCAGGAGTGGTATTTTTACTTTTATGTTATACTAGCTGTTTTCCCCTCGAATTCGGTTGTGTATCAATACAAAATATAGCCTATTTTACTCAGTGATAATGTAGCTTTATAACGGCAAAAGATTTTTTGAAATCGGTCCAGTAGTTTCGGAGCCTATTAAAAACAAAGAAACAAATCTTTTCTTTATAATATTAGTGTCGATAGATACGAGCTTTTAGTTTTAACATACATATAAAAGAGAGGTAATGTACGTAGCATGTCAAATAAGTATAGTATGAGAAACAGCTGCATTATAGTAGGCATCGAATCCGTGAGTCGCACAAAAAACCGGCTAAAATGCTTTGCCCAAATACGGCAAACGACTTCTAAAGAATTTACTCAATTCACGAACACGTCACAATATAGAGATTTAAACAGTGCCTATGTTCTTAAATATATTACGTTATGTATTTTATCACTTGACACATTGTATTTCTAAATAACAATAAAACCACTCTTGCGAGGTTTTTTTTATACCATTTTTGTCACACTTTAAAAAAAAAATACCTACTCGTACGTTAACAATGTTAACTGGTCGGTAGTTGTATATCTGACACTGCCGTGGTGTCTACCTAGCCACACTCGAATACTGTGCCAGTAGCATGAACTTTTTCGACAACGTTTTCGTATTGCCATCGACTATTTTTGTATTGGAAAATGAACAGCGCTGCGGCGGTGAAAAGTGGAACTAATAATTAGTATGAAAATTTTGACATTTCGCGAGTTACGATTTCGAATACGTTGTCGACAATGTTCCTGCTACCGGCACAGACTAATCACCGAATGCGAGTGAATGAGTGTTTACTTTGTAGTTGCTGTACTGCTTTCATCACTCTACTATGACCACGTCTAGTTACAACGACTGCATCACGATATTCCAAAACAAAAACAAGCAAAAATAAACATTAATAAATAGTACAGAGGATTTAATTAAATAAGATTAGATGATAAGATTATTTATTATGACGACTATAACATAATTCTTAGATATTTTATTCTGTGTAGAGGCGACCTTATTTAAAGTCATTTATTACGGGTTATTGACATAAAAAAAAATTATACCACTAAGGTTGCAAACGAGCATACGGCATGATGGTAAGCGGTCATCGCAGCCTATGGACGCTTGCAACACCAGGGGTATCACTCTCGCGTTGTCGACCCATATGTATATTTTGTTAGATATTTTTTGTAATCGTGCTTTGTGGTAAGCGGTTGCCGTGCCCAATGGAAGCCTACAATAATAACCTACTTGTAAAAAATTGGAAAAGCGAAGTATTTCTCATAGTAAGAAACTTCAACCATAGTTACTTTGTTACCTCCAGGTACCGTCTGATGGTAAGCGGTCACCGTTAAAATTTTGCGACGCAAGCTTAATAATGTTGCTATTCCGTGTTACTAACATCGTTAGTCTCCCACGTGAAGCGAGCTTGTTGCTAATAGCGATCGAGATATAACAATGTGTGGGTGGAAATTATACTCGTTTGTGATTTTGCTGCTTTGATAAAAATAATGGATTTATTTATAAACTTGCTGTTTTCCCCGCGACTTCCCCGCTTGTATATTTAATTTAGCTTCCTATCAGCATTTTTTTTAAATCAGCACTTTTGATTTTGAGTTAATTCGTTACATACAAAAATACAAATCTTACCTCTTTATAATATTAGTGTAGAAAGGATTATAATTGAATTAATGGAACATACCAACAGAAGGTGCAGATGAAAACAATCTTATTTTAGAAGGATTTTCAGAACTTTATATGCAAGCACAGGGAGTTTTTTTTACGCTAGTAATCTCATGTATTGTAAGGTTCTATCATCATCATCATCAGCCTATAGACGTCCACTGCTGAACAAAGGCCTCCCCCATAGATAAGGTAAGGTTCTATACGCGATGGTAAACGCTTACCATCAATCACGCCCTACGATTGCTTGCCAAAAATTTATGATATCTTGGTTTATTAGTACAATCTTCAGTTTTAATATCTGCCACACATTTTCAAATTACTGGTAACGGATATTATCGCATAAAAAATATTGTATTAAATAAATAGACAATGGTGTCGATTCTGTTGTACCAAATCATTAAACTATAGTTTGATAAAAATAATATTTGACAGGTCTAAAAGTATTGCCATCCTTAATTAACCCCGCATATGAGAAAGGGATCGCAAGACTTTAAGACCTGTCAAATAAGTTAAGTTAAGTAATTTGACAGTTCTAAAGGTATTGTTGTTACCCACATTAATACTACAACCAGTTATCACTTAAAAGCCCGCGTCTCTATTCCAAAAAAATCTTTAAAAAAGCAATATTGTGCTGTATCTCTGACTGACATTTGTACCACAAAAAACTATTAAACCCATATTTATCAGAAGGTCGTGAACCGATCGTGTTGCATCATACATTTTAATGAATGCGCCTCATTCATTCAAATCAGGAACGGATTGAATATAAAAATAAAAGCTTTAAAAGATAACACACGTGCAGGGTTAAAAAAAGCTAGTCTTGCACGTGCAATGTAAAGAACTACATATTGCTTGGAGTTTTTGGCGGGAATCAGGCGGAGCGGTTGAGATTTTTTCCAGAGTGTCGTAAATTGTGTTATAGTGATCTTTAATGTGTATTTTTGGTGTCGATATGTGCAGTAAAGTTTCATTTAGTGACTGATTTATAGGAGCATTGGAAATAATGCCATAATACGACTTTTGGGTTAAGTGATTTATCATTTTGGTCAATAGGTCACCTCTAATCTAAAGGCGTGTTACGATCTGCTACTGCCGTGGGTTGTCTCCAGAAACTCCATTGGGCGTTAGAATGCATGACACTAGGCATTTTAATGCGGCAAACACGAGAAAGTTTGCAACATGAAAATTCTCTAACACTCGACACTGGCAAAAATAGTCCCTGAAGGGATTGATTGCCATACTTAGGAAGAAGAAGAAGAAGAAGAACTACATATTCTGTATATATAAAAGACTAGCCCCCCCCCCCCCTTCCGGCTTCGCACGGGTAGACATTTATCAAATATGTTGTCTACCCGTGCGAGGCCGGGGCGAGCAGCTAGTATAATATATAGCCTATGTTACTCAATGATAATGTAGCTCTCTAACGGTGAAAGATTTTTTGAAATCGATCCAGTTTCGGAGCCTATTCAAAATACAAATTATTCCTCTTCATAATATTAGTATAAGAAGTAAAGAAGAAACTAACTGCTTGACATAACAACGCACAGCCTTAACGGCTGGGGTTAGCTACTGGAAATTTCGACAGTACGTACCTTTTATGACAAAGGCATCCACTAATGAAGGGTAATTGAAAATACCACCCCTAAGGGGGTAAAAACTATAGCAATCAATACTCTTCAAGGGCTTTTTGCCAGTGTTAGGGAATTATCAAGACAACATTTTTATCGTTTATTGCATTAAAATGCCTAGTGATGACACTATTTTCCGTTGATCAGCGGAAGATCAGCGCTGATTGTCCGTCACAGGCCATCTAGCACATGCTGAGTTGGAACCGTTTCGTAACGACACTAGGTTCTTCCTCTACAAATGTCTTCCTCTTTATATGTTTCGTGTTGTTATGAATAAATATTTTTTCTTTCTTCTTTAATTCTAAGGCTTATTGGAGTTTCTGGAGACAATCCACGGCAGTAGCAGATCATATCATGCCTTTAGGTCAGAGGTAACCTGTTGACCAAACGTATCATTTCTAATCTTCCTATAAATATGTAAATAAAGCTTATGCAAAACGCTATGGTGTTTCGTAGATAAAGCAGCGATAAAACCTACAGAATGAAGTACCTAAAACAATTCGTCATCTAAGGCAAACACATCGACAAACAGACACCCTATTTGTTATGCAGATCACGTATTATATAACCAACACGTGTTCAATGGACGTTTTTATTCTCACAGGCCTCAACCACGTCACACTTCATACAAAAACTCCCATGACTCAATGCTGTACCGGTTAACATTGAAAAGATTATTAGATTTTTTGTTCTTGATTGCTCCAGTTTGTCTTAATAATGGTGTCGATTCTGTTGTTCAAAATTACTAAACTTAACTAATTTGACAGGTCTAAAAGTCTTGCTATCCCTTTCTCATGTGCGGGGACGAATAAGGATGGCAATATTTTTAGACCTGTCAAATTAGTTATGTTTAGTAATTTTGAACAACAGAATTGGCACCTTTATCTGCTTATGTACCTGTTAAGTTCAATGTACATAATCAATCAATCGATCAGGGATCTACAATTAAATATGGATTGCAGAGAAACTAATTATTTTTATTTTTTCTTCACACATCCATTCTAATAATATATTGTCTGAGTCAGTGGCCCATAACCAGTGGTTCTATGACCACTTCTCTGAACTTACCCGAAGTGATCAGCGAAGCTACATGATAAATATGAAATTAAAATACTGTTTGCCTTGAACTGTTGTATGTTTGTTTTATTCATATGAATCTAGCTTCTGCCCGTGGCTTCCCTCGCGTAAAATTAACGTATTGTCTAAAATAATAATACATTAGAGGAATCTAGTCCCTTTACTCTTCGGCTTATCCTTTTAGTGCCATGGGTTGAAACGAATTCTAAGGCTTTAAAATCACATTTACTAAAATCGTTTTATACGAATAAGAACTGCTACATTCCACGCCTAAACTGATAACAACTTTAAACATTTGTATTTATTTAGTTCCAATAATATTTACATAAGAAATGTTTGACACCGAAGTGTTAATTCGAGAAGCATGTATTTTGCAACTCTGATGTAATCGGCGGATGTTCCGACCAACATTTTGACCTTTTTAACAATAAATGACGTTACTAAATGATTTGAAGATTAAATGCAAAATGGAGATTCTTTTTAATTTACAAACAAATATACTTAAACTAGCTGTTATCCGCGGCTTCGCCCGCGTTGTTTTAGAGAAAAAAAAAAGGAATTATGTAAGAAGAGCATTCTCACTGAACTGATTAAGACGATATACGAACTTTCAACTCCTATTTCACCCCCTTAAAGAATTTTTTTTTAAACAAAATATATACTATGTCCTTCCCAAGGTTAAAATCTATCTCATTGACAAATTTCATTACGATCCGTTCAGCCGTTCGGTCGTAAAAAGGTAGCAAACAAACAAACAGTTACTTTCGCATTTATATTTTAGAAATAGCGCTGTATAGACAAGCAAGTTTCCAAAGCTCTCGCTACGAAGACAATCTTAAAAATAAAATTAGTCATAGGTATATCTATCTCTATCTAAAAGTCATCTTTTATTTTTAAATGCCACTTGACCAAAGTTGGGTCAAACCATGCAAATGTGCAAATAAACACGGGAAATAGCGGAAACAATATCTCCTATCTCGGATTAGGAAGTTTGTTTATAGCCGAGAGGACAAATGACATGACCATAAAATATACGTCTTTGATTTTTATATAAGTACAAATATTCAAGTCATCTTCGATTTATAAGGCAGACATCGATAAAGTAAAGGTTGACAACAATGAGTAAAACACTAAAGATGTTAGCAAGATTTTTTTATGTTATTGTTTTATGTAAAAATGTCAGCAAATTTTAAATACAACCAAGTGTTTTGAAGTCGGCAGAAATGAAGTTGAAAGATTCCGTTACATTCATAAATAGATCTTAACATCTCTATAATATTTTACTCCTATATATTGACATCGTTAGATTTAATTTATTTTTGTTGGCCTATGAGCATGAATAATTTGCGACAACGTTTTCGTATCGCCTTCGACTATTTTTGTATTGAAAAATGAACAGCGCTGCGGTGATGAAAAGTGGAACTATAAATTAGTATGTCAATTTTGACAGTTCGCGAGTTACGTTTTCGAAGTCGAAAAATGTTCCTGCTACAGGCACTGGCTTCATCGTATGTGGATTTGTAAACCTTTTTTTAAAGTGGCAAGAAGCGTACGGCTTGATGGTAAGCGGCTACCGTAGCCTATTGACTCAGAGATCCACTGTAGCCCTAGCAAGAATAATTTTCGACTACGTATCGTATTGCTTTCGACTATTTTTGTATGGGAAAATGAACAGCGCTGCGCCGGCGAAAAGTGAAACAAAAAATTAGTATGACCATTTTGACATTTTGACAGTTACGTTTTTGAACACGTAGTTGAAGGATGTTCCTGCTACCGGCATTGATGTGATATTAGAAACAGAAGGTACACACTAGCCATAGAATTAAAACACTTCTGCGATGCGACAGAAACCATGAAACTACAACGAAACTGCTTAACAATAAACAATTACGTGTAACAAACTATTCCCACACAACACGATTATATGTAATTGAACGAAAATCCTTGGTTTTAAGGCTTTGATATAAATCTTAAGGTTGCGCAGAGCCGAGGCTTTGTCAACAAAAAATTTGGTTTGTCATTCGTTAATTAAGTTAAGAAGTATATTGCAAAATTTGATGATGACTTAAATTTGATGTTACAATTATAATCTTACTAGCGCTGAATGTGTAGCTAAGCGCAAATCTCGAGAGCGGCTGAACCGATTTCTCTAATATTTTTTTAGAATATTCCTTGAAGTACGTGGATGGTTCTTACGGAGAGAATATTTTAAAAAATGCCTGATAAATTCTAAAAACGGGCAGACAAAATATTTGATAAATATCTACCCGTGCAAAGCCGGGGCGGGCCGGTAGTTATACATAAAAACTTTCCTCTTGAATCACTCTATCTATTAATGAAAACTGCATTAAAATCCGTTGAGAAGTTTAAAAGATCTAAGCGAACAAACTGCGCAAGCAACTTCATTTTATACTATGTGAAGACTTTACCTTTACGGCAGTAAAAACTATGTGTTTTTATTATTGAACCAATCATCCTAAAAGGTTTATTACAGCTTTGGCCTACCTTCCTCATGCATCGACCCGTAAGTTAGTTGTTTATGATTGCGTTCAGACCAAGTTCAGACAGGAAAAAGAGACGAATTTGTTTTATAATAAGAAAGAAAGAAAAAGAAAGACGAAAGAAAAACATTTACTCATAACAACACACACATATACGAAAGGAATACAAGTGTAGAAGAACATCGTGTCATTATGAAACGGTCCCAACTCAGCATGTCCTGGATGTCTTGTGAAGGACAACCAGCGCTGATCTTCCGTTGGGACCGGTCCGTGACGTCACTAGTGTCACAGATAATTGTCACAATATAATATGTAGTGATGATAAATTCTATGGACGATCAATTCAACGGCTTTGCGTTACTGATAGCTAACGCGAGGTCATAGTGACGATCAATCAAAGCGATCAATTGTATGATATTAATTGTTTAGAGATTGAGGTTTTATTGAAGGTTTAGCACCTTGTGGAGGATGGTTTGCTATTGTTTGCGATATTTCCGGCGTTTTGACAAGGTCCACTGAAGTTTGAGAACTTATAAACATTACGAATCTCTAGAAGAAATTTGTTACAAATTGTTATATCATGATTGTTACACGAAAAAAGACAGAGCACTGAGTTTCTTGCCGGTTCTTCTCAGGTGGCTTTTTTCGGAAGCGGTGGTAATTTAGACCTTCATACGTACCATATTAGGGCCTAAACTGAATAAATGATTTTTGATTAAGATTTTGAATCTACCTTTTCGGCTGTCATTCTTTCAGGGTCGACTACGCGCGAGTAATACCCCTGGTATTACAAGCGTCCATCCATAGGCTTCGGTAACCGCTTACTTGCTTTTTATCCTAAGGGTGCGAACATAAATAATAAATCAATCTGAGAAGTAGGCAACCCTGTGGTTGATATTATTATGAATAGTCCCGAAATGCCGTTGATAGATGAACAAACAGTGAATATATATGGAAACAAGTCGTCTGCATTAGATATCCATTCATCTTAACTGAATAAGTCATCGTTTGTTGAGAAAGTCATTCGGACAATGTTTTGCTAGATGGAATTGCGTTGCAAGATATCGTATGGAGAGACAAATAGTTCTGTTTTCTTCGCAATGAAATGGAAATTAAATCGTTTATTCATTTAAGGCCCAAGGCCTACGTTAAGTTGGGACCGTTTAATGACAATGTTGGCGAGCGCCAACCATTGCGCGGAGTGACATAAAACAATTGCCGTTCTAGGTCTGTGATTCGGTAAAGATACTTTTTATGTAGGCTGTGGTTTTTTTAGGCTCTGTGATGCTGTTCAGACTAAATTGTATTAAAACGAGTGTTAATTTCTAAAATTGTTATAAAAGGTGAATAAACCATATAAGCTGTCGCCGATTGTGTTTATTTATTCATCACCAAGTCGAGGGAATCGTTTACAAAGTGGTCTTCGAGCCGGATCGTTTGTTAACCGCGCGTGAAACCCGGCACAACTCGACGCCATGTTCTCGACTCCACCGCCGCGCAAAGTCATAACCCGGAGTGTGACAAGAGAACAACAACGAGTGGAACAGGGTGATCGCCTTCCTGCAGAGAATACAGCGCGACTTGCAATGTCTGAAATACTCCCGATGCGAGAAAAGCCCCCATCACGAGCACACACGGAAGGCGGTATCAAACATCAATTAACGGTTTTCCACGACAATGAGTCAATAAAATCCTCGCGTAAATCATCATATGAGTCAAGAAGAAAACAATTAGAGCTTGAGGCAGCCGAGGCTAGAGCTAAAATAGAAAAGGATTTGATAGAAAAGAGATTGGCGGTCGACCTCGCCGTTTTAGACGACGAGTGTTCACAACAAGACCAGAAAATCCAAAGATGTGACCGAACAGAATCAATTAGAGTTGAAGATAAGGTCGAGCAGTGGATGGAGAGCAGTCAACTGGATGCACAGGATCCCCCCGCGGTCGACACGACCGCGCCATCACACATCCAGCAACTGGCGAGCGCACTGAAAGATGCCCTGACGATCGCCGCCTGTCAGTCCCAGCCACAGCCCCAATATTCAGAGCTACTGACACGGATGGCCACATCCAGAGACCTACCATTGTTTTTTGGTGATTCACTAGATTGGCTCCAATTCTACGAAATGTACCGAGAATCGTCAAGTTTATGTAAGTACAGTGATAGTGAAAATATACTACGTCTGAGAAGATGCCTACGTGGAGAAGCGAGGGAAACGGTGAGTTCACTTTTGTATGGTAACACATCACCGGAGGCAATACTAGAAGCTTTACAACTCCGCTATGGAAGACCTGAGACAATTATTGCAAAGATAGTTGCACAACTGAAAAAAATAAACCCGCTGCCCTCTGCCTATCACAATGAAATAGTAAATTTTGCACTTAAAATTAAGAATTTTGTTGCCGCTGCAAAAGCAATTAAACAGGATGATTATCTAAGGAGCCCAGAACTAATAACAATTGTTGTATCTAAATGCCCCAGTACTCTTATCACAAAGTGGGTTGATTATTATCATACATCTGATACAGGCAAACCAAAGCTAGTATTGTTTGCAGAGTTCTTACATAGTGAAGCAACAAAGGTTGCAGTGGCCGGGGTAAGTCATATATGCAGCCACTCAGATCAAAGAAAACGTTCAGACGAACGCCCTACTGCTAGACCACAGTCTGTTCTGCTGCAAACTAATAGTGATGGATATTTAAAATGCAAGTTTTGTCACATAAGCAACCACCCATTACCAAATTGCATCCGCTTTAAAAGGGCTTTACGAAGAGACAGATGGAGATTTGTGAAGGCAAATAAAATGTGTTTTAAATGTTTGCTAGACCGACATGACAACAACAACTGCCCTGCAGCCGCCTGTGACTTCGACAACTGTGGTCTACCCCATCACCGCCTACTGCACTGGCCAGCATCAAAACAGCAACCAAGCGGCGCACCAGGACTTGCCTATGATCCTGACCCTGCCACTGTAGCCACAGTCAGCGATAACACCATTTATGACCACGAGGATGACTGTGAGGAGAGTATTGAGCCATGTGAAACGGTAACAAACATAAATTTACCTAAAAACAAAGTCTTCTTAAAAGTTGTGCCAGTGAATATACATGGACCTAATGGTATTGTGCCCACTCATGCACTACTCGATGATGGTGCAACAGTGTCCCTGGTGTCACGTAGCATAGCCGATCTTGTGGGACTACATGGACAATCAGAGACAATATGTGTTCGTGGTGCATGGGACGGTAATGAACTGTCTAGTCTAAGTGAAATTGTTGAATTTGGTATAAGTTCTCCATTTAATAACAATAAGTCATACAATATTCGTGCTCGCAAGTTGAATGAGTTGTGTTTGCCTGAGCAAAAGTTGTGTAAAGTAGATGTAAACAATTATAAACACCTGATTTCTGTGCAACAATTTGTGAAAGATGTAAATGCTACACCTCAGATTTTGATTGGTCAGGATAATTACCACTTGCTTGTACCTCTTAAAACTGTGCTAGGTAAATCAAATGAACCCTGCGCTACACTAACACCTTTGGGTTGGTGTATCCACGGTGTTTTTTCATCATCATCGCGTCCCGGCGACTTGTGTACGACCGAGGAGCGCGCGTTGCTGACAATAATGCACGCGCCACCGCGCTCCGGCGGCGCTCGCCTCACTCTCCACCCAGTGCGCCCCGCGTGCGCATCACCCCACGCGCTTACAGGTATGTCCTCAACCCTATTTAGCACTAACGAAAATATTGCAACCGAGCTCACAGTAAGTGACCAGTCTGACAAAGGAACAAGCTCACCAGAACTTGAGCAGCTGATTCGGAAACATTTCGCTCTCGACGCAATCGGTATTAATTCTAATCCAAGACAAAATACTGAAGAGGCAAAGGCCATTAAAAGCTTAGATGAAACTTCTAAAATAGTGGATGGTCAGTGGGAAGTCGGACTACCCTGGAAAGGCGAAAGCAACATGCCAGACTCATATCAGAATGCATACAGACGCTTGAAAACACTTGAACGCAAAACACGAATTAATACCGAATTTAAAACGAAATATGAACAAAGAATTGAACATCTTTTTCAGAACAATTATGCACGGCCACTGAAGGAGGAGGAGGCAGCGACGCGAACCTGGTACCTGCCTCACTTCGGCGTGTATAACCCGAACAAAGGGAAGCTGCGCCTTGTATTCGACGCTGCTGCTGTGTCCGGTGGTGTCTGCCTCAACGACTACCTACTGCAAGGCCCAGATCTGCTGGAGTCGCTTCTGGGCGTCATGCTTCGCTTCCGTGAGAATATTATCGGAGTCTCAGGTGATATCAAAGATATGTTCCTAAGAATTAAAATACGTCCCGAAGATCAACATGCTTTGCGCTTTCTTTGGAGACACAATCAAACTGAACCTATAAAAAAATGCGTGATGACATCGCTGATATTTGGCGCTAATTGTTCGCCCTTCGTCGCGCAATACACCAAAAATAAGAATTCTATAAGATTCAAAAACGAAAAGCCCGAAGCAGTCAATGCTATAATAAAAAACCATTATATGGATGACTATTTGGATTCTTTTGAAAATGAAGAGAGCGCAAAGCGGGTGATTAAGGATGTGGCATGGATTCATGAGCGGGGAGGTTTTCAAATGCGAAACTGGACCTCCAACAATTCGGAAATATTTACTGATATGCCTAAAGAAGATTTAAGTGAGTCTGCTACTAAGCAAAATTTTCCCGAAGATGACTTTGAGAGAGCGTTAGGGCTGCTGTGGTATCCAACAAGCGACACTTTAGGTTTTAACGTAACGCTTCATCGCATACCAGACCAAATTATAAAATGTGAACGAAAACCAACTAAAAGAGAAATTCTTCGTGTAGTCATGTCAATTTTTGACGTTTACGGTTTCTTGACTCCGTTTACAATGCAGGCTAAAATAATTATCCAACAGACATGGAAGCTCGATATTGATTGGGATCAGCCCATCACTGATAGCTTGTTCGTGTCATTTCGGGAATGGATCAAGCAATTAGATCACATAAGGAGTATTCGCATACCAAGGTGGTATTTCCAATCAGTTAATTCAGAATTCCAAAGCAATCAATCTATGAAAGACGACTCATACACCTTGGAATTGCACGTATTTTGTGACGCGTCGCCGGCAGCTTACGCTGCGGTTGCATATTGGCGCTTGTCTCACAACAATAGCGTGAGTGTATCGCTGGTCGCGAGTAAGGGTCGTGTAGCCGGCATAAAACCTACGACGTCCGTACCTCGGCTAGAACTTCAGGCAGCTTTGCTTGGCTGCCGCCTTGCGGAAAATATAGTTAAAGAGCATAGATATAGAGTTGATAAAAAGTACTATTGGACGGACTCCACAACCGTATTGCACTGGATACGGGACAATACAAGAAGCTACAAGACATTCATAGCTAACCGGTTAGGAGAGATTGATAGCCTGAGCGAAATAACACAGTGGCGGTATGTGCCAACTGAACTGAATGTTGCTGACGTTGCTACTAAACCATGTAAGTTGGACTTGTCTGCGGACAGTGAATGGTTTCAGGGTCCTAAATTTTTGCATCAAAAAAGCGATCACTGGCCCGCGGACCCTTCACAACTGAAAAATGAAATTAATGACGCTGTATTAGAGAGAGTATACACTGTGAGTCACGTTAGTAACACTAGCAATAACTTACCCATTCCAGAACCGGGCAGATTCTCCACGTGGACGCGCTTATTACGCAGTACTGCTGCTGTGTTGCTGTTCATACAAAAATGCAAGAAGAGAGTGAGGCACATAGATACAGAGCTGATGGCAAAGGCGGAAGAACTGCTGCTCCGTTTTTCCCAGCAGTCATCCTTCAGCGAAGACATTAGCCTTTTGAAAGAGGGTAGACAGGTGTTGAAGGACAGTCGCTTACGCGCGCTGACGCCCAGCATTGACGACCGTGGCTTACTGCGAGCAGACGGGCGTATTGGCGCCGTCAAGCAGATGAACAATAACTTCATTCGCCCGTTTATACTCGATGGAAAGGATTACGTAACTAGGCTGATCATCAAACATCACCACGAGCGAGCTGCTCATGCTAATAATGAAACGGTGATCAACAACTTACGCCAGAGATACTGGATAATAAACATACGACCTTCTGTACGATCCGTAGCATCAAGCTGTGTATACTGCAGGATAAGGAAAGCAAACCCTGTTCCGGCACGAATGGGAGACTTGCCTGAAGCACGCCTATCACACCACCAACGACCATTTACCAACTGTGGCATCGATTTGTTCGGTCCTATCGACGTTGCAGTCGGCAGGCAAAGAGTGAAAAGGTACGGAGTTCTCTTTACGTGCATGACTATCCGAGCTGTTCACGTGGAGGTTGTGTCGTCGCTGGCTACGGACTCGCTTATAATGGCGTTACGGCGAATGGCCGCCCGACGGGGATGGCCAAGAAAGATATTCTCCGACAATGGAACCAACTTAAGAGGAGCTGACACCGAGCTGCAGAGATGTTATAAAGAGCTGAACTCAGATTACATCAACGAGTATGCTACCAATCTGGGAGTCGACTGGCAGTTTATTCCTCCAGGAAGCCCACACATGGGGGGAGCGTGGGAGCGACTCATACGCAGCGTGAAGACGGCTCTACGAGTCATACTCAAAGAGAGAGCCCCCCGTGAAGAGGTTCTAGTTACACTGCTATCTGAAATAGAAAATATGATAAATAGTCGACCACTTACCTATGTTTCAGTAGATCACCGCGACGTGGAAGCGTTGACTCCCAATCATTTTCTAATTGGAACTTCTTCTAACTTGCCGCCTCCAGGGGTTTTCTTTGATGGCGATTTGAGTCTAAGGCGACAATGGAGAATCGCTCAACGTCTTAGCGATATGTTTTGGCAAAGATGGATTAAAGAAGTACTGCCTACCTTAATTCCAAGAAAGAAGTGGGATCGTGAAGGAAATCAGCTAAAGATAGGAGACATCGTTTACGTAGTAGACCCAGCCTTACCGCGTAACACTTGGCCTATGGGAATGGTGGAGCAGACCCACCCGGGAGCTGACGGCAGGGTCAGGGTGGTCGACGTTAGGACTCGGAGGGGCATTATGAGGCGTCCCGTGACCCGTGTAGCGCTTCTTCCAATCGGTGATGAGTGTCGTTAGGGCGACACTGGGGGGAGAATTGTTGGCGAGCGCCAACCATTGCGCGGAGTGACATAAAACAATTGCCGTTCTAGGTCTGTGATTCGGTAAAGATACTTTTTATGTAGGCTGTGGTTTTTTTAGGCTCTGTGATGCTGTTCAGACTAAATTGTATTAAAACGAGTGTTAATTTCTAAAATTGTTATAAAAGGTGAATAAACCATATAAGCTGTCGCCGATTGTGTTTATTTATTCATCACCAAGTCGAGGGAATCGTTTACAGACAAGATAATATTATTATTGTCCTATACTTGTCGTCTGTCGTAATTTTGTTGTTATGATTAAATGTTTTCCCTTTCTTTCCTTGGGGCGCGATAAATAACGTCACATCGAGTCGTCGGAGATCGACACAAAACTCGCTCAATCTCTCTTGGGAGAGAAGTGACTCGACAAATATTTCATACAGGTCCGCCACGTCAAGTTGTTTTCCTTAAATAGTGAAATTGCGAGAGAACTGGGTTAAATTAAATAAAAATATTTTATTTCAAATTAATCCAACGCAATCAAGCGTACAGTATACGCGTAGAGTGTACACAAAGAAGCGTATTTTGAAAAAGCCCATGTGGTAATCGTGGTATTGAAAGGGGTCGAGCAAAATCTCACGACATTACACTATGTGGACTTTACATTTGTTGGACTCTAAACAGTGTATAGTCCAAATCTTATCTATTGTGCGATATATATGTATGTTCCTGCCCATTTGAGCTTTGCAATAGTATGATTAACATACACAACCTTTGAACGCAGTAGAGTGTTCTATGTGGTTCTTAGTAAGAAGCTCTCGAAACCTTGTGTCGGTGTGTGTGCGTGAGTTCTGGCCGATTTCAACAACGGCGACGGCTTTAACTCCTTAATCGGTACTCGCAATAAAACCTTACTCATCGCAGAAACAATAACACATCTGAGTAGTGTAATTACTCTAATTAGACTGCGATCGAGTAAAGGAGATACCGTCCGTCCCCCGTAAGGCAGCTCCAATTTTCGGGCTATAATATTAGGTCCTTACATATGAAATTGGCGTTTTGTATGGGAGGAACAAAAAGTCGAATATTTTTTAATATAATATATTTAATTAATCAAAGTATGAACCATTATTTTCTATGCACTTTTGCCATCTCATAGGTAGTTCATTGATCCCTTTACTAAAAAAACCAGTCGGACGGGAATCAATAAAATCTTTGAAGGCGATTTGGACTGCCCCATCGGAGTTGAATTTTTTCCCTTGCAAGAAGTTATCCAAATTTCGAAAAAAATGGTAATCTGTTGGAGCAAGGTCCGGGGAGTACGGAGGATGTCTTAGACTTTCCAATTGAAGCTCTTCTAATTTAGTAGCCGTCTGTAGCGCAGTGTGTGGTCTAGCGTTGTCGTGAAGCAGCAGTGGCGTGGAGCGATTGACCAGCCTAGGTTGTTTAGCCGCTAGCTTTTCCATCATGGTTTGCAATTCCTGACAATAGACATCAGCCGTAATAGTCTGGCCAGATTTGAAAAAACTGTAATGAACAATACCGGCACTAGTCCACCAAACGCTTACAAGTAACTTTTTTGGGGTTAATTTTCGCTTGGGGCAGGATTTGGCTGGCTGGCCAGGATCTAACCATTGCGCTGAGCGCTTCCGATTATCGTAAAGAACCCATTTTTCATCACAGGTAATGATTCGGTTTAAATACCTTCATTATTGTGCCGGTTTAGTAATGTAACGCAGCAGTCGACGCGCGTTTGCCGGTTTGTTTCAGTCAATTCGTGAGGTACCCACCTTTCAAGCTTTTTAATCTTCCCAATTTGCTTCAAGTGAATTAAAACAGTTTTATCACTAACATTGCAGCCTGCAGCTAACTCGGACGTGGTTTGCGATGGATCCGCTTCCACAATAGCCTTCAACTCTTCATTATCAACTTGAGTCTCAGGCCGTCCACGGGGCTTGTTCTGCAGGTCGAAATTTCCAGAACGAAAACGTTGGAACCAAAAACGAACTGTGTTTTCTTTTGCAACACGACCGCCATACACATCATTCACCCTTCGAGTTGTTTCCGCAGCACTAGTGCCACGGCGGAACTCGTACTCGTAAATAATGCGATATTTAAGGTTTTCCATTTTGTAAAATGAGTGACGCAAACAGAAAAAAACAGAAGAAAAAAAACAAATGAATGACGATCATCGAAGCACAAATACATGAGTCTATAGCTGTACAAATTTGAATTTGGAATTCCTTACCAAAGAGGAGAAATTCGTGATTAAAGTGGCCAGTACGAAAAACGCCAATTTCATATGTAAGGACCTAATATATGTATAACAATAATCACAAATAACTTGCAGATACCATAATGTATTGTAGGGGCGTTAATAAACACATCATCTTCTCCAAAAACAATAATAAATAACATACTTTACACGTAAATAAAACCTTTTTCACAATAAACCAGAGCACGTGATGACGTAACCCTTACGTCAGAGTTATGCACTCCCACGCATTGTTCACAATACATTTTGTAGCTCTGCGGAAACCTGCCGTTTTGTTGGGGCATCCATTTTTGCAATAATTAATTATGTGTTACACTACTTTTCCTGGTTTCAAGTAGTGTTCGTTGTGTATTATACAACAAGCAGAAGATATGTTTGGAACATATTAACAGCTAACTACACTGCCTCACTCCGAATCCGTACTAATATTATAAATGCGAAAGTAAATATGTTTGTTTGTGTGCTCTTCAGGACTAAACAGCTGAAAGGATCGTAATAAAATTTGACAAGGAGATAGATTATATCCTGGAGAAGGACATAGGCTACTTTTGTCTAACAAATGCAGACGAAATCGCGGGTAACACCTAGTACATTTATACTTACCTATACAAGGGCGGCAATATTTGTATTTTTTTAACCTATTGTAGCGAATGCTCAATTCGTAGGTATTATTCCGGTACATGTCACAGTGGTTCAGAATTAATGTATGAATGATTAAACTGAAATTTATTTATGAATTCCAATTCAGTCATAATTTATTGTTTCCAACTCAAGAGCTCCACCTACGCCTAGGTTTGCAAATGTTCTGCCTTAATGTAATCTAACGCATTTTTCTCTTTATCTTACCTTTAACTCACTGTTGTTTAAAAAAGTTAAGTGTAAAGTAATTTAAGATTACCCTGTAAAGTCAATTTTCATCTCAATGAAAGTAGTTTAGAAGCTTTGAAAATTCATACGGCGGGGCAATGCTGCCAGTCTGCTTGGCACCCTCCCGCGTGACAATTAGGGGAAAAGTGTTTTTTTATTTTTTATATATATTAGGTTACTTCTTTTTCTTTTCCTTTAGTTTTAGTTTGTATTATTATTAGCCTAAATTGTACTTAGTATAATTCAGATTTTGTTCTAATAAATGAAATGGAACAAGGTAACAATACTAAGAGATATTAACTATTACAGCTTAACAGAAAAGAAAAGCGGCTTGTATACAACAAATGGTAGATAGTACTTAAAATTGTTAGAAAAAAAACATGAACAAGTAAATGTATCTGTATAGCTTTGAAAATCTCAAAATTTTAATGACACAAAAACAATAAGCTTTAAAACGGAATTTCAATCGAAATCACAGACACTTAAACCTAATTTATTTGTGTATGTAGGTGCCAGTATTCTGTACAAGTGAAGTCAAATGTCACAGTTTCCACGCAGTGACGCAACAACAATGTGTTGATGAGGAAAGTTATGTGTTGGGAGCTTAATATGAACATTACCCTCATTGGGTACTCAGATACCTCATATAGAGGTCGCCTATAATATCTCTTTGATCTATCTGACCTTCATTCAAAACTTGTTAGGGTTGGCACCCAATTTGAGATAAAATATGTGCTGCGAATAGTGCGAATATCGGTAACTGAGTTTTGAGGTAAGATAATTTAAAATGTAGTTAATTAAGTTTTGTAGTGAGTGAGGTATCCAGAGCTCCTCGACTACTACAGTGAGTCCTCATCAACAACATGGTTGGCAACGCGTTAGCGATATCCCTGGTATTGTTAACGGATTGGCTTCGGTGACTGCTTACCATCAGGTGGCCCGTATGCTTAATTGCCACCTTCATTGCCACTGGTAGAGCGTGGAACTTTTAGAGCGTCTTTTTTTTTAATCGCTAAGGTGGCACATAAGCATGCGGCCCACCTGATGGTAAGCAGTCACCGTAGCCTATAGCCGTTATCAATATCAGGGGTATCACTAACGAGTTTTCAACCATCTGGTTTCTTGCAGAATATCTCTCCCGCTTTAATTTACGACTATAATAATTCTCTACATTGTCGACTCTTGCGCACATAATATTTTGTAATCCAAATAAAAATCAACGTATTTATTTTACATAATAAAATATCAGCGCATAAATGCCAAGATTATTGCCAATACGATGGCAGATTTACATCGGATTTATAATATGCTTCTGTTTTTATTTGTTCAAGATCTAGAAATAAGTAAAGACATTGATGACAGAATAGAACTAAACTAAAACAATAATAATAATCCTATTATAATGTTCATTGACACTAAATTCATTATTTTAACAGCACTAGGCAAAATTTTTGACTACTGATGTTCTATTCCAAGAAGTCTGTTTGGCTATGCTCTTGATGAGGACTGTGCTAGCTGCATTACTACTAGCCCAGCTCCTCGTGGAGCACTTGCAACCTTACTTACCGCAGAATCACAACACTACATCAAAGTAGTGTTATTTGACTGCGGTCTTCTGTAAGGTGCGGTCTTCGGTGAGGTACAGTCCCCAGTCGGGTGGTTCCAATTTTAATTGGAACAAAACCACGGTTGATCCCATTTCGCCCTACCTAGAGGTACTCATTTTATAGATAAAATGAGATTAAAATTGACAAAGATTAACGCAATTTAGCATTAAATCTAAATTTAACACCTATTACCTGGTAGGTATCAATCTTTACACTTATTAAAATACTGAAGAATTGTTTTTTTCCGGTGAACGAATACTTTAAGCTACAGCATCCTTTGCACTCTACATTCACCTCTGGTTTTTTTTGTCACCACCCACTTTTTTTTGTCTTGCTCTTCTATGTACAGTTAGAAGGAAACAGATAATCAGATGAACTGTTATGTAACGATGATTGTTACAATCACAGAGCATTACAGTAGCAGTCAATATAAAGAGCAGTAGCGGTGGATATATATCCTCATGGAGCACTGGCAACCTTACACAACACTACATCAAAGTAGTGTTATTTCACTGCGGTCTTCTGTAAGGCGGAGGTACAGTCCCCAGTCGGGCGGCTCAAATATCAATGGGAAAATCCACGGGAGATCCCAATTCGCCCTACCTCTCTTTTTTAAAACGTTAAGTATACCTAATTCTGTAACTTATCTTTATATATATATATATATATATTTACGCCTTCCCACAAGGGTCCCCGAAGGGGTAAGCAGAGGTGTTACAACACCCACTTTCCACCGAAGATAATTTGGTGCCAACGTGACAGATAGTGAGTCCGTCCGCCCTCTCTTAGGCACTAAATATGTCCTTGAATTTCTTCTCAGACGTATGGTTTCCTCACGATGTTTTCCTTCACCGTAAAGCTCGTGGTGTGACTAATCACTGCACTTAAGTTAGAAAAACTTATTGGTACAGACCGGTGGGATTGGAACTTGCGTCGCATATATCAGACAATGCTTCATACCACAAGGCCACCACGGCTCTTCTTATTCTAATTCAGTAACTACCGGGTTATATTACCACTAAGTAAAAAGTAAAAAACGTCATGATGAGCAACAGGGCGAGAAATCTACCTTCTCCTTCTCCCGTCGCTCTTGACACTTAAATAACATCCACAAGTACCGTAATAAGACTATTTTTCACACTACATTCAGCGTTCGCACCTATTTTATTTACTTAGCGTTCAACGAACTTTACAAGAGCACAATACAAATTTGTCCCAACAAAATAAACCTTATCTCGCTCTAAAAAGCGCTACGTAAGCTGAAATCGTAAATTGGCATGATCATATCCAAACAAAGATAATTTTACACCCAATTTCAAGGTGGATTGGGTTCTAACGACTTAAGTTTAAGGGTGAAATTTGTACGTATCTGTCTTTTCAGGTGTAAAATTACCTTTGTGTTTTTGGTACAGAATCAACGTACGTGACTACGAGAGGAATGGTTGATATTGAATAATATATTTCACAAAAACCAGATTGATTTGACACTCAGTGTTCAAACGTAGCAATTTTAATACCGTTCCAAGTTTGACATGGTTCCAGCTAGTGGGGTAATTGGTCGGTACTTAGGACCGTGTCGAAATGATACCTTATATGATGAGGTTGGATTAGCTACCGGATCTGTATGTGAGGTGTAATTCGCATGCCGTATAGTTATTTGCTCAAGATTCATTACATGAATTTACTTTAAAATCATTTTAATGGCATGTAATATGTATAAAGTAGTAACTAGTAATCCTGCTAGCACAGTGAGTCCTCATCAACAGATTGGTTGGCAACCCGTTAGTGATACCCCGGTATTTCTAGCGGCTATAGGCTACGGTGACTGCTTACCATCAGGTGGGCCGTATGCTTGTGTGCCACTAGCTGTCGTCCTTGACTTTGCCCGCGTAGTAATAGGATATAGGTATAGCCTATGCTACTCAAGACTGTATCTTTATATACATGAAAGAAGTTTTTTTTAATACCAGTTCTATAGATTACTATTCAATCTCTTTATATTAGCTTTTCATCGCGATTAAACCCACGTGGCTTTAACATATATAGCCTATCTTACTATGTGATGAAATAAAATTCCAATGATTTTTTTTTTCTGTACAAAATTGGTATAAACATAAGTATCGTCTCAAGAAATATTCCAAAGGTTTGAGCTTCTTGCGTCCACTTGACTCCATTTAATCTAATCTCAAACCAATTTACAAATTTTCAACACTACACTACGCAAAACGAAATTTCATTCCGCTGAAATGGACCGTTACTAATACGTAGAATATATTTTTAACAATTCGGCTTTGTGGTTCTGTAGAATATTATTGACACAAAACAGATTAAACTATTTACTAAACATATCTTAACCTACCTACTTATAGATAAAAGACCTGACCCAAACCGGAATCATGCGGTAGCGTGCCAAGAATGCTGGCAGCATTGCCACGCTGGATAGCAATGCTGATTCTCTGAGCGAGATATGTTCCAGCACGCCTGTCTAGGGAGGCCTCAACCAGCCGACGTGAGACCTCCTTGAAAAGCTGAAGAGCATCCGGGCCCCAGGGACCCAGAGTTTCAACCGCAAATGCAGAAAATATGTGCCCTGGACCAAGACATGCATATTTCCGGCGCTTGAGGCACTCCTGCTGAACAGTATCGGCGCCGGCCGCCACCGAGGTGCCAGGGAGATGAGACGGAGCCAGGGTATCGACACAAGTTGCATCCCACACCAGGGGCCGACCCAATCTCCATGGCACCAAATATGTAGAATATTAAATTTTGTGTATTTAAAATGCAAAGATTGTAAAAACTACATCAGATTAGTGTTATTTGGCTGTGATCTTTTGTAAGGGTATACCTTATTACGTGCTGACTAACTAAAGCGCCTTCAGCAGCCTTAACAAGAGCAACTTACGACTAAGTATTCGTATCGCTTTCGACTATTTGTAATGAAACATGTGCAAAAGAATGGTGCAACCGTCATACGGAATAAGTCCACTAAATTCCAATTATACTTCATAAAACGGTGAGACTGGTGCCAATTCTGTTGTTCAAAATGATTAAACTTAATTAAATTGACAGGTCTAAAAATATTGCCTTCCTTATTTAAACCCGCATAGGAGAAAGGGATAGCAACACTGAGACCTGTCACATTGGTTAAGGTTACTAATTTTGAACAACAGTGCCGGTAGCAGGAACATTGTCGACAACGTTTTCGTATCGCCTTCGACTATTTTTGTATTCAAAAATGAACAGCGCTGCGGCGGTGAAAAGTGGAACTAAAAATTAGTATGACAATTTTGACATTTCGCGAGTTACGTTTTCGAATACGTTGTCGACAATGTTCCTGCTACCGGCACAGAATCGACACCATTGTGTAGTACTATGTGAAAAAGCAACCTTATTCCAACGTCATACACAATGTCCCATCATAATAACTAGTTTCTTTCTCTCTTTCTAGTTTCTCAAATACCGTTTGACAACGTTACCCGTGGACCCCAAACTGGTCGATTAAGACATCAACGGGCCATTCCGCACGCACGCGCTGCAATCTATATAAAAACTAACAATAGTTCCCGTTGTTTGTCTGTTGTGACCTCTGATCCCTTTGTACAGTACGACGAAACGTAACTTTTTTTAGTCGGCAACGCGCGAGTGATACCCCCGGTGTTGCAAGCGTCCATAGGCTGCGGTAACCGCTTACCATCAGGCGGGCCGTATGCTTGTTTGCCACCTTAGTGGTATAAAAAAAAAAAAACCTTATAAAAACCATGAACGTACGAAGTACCAACATAGGCTTAGAATAATTAAAACTCAAACTAAACAAAGAATATTACATACAAACTATTATGACTAGCTTTATAATATAGCCTATAGCCGCTAGCAATACCATGGATATCACTAAAGAGTTGCCAACCCTGTTGTTGAATTGTGCTAGCAGCATTACTACTAGCGCGGCGTATCCTCGTGGAGCACTGGCAACCTTACTCATCGTAGAAACACAACATTATATCAAATAGTGTTATTTGACTGCGGTCTTCTGTAAGGTGGAGGTACAGTCCCCAATCGGGCGGCTCCAATTTGAATGGAGCAAACCACGGGAGATCCCAATTCGCCCTTTAAAATGTGTAATAGCCGCCCTACCTCCCTTTATAATGTGTAATAATCATTTGTGATGGCACGAGTTCAAAAGCCTTAGCTGCACATCTGGCTCCCAAAAGCAGATGTGGGGGGGCGCAATGGGACCCATACAATACAAATTTGCACAAATGTGTCAAATCAAACAGACCCACCCACACATTTGAAAATAAACTCAAACCCACTGGCATTGGTTTCAATTTCTAATGGTTGAAGTTTGCGCAGCTGATTATATCATCTGACAATACAGTTTGGATTATGTCCATTTATGAACTTTTATGTTAACGACATACGGTTGAGATTGGTGTGAACACTTAAAACAGATGTTGCAGAGACAGCACGTGCCTTTAAAGAATTGAAAATATGAAAAAAATAAGTAAAGTTTTAATAAGTAAAATTATGGACTTTAGCGGTATTCTTTGACTAACTTTGACACCCATTACACCCATTTGGAGGTAGTTTACTATAAAATAATATTGGTTGAATAAAATTAATCATTATGTTATGTTACTTTATATTTTTTTAAATCCTGCGCACGAATTACCCTTCTTTAGTAACCAACAAAACCTTCGCCAATCTTTCGCATTTAATAGATTATTGGGAACGTTGAAAGAGCGAGCAAACTGAATACGTAATTAAAAAAATCAAACCGAGGTAAGTTAATTAGTATAGAAGTCCTTATTATCTTATTTATAACATCTACTAAAATCAAATTATCAGCACAATTTTGGCCTGATTTGGAATGAAAATAACTAAACTACTCAATTAGATCTTGAATATCCTTGTATGAATATTTTCGAACTTTTGTAATGATTAAGCTTTGGGTATAGGCCATCCTTTTCTTATGTAAGACGAAGATAAGAGAGAGACGATGCTGCATTATTCGTTTTTATATGCGTAACCGGTGAGACAAGAATATCCAATAAGGTCTTGTAACGGCTTGATTGGCCCAAATACTTAATCTTCAACATCATAATTAGTGAGAGAACTTCGAAAACTCAGATATGTATTCTCACGGTTAAAGGTTAGGCTCTCTAGACGCAGGGCGGTTGGACCGCGCGTTTAAAGCTGCGTTTTGGATAATTATCTGTGCTCAATATTTATTTTATTTTATTAAATAAAAATATCAATTTAGGGTGGGCAACGCGCCAGTGATACCCCTGGTGTTGCAAGCGTCCATAGGCTACGGTAACCGCTTCCCATCAGGCGGGCCGTATGCTTGTTTGCCACCTTAGTGGAATAAAAAAAAAACAATAAAATTAAAATGTATCTGTCACGCTTGCACAGCTCAGGGACGTTACGATTTTGATATTTTGCTCAAAAAAGTAAAGCAATGTCATTCTAACATTGCTCTGCTGAGTTTAAATACAGTCGACCCGTCTAATCCAACAAGCCTATACGATGTAGGTACAGTCGAGCCTTATGAATAATTGTGGTAATTTAGTTAGACCTTCATAAGTGCCTCATTAGAGCCTAAACTGGATAAATGATTTTGATTTTGAATCCGATTACGAATGAGGGAGGTAATGTTGTAAGAAAAAGGTATTTTAAAATAACAGGCTGTACTCTACTCTGCGACAAATTTTATAACCCGACATTGCAAAACGTTTTTCGGATTACCGCGGGTGGACCTATACGGACCTATACGCGGGTATTGCATAAGCAGTCGTTTCCTTAAATCTTTTCAACGAACATCCGAAACGCAGCGGCCGCGACGCGTCCCGTCCGGCGTGTGTAATTGGGCCCTAAGGCCGTCCGTCGACCTTTGGCTACAGGATGCTATGAAATAAGCTAACTGTTATCTTACACACGTTAACGGAGCTAACTTTATAGCTACAGAAATGTTTACATTAATTAATTAATGGTTTAATATTGTTTAAATATGATAACCTCAGTCTGGTAATAAGCATTCAATTAGTTCTAAGTAATTTTAAACACAAAAACCTAAGGATGTTCTATGTTACTAGCTGACCTAGCAAACGTTGTTTTGCCATGTAAATTATTTCTACTTTTGGACCACCCTTGTCACTTAAGGGCATTTAAAATAGTTTACGTCAGACCTACCAAATAGACTCAAGAAGATCAGCAGAATCCGTCAAGGCGTTTCGGAAGACTTTTGTTACAAACACTGTGACAAGAGATTTTATTATTAGATGGATGCCGCATACATTTCAGAAACAATAGATCCCAGATTGGGATATACGAACGCATTATTGAGTTGTGTGGGAATCGAAATTACGCATGTAAGTTTATAGCGTGT
This sequence comes from Falcaria lacertinaria, assembly GCA_951449985.1. Classification (NCBI taxonomy): domain Eukaryota; kingdom Metazoa; phylum Arthropoda; class Insecta; order Lepidoptera; family Drepanidae; genus Falcaria; species Falcaria lacertinaria. Next base: position 1,903,627 of record OX602133.1, on the reverse strand, counting down.
ATGTATAAATAATTTTTTGATATAAAACATCTAAATAGATAAGAAAAGGCTTACTTAGCTACTTTGTATGGGCCGGTGAAACCGCTGAACTCAGCTACTTATTAAATAATTATTACAACGTTATTTTTATACAATAAAAATATGATTCACAATTTAACGACATACTAAAATACCTGCCGTTTCCGCTACAGCCTTTACTTGTTAGTTAAAGATCTTAATATATGTATTAAAAAAACGGAAATATTAATTTGCGGTGCATATCTCACTATCCATGTTTATGTATCCTTGGTACATTTTTTTTATGTAAAACTTTCTGTATTGACAGTATAGTATTTTGTAGATTGATGGAGGAACGAGGAAGAAAAAGAAAAGATGCTACATCTTTCCTCTCGCTCCTTTGGTTATGGGGAGTGGTTCCGTGAAAAGGGACGGAATTGCATTACAGGGATCCGGGGAAGGGCGCTCCAATTTTTTTTTTATATGTATGTTTTATGTTAGGTTTTTTTCTTTCTCCTTGTGTTTTTGAGAGTTAGTTTTCAATAAAGGAATCGTAATTATTGTGGCCATTATAGCGTCTTTGTCGATAGAGGTGACGATTTTATGTTTGTCTGCTAGCTATGTTATGTTTTTTTTATACCACTAAGGTGGCACACAAGCATACGGCCCACCTGATGGTAAGCGGTTACCGCAGCCTATGGACGCTTGCAGCACCAGGGTATCACTCGCGCGTTGCCGACCCTTCACTACACGAACAACGAACTGCAGCAGGTTTTTTAAACATGTAATACGTGGACAAGGCGTAGTTACATTGTATCAGGTGTTACGGATCATATGCGAATATTGAGCACGTTTTTTGCTCCCCGAGCGGGGATTTTACGATCCAACAATTAAATCCGAACACAAAACTAAAATATATAAGTTTCAATACAAATTATATAAAATTTCATTCAGTGGATATCTATTTATTAATAGCTATTTCTTCGAGAACGTAAAAATCGAATTCAGATTTATATTAAAATCGTGCTCAAATCAATACGCTTAATCGAAAATAAATAAAACGGCTATAAAATTAAATAATATCGAAAAGAAAAGTAAATTATATCTGAATAACTTTTACTCTCTTACATGTAACGGGTACAACACATGCTCCAATCTGCCTCACGCACCAATTACAAGTGTAAGTTAGTAAAGGTAGCTGACTACCTGTGAACGGAAGCAGAACAATCGACTAAGTATTCGACTTCGGCTGGTGCCGCTGCTGTACAACAGGAGAGCCTCAAACGCCGCAATAGGTTTTTTTTATTTTTACCACTTAGGTGGCACACAAGCATACGGCCCACCTGATGGTAAGCAGTCACCGTAGCCTATAGCCGCTAGCAATACCAGGGGTATCACTACGGGGTGCCAACCATGTTGCTGATGAGGACTCACTGTGCTATCAGCAATACTACTAGCCCAGCGTATCCTCGTGGAGCACTGGCAACCTTACTTACTTACCGCAGAAACACAACACTACATCAAGTAGTGTTATTTCACTGCGGTCTTCTGTAAGGCGGAGGTACAGTCCCCAGTCGGGCGGCTCCAATTTAAATGGGATAAACCACGGGAAATCCCAAATCGCCCTACCTCTCTTTTTAAAAGCGCATGGTGTGATTAATCAATGTACTTGAGCTTAAAAAAACTCATTGGTACAGGCCGGGACTCGAACCTGGGCCCATCAGATGACAGGCCTGTTGCTTCAACCACAAGGCCACCACGGCTTTTTAAAAGTGTGTGTGCCTCGGAAGGGGCTACATATTTGCTGTTTTTGCGGTGGTGAACCTGGAGCCAGAGGCTCATCTGCTGTACAAGGAGGTCTCACGATTGAGACCACTGATTGAGGCCTGGTGACAAGAAGGCTGGAACAGATTTTGCGCAAAGGATCAGCATTGCCATACAGCGGGGCAATGCTGCTAGCCTTCTAAGCACCCTCCCGCAAGGTTCTAATTCTTTTGGACGAAATCATTAAACTAAAAAAATGTGACAGGATTAAAATATTGCCATCCTTATTTAACCCCGCCCATGAGAAAAGGATAGCAAGTCTTTTAGACCTGTCACGTTTACTATGGTGATTTTGTGAAAAAGAATCGACACTGTTGTATTGTCATTTAACCTAGTTTGCTAAGTACGGAACGTGCGGTTCCAGCTCGCATTTTTTCGATTTTTGATCTGCAGTCTTCTCCAAGGGATCGCATCCGTTCGATTTTTGACCAGTGCCGGTAGCATGAACTTTTTCGACAACGTCTTCGAAAACGTCACTCGCGAAATGTCAAAATTGTCATACTAATATTTAGTTCCACTTTTCACCGCCGCAGCGCCGTTCATTTACCAATACAAAAATAGTCGAAGGCGATACGAAAACGTTGTCGCAAAATATTCATGCTAGCCCTACAGAAGTCTTCTCCAAGGGATGGGATTTGTTAGATTTTTGATCTGATCTCTTCTCCAAGAGACAGACAGACGTAAATCCTTCACCTCATGTTAGCGCTAATCGATCATATTGTACAACCATTCTGCGTTACAAAAAGAACTATAACTTTTACTCTCTAAACGCTCTGTGGTGGTTATGTCACACGTAACAATAAACAAGTGGCTTTATATGGCATAATAGTTGCATAGAGAAAGTGAGTGTTCTTAATAATACGCATCTTGGTACGTTTTACAATATTTAAAAGCCTTTTGATCGTGCATCAAAGGGCTTTTAGGTAAAGAAATGTTACGATGCCGTCTTACGGCAGGCCGGGGGCCCTTGGTGGATTAGACACAAACATTTGGGGTCCCTTTGGATAGTAAAAGAACGTTTACATTTGCATTTTGAATTGAATGTCCGCGATCGCCTTCGAGCTGGTATTTAAATTTAGAAAAGTTGCAGAAAATATGCGATTTAGAGCGTTCAGGGGCCCCCGTGAGGTCAGGAGCCCTGTGTGCCGTACAATATAATAATAATAATGCTCGGACGTTATCACACAGCGCCATCTGGCCCCAAACTAAGCAAAGCTTGCACTATGGCAACCACCAGCTGAGTTTTTTTTGTAAATACATACTTATTGTCACATAATGTCACATATGGCACTGTCAAATGTAGACTGTTTTATCTATGCTTTTAAACTATAACCCCTCTATATTCTTGATTAGTTAGTCTCTGTTTAAGAAAATGTACAAGGGCTAACAATGGCTGCCTATACGGCGCCTTCGAAGCAAGACCTGTGCCTGTTGTCCAGGCATTTCAAAGTAAACTAGCCAATAATGTCAGCATCTAATCTTTGATTATATCATCTAATTAATCAATCAGTGTACATAATATATCGATCAGTAATAGTCAGTCGTTGATTCAAATTGCATTCTCATTCAACACTTATAATACATACCAAAAACCCAGATGCTAGGCAAACATGTTTGTCACATAAATGTTTGCCCCGACGGGAATCAAACCCGCGACCCCTAGCGTAGCAGTCAGGTGTACTAACCACTAGCCCAGTAGCGTCTCGTATAAGGTTTAGGTGAAATTATTTAATCCGTCTGTTTCTCCCGGATTTTAGGCAAAAGCTTAGGTACTGGTTACTTACAATGGAGAAGAATATTCTTTGCTGCCAACCTTTCTGCCTTAACATAATGTCTGTTATATTACCTGTAAGTAGAAAATATTTAAATTAGTAAATATATTTCAATACAAATAATTTTAAGCCGTGGTGGCGAAGTACGAAGCTTTGCCTGCAATTCTAGCTACGCAAGTTCGAATCCCACTGGTCTGTACCAAAGTGCAGTGAATAGTCACACCACAAGCTTTACGGTAAAGGATAACCTGCATACGTCTGAGAAGAAATTCAAGGACGTATGTAGTGACTAAGAGACGGCGACGGACTCACCATCTGTCACGTTGGCACCAAATTATCGTCGGTGGAAAGTGGGTGAACACTTCAGCCTACCCCTTAGGGGACCCTTGTGGGAAGACCTGAAGATAAGATGTGTAACTACAAGTTCTACTACAAGTTCTAACCTTGTGCAATAAGAAATCAATCGTGGTAAGTTAACAAACGCATTTTTTAAACCAAAGTCACTCTTTCCTACCAAGAACATGTGTTAACTTATCTTAAGTCCGTATCCTACGGTATAGTATACAGCGTATGTCCTGAAGATAAGAAAAACAAAAGCAAATCTCGTTTATCTTCTCCTGGTCACGTGACAAGGGATTAAATTAAATTAAAGTGAAGCCCCAAGGCTCACTGAACGGAGTCAACACTACGCTCGCAGGCAGAGATACACGTCGAAATTAAATAAGACGTGTAGAATGCTAGTCAATGTATATGAGCACGCGAGATTACTTCGGAAACTTGCTTGGTATATCTTACTAATAAGAATGATTATCGTTATTTTGCGCGAGTGATACCCCTGGTGTTGCAAGCGTCCATAGGCAGCGGTAACCGCTTACCATCAGATTCAGGCGGTATGCTTGTTTGCCAACTTAGTGGTATAAAAAAGGGTAACATGTAATTATAATAAAAGCTAAAATTACACCATTAAAACTATTTACTTTATAATATGTACAAACTTCATTACAAGTAAAAAAAAATATTCTAGTAAAATAAATGTCCCAAATCACTGTCACGTGTGCCACGAAGGCTGGCAGCATTGCCACGCTGAAATGCTGTGCATTCTTTGGGCCAGATATTCGAACCGATGACAATACAATAATGTCACAAGGTTGTCCTTATGTCCTGACCACAATTAGTCAATATTATCTTTCGTCTCAGCCTCATTTCCTACAATCGGAATACAAAAGGGACGGCAGAGCGCGCCATTTGATTTGACCAATGAGCGCGGTGGTAGAGTTTACCGTCAGATGTTAGATGTTACACATCATACGCGACTACTGTAGGCTCACTCGTTTTTTTATTTATATTTTTTAATCAGTGTTCACTAGTAAAAGTTGTTTATATATGCACCCGTTCCGACTTTCCCCGTCACAAATATCCAATGATAGATAGATACCCAGTGATAGATTATGACATATTGCGTCGGAGATTTCATTATATCTACATATATATGATTAAGATTATAGATATGTAGATATAATAAGATCTCATCATGAAGAGAGGTAGGGCGACCTGGGATTTCCCGTGGGTTTTCCCATTTAAATTGGACCTTACAGAACACTGCAGTGAAATAACACTACTTGATGAAGTGTTATGTTACTGCGGTAAGTAAGGTTGCCGTGCTCCACGAGGATACGCTGGGCTAGTAGTAATGCTGCTAGCACAGTAAGTCCTCATCAACAACATGGTTGGCAAACCGCTAGTGATACCCCTAGTATTGCTAGCGGCTATAGACTACGGTGACTGCTTACCATCAGGTGGGCCGTATGCTTGTGTGCCACCTTAGTGGTATAAAAAAAAAGTCTGTCTGTTTGGGGTAATCTCCGAAACGTCTAGACCGATTTGAACGAGACTTTCAGTGGTAGATAGCTGATTTTACTGGGCGTAACATAGACGACTTTAATTTTGAAAAAGTAATTAAATTTCCGCACAACGAATAAAAAACCATAAAATTAGATTAACCTAGATTGGTTGAAAGAGCTAAAAAATAGAGAAGTGTTTATCCAATGTCAATGTACCCGAGCCTTCGAATTCGCAACTAACCTCACAATTGTCTTGGAAAAATAAGACTAGGTACATAAAAAGGCAAGATCCTTTGAAGAAATATTTCTGCGCGCCCTGTCCTCACAGCGTGTACTAGAGACAAAACGAATAAAAACAAGATAACATAACTAATTTGCATACACACTAAGCGTTACAGCTTCGAAGTAAAAAGCCACAATTTCTGTTACAAGTACCTGCTGTACTGAATACATTATAATATCATTATTCAAATAAGATCAATAAGAGCAATGAAAGTTTGTTTTGAAAATGAGTGAGTGAGTCATTTTTGTCGCTTATTGCAGAATCAAAAGAGCAGCTATATTTTTATTCTTTAAGTATTTATAATATACGAGCGGCCCGCCCCGGCTTCGCACGGGTAGACATTTATCAAATATTTTGTCTTAGAGAAGCCGGTGCGGACAGCTAGTATAATATATAGCTCAGTGATAATGTAGCTTTCTAACGGTGAAGGTATTTTTGAAATCGGCCCAGTAGTTTCGGAGCCTATACAAATACTACTTAAACTTAAACGAATTTCATTGAAAAACAATTCCGACACAACCTAATTACAATTTCCAGGACATCCTTAGACAGTAGTTAGCGGATTATCAAAAGTTACAAATCAGTCAGAATAGTGCCATAAAATCACCATTGAAAGATAATTTGCAGCCCTACGGACTGGCCAAAAAGAGAAGAAAATAATAGGGGCGCCACTGTGCCGTTCGTATGGCAACCCTCCGCAGCTCGTATAGAGCATCAACCGTCTTGATTGGTTGGTTTACATACTGTAAACATCATAACATTGATTCCATTTTTTCGGTTGCCAGTAGCCCAAAAATTTGGTGTTTCAAAACTTTTTTGCCAAGCTATCCCCTTACAACCGTACCTTCAACTAACTCACATAAAGAAACCTATTTGGTATTCAAATCATGGAACAATTTGAATAAAATCACTAAACCTCAAAATCATAAACATCCGAGCTTGGTTTAAAATATTCTGTGTAGAACGAACGGTATGGTTATGTAGAGGCAACACATAAATATATATGGAACACATGAAGTACTACAGTAGGTAAGTACTAATTTATTGTTAAACAGTTAGCCGATAAGAGATTCACGTACGCTCTACACAAATGAAGCGAATGTAGGTAACCGATTTAAAACGTATTTTAAATTACTGAAACGTGACAATTGGCAAAATTGCTAGGTTTTGACAGTTTACATGATGCGTGCACATTTTTTGGGACACAGTTCAATTTATAAATGTTTCAAAAAGAGGTTTGTGTAACCAATAAATATTTTAAAAATATAGAAAGGATAATCATGATGGATCTTTTTTTTCAAAACGGCATAAATAAAAAAGTTACATTAGAACTTACGGTATGACTTAAATGAAGTTTCAAAATAGTTTTCGGACTTTATACAAAGTATAATCCCCGGGCATTATTGAAAATAATATTTTCTATTTCGACATTTTAATCTGAAATTTGTATTTAACATAATGTATTGAAAGATAGAAAGCCCTATTAAAAATTATGACGGAATCTTCATTAAATTAATATAAAAAACACAGTTAATTAAAAATAACTGCCTAGTCATTTATCACATCGTTTAGTTTCGTCAACCCACTGCGACATTTCACGCTTGTCGCCAAAGGTGAACGACCCATAGCGTAGTGTCGAAAAAACCGGACTTTAACGATTTTTATAGCATCGATATAACTATGTAATAATAATACATAGGAATGTCGATACATTGATATATTCTATATTTAGTCGTGAATCGTAAATAAAAATATAAAATTCACTTTTGGTATAATATAAAACGCGCATTTCACGCTAGATTATAAAAATAAAACGCACAATAATGTATCTAATCGCGAGTTTTGATGTGAGTCTGTGAGATGTCAATCTTAAGTCAAAGCAAAATCGAAACGTCAAAAAAGTCAAAGCAAAATCGAAACGACGTAAAAAATATTTTATCCTTGTAGTTTGACATTTCGTATCCAATTTTTGTTGATGACTAGCGTTTACCTTTAATAGATTTTACTTCACCATTGCTACAGTATTGTTGTAAATCAGTTTAACTGAAACACTAAGCAAGTAAGCATCTTAAATATTTAAGTGTGTGTTTTGACAAGTGATGTACATAACAGATAATAATATATTTTGTAATATGTATGTTGTTGGTGTGTCTATCATAAATAAACAATTTGTCTTGTTACAAGACTAACGAAACAGAATAACAATACAGATTCTTATGCCCTATGCATATTAGAGAGGGAGAAAACGCACAAAGCCTGAAAGTAAAGATACACCATACAATTTCGTAGAGACTGTTATAGAAAGTAGAAATTACCTATTCTGGCCCTGTGGTTTTCAGTTTCTTTCTTAATTTCTATATAATAATTCAACACGGATTGACAAACCACATACCTTTAAGAAAAATAGGAGAGTTAGACACAAACTGTAGCCCTAGCAACAATAACTTGCGACTGTGTTTTCGTTCATGATAGCAAAATTCCGTTAAGATTCCACAGTAAAATCAAAATTGAAAGTATAAGTATCTGATTTGATCTAGATATATTAAATTGTCCCATTCATTCATTCCTTCATTTCGGCTTCATTGACTGTTATAAATAGTAGATGATCAAAATCAAGACGTGAGACGAAGCCAAAAGTTTTAAAAACTCAGTTCTCGCCGAGCCTTGGAATTGAACAGTAGCGCGAGCATGAATAAGTTACGACAACGTTTTTGTATTGAGAAACGAACAGGGCTGCGGCGGTGAAAAGTATGTCAATTTTGCGAGTAACGTTTTCTTGTATGAAAATTTTGACATTTCGCGAGTTACGTTTTGTAGTCGAAATATGTTCTTGTTACCGGCACTGGTGTCTTGTTCAGTGTGCTGCGGTGTTTTCTGTGAGAACAGGGCTGGAATCAGCTTCCTACTGGATTTTTGGTGCAAGATATCAGGTTTAAGAAATTTTGAATCTGGATATGTATACTAGTATACCGGTTTCGGATATGAAATAATTTCAGACTATCCGATAGTCTTGTATATGCCCTGCCAAATATACTTTGCGACAATTCTTTGAATCCTTAATATATGTTAATATATTTTGATTTAATCCTAACATACTGACAACCCAAATCAATATGCAAAAAACTACCAACATTATACGGTATTTATAATTTTTAAAGCATCTAAAATATTCACGATATTACTATTTAGAAGTCATCGCACTAATAGCATTTCGAATTTAATAGATTCCACTTTTTAAGTCACAATATTATGCTTTGATTGTATAATGTACAACGTCATTATATTACACGTGTTGTAATTCTAAGGATTTTGTTATACCACTAAGGTGGAACACAAGCATACGGCCCACCTGATGGTCAGCAGTCACCGTAGCCTATAGCCGCTAGCAATACCAGGGGTATCACTAACGGGGTGCCAACCATGTTGTTGATGAGGACTCACTGTGCTAGCCGCATTGCTACTAGCCCAGCGTATCCTCGTGGAGCACTGGGAATCTTACTTACCGCAGAAATACAACACTAGAACAAGTAGTGTTATTACACTGCGGTCTTCTGTTAGGTGGAGGTACAGTCCCCAATCGGGCGGCTCTAATTTAAATGGGAAAACACACGGGAAATCCCAAATCGCCCTACCTCTCTTTTTAAAAGCTCATGGTGTGATTAATCACTGTACTTAAGCTTAGAAAAACTCATTGGTACAGGCCGGGGTTCGAACCTTGGCCCATCAGATGACATGCCGTTGCTTCAACCACAACGCCACCTTGATGTGTAAAATCTTTTATCTGGCTTTCCTACAAACCTGTGGTGGTGATTTCGTGAAAGCGAACGGAAGTGTGTTACAGGAAGACGGGGAAGCGCGCACTATTTGATTTGACCAATGAGCGCGCGAGATTTTAGGGTCGGCAACGCACGAGTGATACCGCTAGTGTTGCAAGCGTCAATAGGCTACGGTAACCGCTTACCACCAGGCGGGCCGTATGCTAGTTTGTACGTATGCCTTGTGGTACAAAAATAAATAGTTTGTTTTTGATTGTTTTTTTAAAGTGTTTACGATTGAATGCGATGAAGAGCATGAATCTAGTCTAGTACATAGAGTACATAAACTTTTACAGAAAAACTAAAATAACAAGCAAAAAGAGAATACGGTCCGTCTGATGGTATTCAGTCACCGTAACCATTAAAGGCCTACAACATCAGGGGTAACAATCGCGCGTTGGCAACCCTGCAAAAATCTCTTCACATCCTTCTCGAAGAACCTGATACTGTAATCCTCTGGGTAAACGGCGCGAAGTTCATTCCACATCAGCGTACGCGGAAGCAAGCTTCTTTGAAACCGCACACTGCACCGTTTTGCACACTGCACAAAATTTTACTGCTGCAGTAAAGTCATTTATGTAATGACTGGAGCAATCGAATTATAACATTAAAACTTTATGATATACACTAGCCATTTCCCCGCGACTTCGCCCGCGTAGCAATATAATAATAAATAATAATGTTTGGACATTATCACACAGCGCCATCTGGCCCCAAACTAAGCAAAGCTTGTACTATGGGAACCAGCAGCTGATATAATACTTATATACTTTTTTTTTGTAAATATATACTTATAATACATACCAAACACCCAGACGCAAGGCAAACATATTTGTCACATAAATGTTTGCCCCGGCGGGAATCGAACCCGCGACCCCTAGCGCAGCAGTCAGGTATACTAACCACTAGACCAGCGGTCTCGTCATATAGTATACTATTCCTCGTTTTCTCGTAGGATGAAGCTTTTACCCACCGTAAAAAGTAGGCTATGTTCAGGGATAATGTCGGCTGTTAATGGTAAAAGAAATTTTAAAATCGGTCCAGTAGTTTCGGCGCCACACAAACAAACAATCAAATCTTTCCTCTTTATAATATTAGTGTAGATAAAATATATTAAACAATAATTAAAACATAACACAAAGCAGGAATCACGTCGGATGCACCTGATATCACACATTTATATCCCGCGTGATTTAAATTAAACATTAATTAAGACATATTCGGAATTTCTAGCAACGGCCTCGATACTTCAGGATACCAAGAAGGTCGATCGAATAAATTATTTGAAGGAAACTCCACCGCGTTTAATTATTTCATAACTTGATTTCACAATTTACTGACCCCTGTTAAGTAAAGGCTTCTGCTGTCCCGGTAGCATGAACATTTTGCGACGACGTATTCGAAAACGTAACTCGCGAAATGTCAAAATTGTCATACTAATTTTTTGTTCCACTTTTCACCGCCGCAGTGCTGTTCATTTTTCAATACAAAAATAGTCAAAGGCGATACGAAGTAAAATACACGTGATTTCTCACCACAGTTGTAATATTTCGTTTCATTCCACAGCTCACCTTTTCGAGCATCACGTGATTAATAGACTACTCTCTAAGCACGTGCCTTAAGCACTATAGTACTCTGCGGGAAATTTTGCATTTTCAAGAATGCAACTAATGAAATAAATTGTACATTACTTAACTTCAATTTGGGAGTTTTTGGCGGGAATCAGGCGGAGCGGTTGAGATTTTTTCCAATGTGTCGTAAATTGTGTTATAGTGATCTTTAATGTGTATTTTCGGTGTCGATATGTGCAGTAAAGTTTCATTTAGTGACTGATTTATAGGAGCATTGGAAATAATGCCATAATACGACTTTTGGGTTAAGTGATTTATCATTTTGGTCAATAGGTTACCTCTAATCTAAAGGCGTGTTACGATCTGCTACTGCCGTGGGTTGTCTCCAGAAACTCCATTGGGCGTTAGAATGCATGACACTAGGCATTTTAATGCGGCAAACACGAGAAATTTTGCAACATGAAAATTCTCTAACACTCGACACTGGCAAAAATAGTCCCTGAAGGGACTGATTGCCATACTTAGGAAGAAGAAGAAGAAGAACTTCAATTTGTTTTTTGTGGCCTAGTGTACATTAAACTACTTATGTAAATGAGGTACTGCGCTGCCTATATTTTTATATTGTGGTTTTATTGTACATTGTCTGTCGCGGACTTGCTCAATGGCTATTGTCAGTTTTTCTTCATTCTGAAAATGATCACAGTGCGGCATTGTTTCCGAATACTTATAATAGAACACAGACTTGATATTCAATAACGAAGCAGATTTTTTTGTTTACCATCAAGACAAGTAACCGGCTGGCCTGACAGTAGGTAATACCGTAGCCTATGGACACTTGCAACTTAGTACCACTCGCGGGCTGCCGACCCTGCAGAAATCTCTTATGCTGTACAGTTTTGATTTTGATTTTGTACAGATTAAATTAAGGCAGATATAATATGTGTATGTGTGTTCCTGTACGTACGAACTTCGGGTCAGTTCCAAGTGTATAACGAAGCTGAATTCAATTATTAAAGCTACGGGGAAAAGCAACATATATTCCGATTGAAGACAATCGTGACAAGCGTACTGGAACATATCTCGCTCAGAGAATCAGCATTGCTATCCAGCGTGGCAATGCTGCCAGCATTCTTGGCACGCTACCGCATGATTCCGGTTTGGGACAGATCTTTTATTTATAAGTAGGTAGGTTAAGATATGATTTTGTAAATAGTTTAATCTGTTTTGTGTCAATAAAACTTAGACAATCGAATTGTCGATTTTGTCTTAACTTCACAACAAATCATTTTGGTCATAACACTACTCGCTACTTTTCAAATAATGTGTGAGAAATATATGCGTCTTGTGTTTATACTTCACATGTTTGCTTAAGAGTCATTTTAACTATTTAAGCAAATTGATTTCATTCTGATTAAAAATAATAGTCAGTAAACCGTCATTCATATTGAGAAGTTCTTATTATAAAGTAAAGGATTTTCCTTCATCTTCAAGGTCGGTATCGTGAAGCTTAATTAAATTAAATTCTATCAATGTGTCTGGCTTATAATAGAACACAGACTTGATATTCAATAACGAAGCAGATTTTTTTGTTTACCATCAAGACAAGTAACCGGCTGGCCTGACAGTAGGTAATACCGTAGCCTATGGACACTTGCAACTTAGTACCACTCGCGGGCTGCCGACCCTGCAGAAATCTCTTATGCTGTACAGTTTTGATTTTGATTTTGTACAGATTAAATTAAGGCAGATATAATATGTGTATGTGTGTTCCTGTACGTACGAACTTCGGGTCAGTTCCAAGTGTATAACGAAGCTGAATTCAATTATTAAAGCTACGGGGAAAAGCAACATATATTCCGATTGAAGACAATCGTGACAAGCGTACTGGAACATATCTCGCTCAGAGAATCAGCATTGCTATCCAGCGTGGCAATGCTGCCAGCATTCTTGGCACGCTACCGCATGATTCCGGTTTGGGACAGATCTTTTATTTATAAGTAGGTAGGTTAAGATATGATTTTGTAAATAGTTTAATCTGTTTTGTGTCAATAAAACTTAGACAATCGAATTGTCGATTTTGTCTTAACTTCACAACAAATCATTTTGGTCATAACACTACTCGCTACTTTTCAAATAATGTGTGAGAAATATATGCGTCTTGTGTTTATACTTCACATGTTTGCTTAAGAGTCATTTTAACTATTTAAGCAAATTGATTTCATTCTGATTAAAAATAATAGTCAGTAAACCGTCATTCATATTGAGAAGTTCTTATTATAAAGTAAAGGATTTTCCTTCATCTTCAAGGTCGGTATCGTGAAGCTTAATTAAATTAAATTCTATCAATGTGTCTGGCGCAGGTAGTGTGTATTTGTGTGACTAATCGATTCTCAGAACATTAGGTACGTTCGTTCTGAGTGCAATGCGGAACATATACGAGAATTTTAAGCAGAAGGAATCAAAGTCCAGACTCCACGCTGAAGCCTGCAGTGGACAAAATTATATATTATCCATGATCATCATCATCATTTATTTAAGAGCTAGGCTCTTGTCGGTGGAGCAATCGCCAAGCCTATCGTTCGACATCACTTTGACCTCGAACATGAGGTTATCCTTCGTCTTGTTCAGTTGCGGGTACCTTATCCTATGATAATCATTTATAATGCGGGTAAACAGAATTTTTACTTTAATTATAAAGTATGTTTGGTTCATGTATGTATTTTTTAATATTTTACATTTTAGAACTAGTACTGCAACTTTTTAACCACCATGGGTTAAAGAAAAACAAAGAAACGATCTACTATCTATCGCATACACTTTTTTAAATTACAATTTAGATGAGATTTCAACCTTCTTTTCTTCCTGTTATACTACATATCTCACGCCTTCCCACAAGGGTTCCCGAAGGGGTAGGCAGAGGTGTTACAACACCCACTTTCCACCGAAGATAATTTGGTGCCAACGGCACGTTGGCACCAAAGTATCCGTGAGATGGTGAGTCCGTCGCCGTCTCTTAGACACTACATACGTCCTTGAATTTCTTCTCAGACGTATGCAGGTTTCCTCACGATGTCTTCCTTCACCGTAAAGCTCGTGGTGTGAATAATCACTACACTTAGTCAGAAAAAGTTATTGGTACAGACCGGTGGTATTCGAACTTGCGTCGCTAGAACAGCAGACCAACATCTTCATTATGATACTAATCTCAGATGAAATTCCATTCTAATTTCGTCGTAATATGTTTAGCTAACTCGAAAACAGTGTAGTTCCACCACGGGACATTATAATAGCGGCACTTATGTGTATTTACAGCATCATAGCAGATACCAGGTTCGTGCGGACGAAGTAAGGACTATGCCAGCGCTATTAGAGGACCATTTCACCTTGTTTATTAGGTACTTATTCGTGCTATGAGGAAGAATGAAAAACGGCTAATGGACAGGAATGACGGAAACTAGAGGAGGTACGAAGAATAAATGAAATAGGTAATTTTGCATTTTGTTTATGGCTTCAAAATGGTCTGAGACTTTCAGGCTGTGAATTTTGTTGATAGCCTAAACAATATTTATCATTATATTGTATCTGTACAATCAAGCGTTAATGTGAATCCATTCATATTTATAAAATACTAGCTACCCGGCAAACGTTTAGTCGTATAAATAATTAAATATCTATTTTTGGCCAAAAAATATTTTTACCGCTTAGGGGTATGAAAATGGTTTACGTCTTATACTCAGACCTACTAAACACAAAAATACTATAAAAATAAGACAAGCCGTTTCGAAGGAGTTTGTTACAAACAGTGTGACACGAGAATTTTAAGGGTATTAGAAATTTACCAACATTATTTACGGTTCAAAAACACCTTAACCCTAGATTGCGAAACGAGGACGACGGCCAAAGCTTTTTCGTAATATATAGTAATACCTACAAAGATTTTTTTTATGATTATAATTGTAAAAAAATAATAAAATAATAATTAATTGGAAAACTTTTAAATATCACGTTTAGAAGACATAACTGTGGTAGTTACAGTAGGTATCTGCTTTACCTAATACTATAGAGAGGAATTCTGGTAGCGATTATGGTCTCCGACTTATCATAATGGAATGGCCGGTTAGACGATAAAGTTAGTACCTATCTTGTTATCTATAAGTCTATAACTACTTTTGTTTGTACGTAGGATCATATTTTCGACATAAAATGTTGAATATTATGATCTTTTTAGGGTTCCGTACCTAAAAAGGTAAAAAGGAACCCTTATAGGATCACTTTGTTGTCCGTCTGTCTGTCTGTCTGTTTGTCAAGAATGTTTATCTCAAGGACGCGTGGAGTTATCAAATTGAAATGAATACGAAATACCCGGGTCTGTGGTCCCTTTCGGCTGTAAAATAATCAAACCAGTAAATCAATATGAAGAAAAGATATGACCGTTCATGTCGCAAAATTTCGCTAAATTTCGAATTTCACAAGGGAATCAAAACTGTACGTATAGGGTACTGTCCCGTTGACCTAGAATCATGAAATTTGGCAAGAAGCAGTGTCTTATAGCACAAGTAAAGGAAAAATCTGAAAACCATATGTAGGTTTATTTTTTTTAATGTGAATTTACTCAAATATATTCCTGAATCGCGCTGTTGAGAGTCACCACCACACAATTTCGCCTACTTTTAACAGTACCTAGAAGTGCGTACGGAACCCTCGGTTGGTCCTACTCGCACTTTATCGGTTCGCACTCGGTCGGTTTTTTTTTCATTATGGTATCTACGGTGAGTTTTCCTACATAATACTTTGAGAACTTTCTAGGTATAGAGGGCCATCTATAAATAACGTCATCCGTAAAGGGGCAGGGGAATTCGACAAAGTGTGATATGGGCTAGGGTCCTTAGATTCGTGACGTAAATTTTAAAATTTTCTTTATCCTACTAGTATAAAACTAATATTATAAATGCGAAAGTTTATGAATATGGATGGATGTAACTCTTTCACGCAAAAACCACTCAACGGATTTCGATGAATTTTGGAACACAGATAGTTTATAGCATGGATTAACACGTAGGATACTTTTTATCCCGGGAAAATTTTAGGTTCCTCTGAGATTCTAAGCTCAACGCGGACGTAGTCGCGGGCAGAAGCAGTTATAAATGTTACACAAAAGCTTGAAAAATATTTTTTACCAAAATTGTGACGTCGCATCAGGAGTGGGGAGTCTCACAAATGTGACCAATTGTGACAAGGACTGGGGCCCGGTAATCTTAAAGATAATAAAATTCGTGTGACGTAAGTTATGGATAGCCCCTATGTTTTCCTACACCCCCATTTTTCATTGTGCAACGCAAATTAGACTACCATATTTGAAGATAACGGTGGTCTAGTGGTCAGAAAACATGACTACTATGCTTAGTGTCGCAGGTTTGATTCTCGCATCAGGGCAAACCTTTGTGTAGAGTATTTGTATTTGCGTCGAGTCTAGGTTCTCAGTAAAAAGGTACATGTACTAACAACAGTGGCCTGGTACCCAAAGTGCAAGTTTATTTGGGACCTTATAATGTTCAAACATTACTTTCATACAAGTTCATACAACTAATATTTTGTCACCAACTTATAAACTACTGATAAAATACCAGCCACCAGGTATTTCCTAAATACGTAGCCAGTAGGCAGGATACTTCCAAAGATACTACGACTTAGAGTCGGCAACGCGCGAGTGATACCCCTGGTGTTGCTAGCGTGCATAGGCTATGGTGACCACTTACTTTTTACTTACCTTATCTTACCTTAGAGGAATAAATAAAAAGAAGACAAACCGTTTCTCCAACCATACTTCTTGTATAGGTAGTTATTCAGCCTACGATAGGTAGTTAGTTGGCACCCTAGTACCTACTAGGTAGGTTATGGTTAGCTTTTGCCAGCTTTGATGTGATGTGACGTTTTCCAGTTTAACAATTAGTATTAGTCGAGTAGGAAGTTGAAACTAGGTCTAGTCTGTACCATCTATGTACCCGATACTCCTATCATAATAGTAAGACATTCACATTTCATTTGCGTAGCCCACATTCCAAGGCTAAAGCCGTGGCTAAAGAGATTGACTTCACCATTCAATAAAACGTACCAACCAACCAGTTACAGAACAAGGGACTGTCAAACTACTTGAATTCAATTCGAAATTGCACAAGAATTGTTGACAAACGACGTAGCACAGGTCAGAATTCGCTTCGCGAAACTGTATTGTAATGTCACCCTTTACATGCCAAAATAGCTTATAGAAACAAGCCCTCCGTAACTCGGGCGTGTAGCCTCACCTTTATAGATACTGCGTGGTTTTGAGTGCGCATTTATCCATCCAGTGACATAACACAGCGTTTTATTTAAACTTGGAATAGTATAACACGCTGAAATCGTTAAGCACAAATTTAGAGCACTGTTTCCGATCGCACGGCTTAATTTTGACACGGTTCTTAATGGGACGCAACGTCCACCCTCCGCGACGGCTAACGCATAACTGGCGCGCGAGAGCTGAGAGGGGAGACACGACCTGCCCGGGCGGTTGCGCCCGCGCCGCCGCGCCATCCACGATGGTCCGGTTTCTTGCAAAGCCTTTTGTCATACGAATAAATGTCTATGAAATTATGTAATATTTGGCATCACGAGTGAGATATTATGTCTTTCATTAGAGCTTTTCATGTGTTAACTTCAACATTTATCACGATCTTAATAAAAAGAACAAATATAGGTTGAACAAATACATTATATTTTAAGTATTATGTTATGTATGAGGCAATGGTGGCCTTCTCCGTGACTTTGCTTTATTATAAATGATAATTTCGTTACAAATTATGTTTTAATTCGTCTGTAATTAAGAATCAGCGTGAAATTTATTATGACTTCAATTCAAGGATTTGATAACGATTGGAATTTTAATCGAAAACTAGTTATGATTGTTTCGATTATGTTGTATAAAATCTATAAACTAAACGTATTGGACTAGACTAGAGGTATTGCCATCTTTATTTAACCCCGCACATGAGAAAGGGATAGCAAGACTTTTTAGTCCTCTCAAATTAGTTTACTTTAATGATTTTGTACAACATAATTAGCACTATGTAGATACGTTAATGAGAAATGAAAAACTGCTTAATTGTAAGTTTACACATGAAATATACTCAGCTCACAAAATATAACAGACAGTAGATAGGCGTAATTAGTGCAGCTCATTCAAACTGGTGCTATTAAAACCAAAAAGGCTGTGTTTCAAAATTTAAAAACTAATTTCATTTAAACATGTAAATAAACCCAAGGCGAACAGGTACCAGCCAATTTTTCGAGCTTTTTTCATAGGTATTTCTTATACTCCCGCTTAACCTGTTACTGTTACTATCAGCCTGGTACATCCCACTACTGGGCAAAGGCCTCCATGACTTCCAAGATTGTCTGGACAGCAGCAGACTGGACAACACTAGCGTTGGACAGATCCAACGCTAGTGTTGTCCAGTCTGCTGTTGTGTTATCCAGTTCGTCTCACCATCTCCTCCGTGGTCTACCGCGATGCCGTTTAGCCGCTAAACCTATCGTGTGTTAATTAAATATATTACTGTTAGAAAGTTAATATTAAATTGTGTTCAATTTTGAATGAACAACTCATTTTCAGATTTCTCCCAGTGTAATCAGTATTCAATATTAAGGTACTCACTCTATACTACACTCTTAACTACTCTACACTAATCACATCTTAAATCATAGCTTTTTAGTTCATTCGCATATATCTATCAATGTAACGGAATCTGTCAACGTCATTATAGACTTCAAGACGTCTGTGCCGGTAGCAGGAACATTGTCGACAACGTTTTCGTATCGCCTTCGACTTCTTAGTTCTACCAACGCGACGTTGGCGAAATTGTGGCAACCCCGCAGAAGCCATTAATAAAAAAGTTGGAAGTTGAAGTTGACTATTTTTGTATTGGAAAATGAACAGCGCTGCGGCGGTGAAAAGTGAAACTAAAAATTTGTATGACAATTTTGACATTGCGCGAGTTACGTTTTCGAATACGTTGTCGACAATGTTCCTGCTACCGGCACTGATCTCTGAACATTTGCAAACGCAAAGATATGCGAAAAAAACCTAGGTCTGTGCGTACGTACACGTATTAAGCACCGATGACAATACTATATTTTGTAACTTTATCACATCATAGTATAAAACAAAGTCGCATCTCTCTGTCAGTCTGTCTCTATGTATGCTTAGATCTTTAAAAAAATCGCAACTACGGATTTTGATGCGGTTTTTTTTAATACATGGAGTAATTCAAGAGGAAGGTTTATATGTATAATTCATTTGTGTTTTTGTAGGTATTATTATATATGGCTATCGCTGACATGGCAAAGCCGGGGCTGATCGCTAGTTTAACCTATGATTTTGTTTATTTTTGTCAAGTCAAGAGTGAATCAATGTAGAGCGCTATCTATATGCTCGGCCTAGTTGCTAGCCTGACCCGTGAGGCTCTTATATAGAAAGAAATATATCATAAATACTTATGTATATATATATATATATGTGTACTTATGTATGTGTCATATTTTAAGAACCTGTTTTTACCTAACTGCAAACAATGTAACGTACATAAGAAACCAGTAACGCACAGCCATAATTAACTCAATTCCTACTTCAAGTGAAGTAATTATTCAATCCATAATCTAAAGCGTTACACAAACTAAATAACAGGTTGTGTAATAACGTTGTAATGCGTTACATATAACGGAGGCATTGACTGGATCATATTAAGCAGGGTGCGAACAATTCGCTTCGTCATCAATTCGCTTTTGGCCCGCGATTCCGTTCTCGTAGCAATATGTTAATATATTAATATTTTATTTAGAAAATTCCACGTATACCTCACTTTTCTCAGGATATTATAGTATTTGGTGTGCAATATGTTACTTCCCAACCACCACCTTTCACCGTTTTTGCGTTATTGATTTATCACACGAACATAAAAATATTACCTTATTGTATGTAAAGGTAAGATATGAGAAGACGCCGGCTGCAAGGAAACTGAACCTCAGAAGGTTCCACTGGCGACGTAGGTACCTAAGTGTCAACCACAGAGTACATTTAACCGACACACCTCAAACCGCAGTTAGAAAATTAACCACAATATCACCTTCGCACACCTATCTACTGATGATAACTCGATTTTTATTAACATATTTCAGAACGACGAGGTTATAATACTTGGTGTAACTCGCCTCGTCATCCCCTGGGCTTATCCCAATGTTGGGGTGCACAGATTGAACCTGATATGCACTGATTAAGACAAACTTAAAAAACTATACTAAATACATATTGGTGCCAATTCTGTTGTTCAACATTACTAAACTTAACTAATTTGACATTTTGTACAGATGCAGCGCCTTTTACAGCAGCAGCTAGTTCTAGCCTTTCACGGCTCTGTAAGCTCTGTTACGAATGCCAAAGATTTTTGGTTTTCTTTCGTGCCAAAATATACACAATTATTATGATGCTTGTGTTGTGTGATAATTTAAAAACAACACCATTGGATTCACTACTCGCTTGAAAAAGACATCAACGAACTCTTAAGTTTGTCAGTGCTCCAAGCGGTTAGTAGAGTAAATTAATTGTGGAGACATCTAGCGTCAAATGGCTGCGTAACTGTAGGGTTCATGACAAAATGAAGAATTACTAAAACAAATAATAAGTACTAAACAGACATGGAGATATGTCTACTTCATTATTCTGAGCATATCTCAAATTTTTAATATGTACATCGTTTATAAACAATAATATTATGCTACTTATTGCAGTTAAAACTTATAATGAATTTCTAAACGAAACTGTCGTCTGTCACTATGACAATACCTACCATCTCCCATCTCTAATTTATTTTGGGGACTTCAATTTTGACAATCAAAGGAAAATGTTGTCTTGATCTTGTCTTGATATTGTTTAATGTATTATGTGAGATACAGTGGTGTTTATTTTATTATATAGGCAACGTATAATGTGATAAATATTCCACGACGTGTTCAACAAAAGTAAATCAAATAATATTGTGAATTATCAAAATGAAGATTTTTTTCTGGTAATTGGTGAAATGAAGTCCAGACTGTCAGGAAGGACGTTGCCAACCTTCTTGGTGGTTATCCCACCGTACGACGTTGCCAAGAGGATCCTCTTCTCTATTAACTACTTGACATTGGCAAAATACGAAATGTACTTTTTTGTGTTGCCATTAAATAAATAAATAATGTTAATGTTAATTTATTTTGTAAACAGATTTCAGACAGATTTGTGGTAAAAGGAATCGTTTTTTATTTTATTTAGCCAACACAAGAAAAAGGGACTGAAAGAAAACTAAATAACGTATAGAAAAACTGTTTAATATGTGACTGCTATTACTTGTAGAGCTTAAACTCTGCACATCATGTCTGAAAGCGGGAAGGGAGATCTTGTGGAGAACGCTGTTGATATTAGTAAACCAAGCGAGCCGAAACCTCTGGATTCTGATCAAATAAAACTTAACAATGATTTGAAGAATCGACTTAGGAAATACATTAAGAAACTAGACGGTAAGTTTTTATCACAATAAGCTGTCTTAAATGAATAGACATCATTTAAATTTGAGAGCAAGAGTTTAAGTAGACTCTCTTCCTCTAATGCTGACAACAATATGTACATCCCAAGCAAAAAAAAAAAGTAGGCCCAAAAAAAAAATTGTGTTCATTCAAAACATGCAAATTTTTGTAGCTATAGTGGCCATTTACATTTTCCTTCAAGTAATATGTCATATTATCTGTTAAAAATGTTCAGTCAGTTCAGTAATGCTCTGACAAAATACATTCCAAAAACAATTGTTTAGCTTTGAGAGCCTCCATACAATTTAGCTCAAGTATTTGTTCAGGAATATCTTTAAATTACCTACAGAAGTCAATATTGGCATAACTATTTTTTTAAGAAACCGGCACAAGCATCACTAAAGAAGAGAGTGAGAAGATAGAGGAGGAAACATTCAAACAGCTTTACACACCGAAGCTCGACATCAAAGACACATCTTATAAGAAAATTCCCAAGTTCTACTTCAAATTACCCCATTCAGATGAAGTCTTATCCCAGAAGCTTAGAGAGGAGACCAGAGCACAGTTTTTGCAGAAGAAAAGCAAAGAGTTACTAGATAACAGTGAGTTGAAGCACCTCTGGAGTCTTCTGGAAAAATCCAGTGGCAGTTACACAGCTGGTAATGATGAATTGACTGTAGATTACCTTCAGTTTAGGAAGATAAGGGATGAGGCAGGACCTAAGTACAGGTGAG
The DNA here is from genome assembly GCA_951449985.1 of Falcaria lacertinaria. Lineage (NCBI taxonomy): Eukaryota > Metazoa > Arthropoda > Insecta > Lepidoptera > Drepanidae > Falcaria > Falcaria lacertinaria. The sequence continues at coordinate 1,881,200 of OX602133.1, read as the reverse complement.
TTGTGAGATTAATTTATTTGAGGCAAAAAAAAATTTACAAATTCTAACAAAATGTACTAAATTCTCAGTCCAAACTGATGTAATTTTCTTGCAAATGGATTTTACAAGTTGTTTTTTTCTTTTGAAAGTTGCTAAGCAAGTGTGAGGCCTGCCTGATGGTAAGCAGTCACCATAGCCTTGCTTGCTTGTAATACCAGTGATGTCACTAGTGCATTGCTAACTTTATTAACCTCCTCATAGAGCTGTAGAAAACTTACTACAGAAGCACAACACTACATCAGAGTAGTGTTATTTGACTACAGTCTTGATAGGTGGAGGTACATCCCCAATCATCGGACACTCCAATTTGAATGGGAAATCTTTCTGTGTCTACTCTTCATATGTGAAAGATGACTATACTATAATTATTTCATATTTTATTCCTTACTTTCCTGCACACTGTTAATTTCAGTGCACTTCCCTAGTCATAGTTATTATTTTATTACAAGCAATATTCTTCTCTTCCATCCCTCTCTATCAACCATCATCTCTGTATTCACTTCCTTTCTGGTCATGTCATCTTTCACACAATCACAATCCATCCATCTTTTCTTAGGTGTACCTACTATTAATCACACTAATATAAATGCGAAAGTTTGTGTGTGTTTTTATCCTCTACACGCTGCAACGGCTGAATGGATATTAATTAAATTTGGAATGAAAGTAGCTTATAGGCTGGATTAGCATATAGGGTATTTTTATCCCGGAAAATTGCTCTTCATGGATAGTTAAGTTTTTTTCTCTTTCCCACGCGGGCCAAGCCGCGGGTCGAAGCTAGTAATATTATATAATACCATCTTATTTCAGGCCATACTTCACAGCAGAGGTATTCGGTCGCCTCCAAGCGGCAGAGGGCGGCGTAGGGCGCGTGCGCGGCGTCTCTCTCTTCAACTACGTCATGCGGAGAGTCTGGCTGCAGCAGACCAGGATAGGACTGTCGCTGTATGACGTCACGGGGCAGGGCTACCTTACCGAACATGTTAGTATCACTAAGAGAAAGTAAAGAGACTAGTGAAATGGGTTCGCCCGAGAGATTTCCCACTAGAATTGGTGATGCCAGACTGGGGACTGTACCTCCACCTTACAGAAGACCGCAGTCTTAACACTTCTGTGATGTAGTGTTGTGTTTCTGCGGTAAGTAAGGTTGCCAGTGCTGCACGAGGATACGCTGCACTTGTAGTAATGCTAACAAATAACTGTTGTTAATGAGGTCTTGCTGTGTTGGCAGCGCAAACAGGGTTGGCGGCGCGTTAATGATACCCCTGGTATTGCTAGGCTATAGCCTACGGTGACTGCTTACCACCAGGTATGCTAGTGATATAAACACATCTTTTTTATTTTCTTATTTGCAGGACCTAGAAAGCTACATAGCGGAGCTAGTGCCCTCATTGGCAGCCTTGGACGGCCTGGACTCATCATTCAGTTCTTTCTACGTGTGCACAGCGGCTAGGAAGTTCCTGTTCTTCCTAGACCCCCTGAGGGTGGGTCGGGTGAGGATCAGAGATGTGCTGTCCTGCTCATTCTTGGATGACCTACTTGAGGTGTGAATATAGAAGAATATTTTTAATTAATTGAAGAGTTTTTTACAGTACCGACGTTAGGGCCACTGTAGCCCCGGGCAATAATATTGTGACGCACACTTAAGGAAATCATTAGATATCGAGTATTTTTTGATGAGTGTAAATTTTTGCTAAACCAATGTGACCGTATATTAAGGATTTCCTATTTCCTTACCCAGAGCCAACGACGTGGACGTAGAATGTTTTGTTTTTTTTACATTTTATAGATTGCTTTACTCTTTGGCGCCCCCTCTCTTATTTGGCGCCCCGGGCTTTCGTTCCATCCCGACCCCTAGCGCCGGCACTGCTGTTATTGTTGTGCCTGGTACATCCCACTGCTGGGCAAAGGGCTCTCCCTCAATGTCTTCCAAGAACGTCTGCCCAACGCTAGTCTGCAGTTGTTTTGTAAATATTAGTTAGTATGATTCACAGTATTTTAAGTTTGAACCGATTTTTTTTTTCTGGCAGCTCCGCGAGGAAGACCTGCCGATGGAGTTGCAGGAACAGAACTGGTTCAGTGCAGCCTCCGCCCTGAGGGTGTACGGCCAGTACCTCAACTTGGATCGGGACCACAACGGCATGCTCAGCATCAACGAGCTAGCCGGGTGAGTTCATAAACTACTAGCTTTTGCCCGTCGCACGCGTGGTAAAGTGAATAATCAATCAATTAAAAACTATTCCCTGAATTTTTATTACATAAATACATGTTTTTCTTAATTTTCGGGGGTTTTAATTTTGGATCAGGGGTTTTAATTTTGGATCAGGGGTTTTAATTCGGAATCAGGGGTTTTAATTCTGAATCGGGGGTTGAAATTCTGAATCGGGGGCTTAAATTCTGAATGTGGGGTGTAATTATTTTTTTCAGTTTTTTTTCTAGACATCCAATATTGTGTCTTTTATCCTCAGTTACGGATCCGGCACGCTTACTCGGGCTTTCTTGGAGCGTGTTTTCCAGCAATGCCTCACGTATGATGGAGAGATGGACTACAAGACCTACCTAGACCTGGTGCTGGCCCTGGAGAACAGGAAGCAGCCCGCCGCCCTGGCCTACCTCTTCAGACTGCTGGACATCAACTCAGTGGGCTACCTGGACGCTTTCACCTTGAATTATTTCTTTAAGGTTAGTTTAAGATGGTGGTGGAATGTCCACAAAAATCGAGGATCTTACAGTATTTATTGCATTAACTTTTTTTGACGGCTTATATAATTATTAGATGAATTCATTAATCCATATAATGTGTCTGACATCTGACGGCCAACTCTACCACCGCGCGCGCTTTGGTCAAATCAAATAGCGCGGCTTCCTGTATGGGAACGTACGCATACTACATGACCTATATCAACCCCTCCCTCCCCTCGGTGACCACTCCTAGTATTTGCCAAGACCCCCCCCCCCCCACCAGTTTTACGTTACATAAGAAGCACTAAACATTGCGCGCCATATTCAAGGATACGTCCAAAAAGTACATGAAAAATGCGCTGCCAGACTAGAGACACCAGCTCGTTACTGGAGATCGCAGTCAAATCACACTACTCTGATGTTTCTGTACTGTTTCTGCGGTGAGTGAGGACACCAGATCTCCACGAGGATACGCTATAATGCACTAAGGAAATAATACTGCTAACGTGGTGAATCAGACGATTCACGTTTACTCAGCTTAGAGTACTTTAGTTAGAGTAACAATATGGTTGGCAAGAACTAGTGATATCCTCGTATTGCAATCGTAGTTGGTTACGGTGACCGCTTACCATCATGCCGTACGCCTGCTAACCACATTCGTAGTGCAAAAGAAATCTTTAAGTTGGAAGGTATGGTTCAGTCATTTTGTTTTTGTAAATCGTGGAACTGTATAATAAAATCTCAGCGTAAATCTCCGCCATTTTGTTTTGACACAAATCTTCACTCCAACAGGCGATCCAAGACCAGATGGTAGCCCACGGCGCGGAGCCAGTAAACTTCGAGGACGTTAAAGACGAGATATTCGACATGATACGTCCGGCGGACCCGCTCCGGATCACCCTACACGACCTGATCCGGTCCGGCCACGGACACACCGCTGTGTCCATTTTGCTAGAGCTTCATGGGTTCTGGGCCTATGAGAATAGAGAGGCATTAGCCGCACACACTGACACCTCTTGACCACAAACAATCACGTGTGACATACATCCTTATATAAATTGACATGCTATATACGGAGTGTCGTTTACAGGAAGACAGTGGCGTTAACGCAAGAACAACGTACTATTCGTTTCGTATCGCTTTAGACTATTTTGAACAGCGCTGCGCCGGCGATAAGTGGAACTTAATATTCGTACGAACTTTCTGATATTTGAGAGTAACGTATTACAATACGTAGTCGAAAATTGTTCTTGCTACAATACAGAAACCAACCAATTTGCAAATATACTTAGAGGAGGTGGAGGCTAATGAAAAGTGGAAGGACAGTATCTGAACCTGTGGTAATGTGGTGTGACAGCTGATGACTGCTGAATGAGGGGCATGCCCTCAAATAACATCTAAATGTTATTTGAGTATGCTCTAAAGCAGGCTCTAAGTTCTTTATTAACTGATATTATTTTTATTTCAACCTGAGTCCTTAAAACTTAACCCTTTCAGGAATATCAACATATTTATTAAGAGGGTGTACCTGCATACTATTATGGTCAACGATAACCTCTTTACTGCTAAAGTATCAGAATCGAAAAGAATACACAAATAACATTGTATAATACAATATAATTATTATGGCAACAATGATGTAACAAAAAAACAAATTATCGATACATTGTAAATATATCTAATATGTAAATATATTATGCTGTTATTTCATTGTACTTGACTTACATATAAGAATATATGGTATATAGTTAAAAAAAACTTAAACTACCCAAGGTTTACCTTTAAGAGTAGCACCGTGTGCTTACCGGTCACCGGTGTCTTCTCGGCTTGATTGAAAAGGGATGTTGTCGGTCACCGGTGATCCTATGGCAGCCATAGTGTGCGTATAACAAGTAAAAAAACGGTAACCCGACTACGGATAGGATGAATTTAACACCCGCACTAAAATTAGAATGAAATCGGGTCTTACAAGGTAATATCAACTCTGCTTATTGTTGAAGTTGGTTAAAATGTACCCCCGCCGTAATAACGAATCGAAAAAAAAAGACAGAGCACTGAGTTTCTTGCCGGTTCTTCTCAGGTGGCTTTTTTTTCCGAACCGGTGGTAATTTAGACCATCATAAGTGCGTTATTAGGGCCTAAACTGAATAAATGATTTTTGATTTTGATTGACACCTTAATCATCGAAATCCGATGAATAGCTTAGGCGCTACGGAGGAACATACGTAAATACAAATAAACATAGACAACTAAAATCATAACCCTTTCTTTTGGCTTCGTTGCAGTCGGGTAAAAAAATCTAGCACCTTCATACCGACTCCTGAGCACTCCTGTATTCGTAAACGCTGCCTCTCTCTACGAATTCGCGGTGGCCTCTATCAGTTTGTGTGTCCGTCTCTTTGGATTCTGGTCGGCCGTACCCACCGCCGCTTGGCGAGTGCATTATGTACTTATCCTAAAAAAACATTACATTATACAGGGTATGTATAAAGATAAATAAAACAACCCGACTCCGAAAAACAGCAGATTCAATATTTAAACGTCACTCGCACAATAACGCTTAACTTAACGTGCGAGTGATATGCGTGGTGTTGCAAGCGTCCATAGGCTACGGTGATCGCTTACCATCAGGTGAGCCGTATGCTTGTTTGCCACCTTAGTGGTATTAAAAATAGACAAATATAACGCCACCTCATAATGTTAAATTAAAAACATCAAGCCTTAGTGCTGCCCAAGGAAAGAATATACATGAGTTCATAAAATATAAAGCTCCTTCTGTGACAGTCGGGTAAAAACAAGACAATACTCACCGTAGGGTAAGCTGTGACAGTCGGATAAAAACAAGACAGCCATGACCTCAGGTTAAGCAGTGACATTTGGATGAAAACTAGACAGCACTCACCTCAGGTTAAGCTGTGGCAGTCGGGTAAAAACAAGACAATACTCACCGCAGGGTAAGCTGTGACAGTCGGGTAAAAACAAGACAGCACTCATTACAGGTTAAGCTGTTACAGTCGGATAAAAACAAGACAGCACTCACCACAGGTTAAGCAGTGACAGTCGAATAAAAACAAGAAAGTACTCAACCCAGGGTACGCTGTGACAGTCGGATAAAACTAGACATCGCTCACCTCAGGTTAAGCTGTGATAGTCGGATAAAAACTAGACAGCACTCACCCCAGGGTAAGCTGTAACAGAAGCCTTCCCCCCCAAGTTAATGAGTCTTCCGTCCGCCCTCTGCAGCAGGTTGACGCCCCTCTCGCCAGGCTCGCCACCTGGAATGGTAAGGTTGCTTCAATCTACTAGCTCGTACTAGCCCGCGTAACAATCCATACTATTACTGAGATAGATTATATCCTGGTGAAAGACACAGATTTGCTTATGTCCTTAAATAAATGCAGAAGAAGTTGCGGGTAACAGCTAGTATAATATATAGCCTATGCTATCGGTGATAATATAGCATTATGAAAGAGAAAGATTTTTTTAAATCGGTCCAGTTGATTTTGAGTTTATACATTACAAACTAAAATACAAATCTTATCTCTTTGTAATATTTGTTTAGAAGACACCATGAGGCGCCATTCTCGAGGAGCTTTGATCGTGGATAGTATTTGTACTAAGTATAATATTGTCTACTCTAAGGTAGTATCAATTCCTTATCTACTATATAAAAATAAGTCGGGTTTTCCTTTCTGACGCTATAACTCCAGAACGCACGAACCGATTTCCACGGTTTTGCATTCGTTGGAAAGGTCTCGGGCTCCGTGGGGTTTATAGCAAAGAAAATTACTTACTAGCTCCCCGCCCCGGCTTCGCACGGGTAGACAAAATATATTTTGATAAATGTCTACCCGTGCGAAGCCGGGGCGGGCCGCTAGTAGTTTATAAGATGATATGTATGCACAATTACATAAATAACGCTCTTCACAATTAATCACTATTTCTTCTTCTTCTTTAAGTTAATGGCGTCGAGCTTTTAATACAGCTATTGGCCATTGTTGGCGAGCGCCAACCATTGCGCGGAGTGACATAAAACAATTGCCGTTCTAGGTCTGTGATTCGGTAAAGATACTTTTTATGTAGGCTGTGGTGCTTTTAGGCTCTGTGATGCTGTTCAGACTAAATTGTATTAAAACGAGTGTTAATTTCTAAAATTGTTATAAAAGGTGAATAAACCATTTAAGCTGTCGCCGATTGTGTTTATTTATTCATCACCAAGTCGAGGGAATCGTTTACAAAGTGGTCTTCGAGCCGGATCGTTTGTTAACCGCGCGTGAAACCCGGCACAACTCGACGCCATGTTCTCGACTCCACCGCCGCGCAAAGTCATAACCCGGAGTGTGACAAGAGAACAACAACGAGTGGAACAGGGTGATCGCCTTCCTGCAGAGAATACAGCGCCACTTGCAATGTCTGAAATACTCCCGATGCGAGAAAAGCCCCCATCACGAGCACACACGGAAGGCGGTATCAAACATCAATTAACGGTTTTCCACGACAATGAGTCAATAAAATCCTCGCGTAAATCATCATATGAGTCAAGAAGAAAACAATTAGAGCTTGAGGCAGCCGAGGCTAGAGCTAAAATAGAAAAGGATTTGATAGAAAAGAGATTGGCGGTCGACCTCGCCGTTTTAGACGACGAGTGTTCACAACAAGACCAGAAAATCCAAAGATGTGACCGAACAGAATCAATTAGAGTTGAAGATAAGGTCGAGCAGTGGATGGAGAGCAGTCAACTGGATGCACAGGATCCCCCCGCGGTCGACACGACCGCGCCATCACACATCCAGCAACTGGCGAGCGCACTGAAAGATGCCCTGACGATCGCCGCCTGTCAGTCCCAGCCACAGCCCCAATATTCAGAGCTACTGACACGGATGGCCACATCCAGAGACCTACCATTGTTTTTTGGTGATTCACTAGATTGGCTCCAATTCTACGAAATGTACCGAGAATCGTCAAGTTTATGTAAGTACAGTGATAGTGAAAATATACTACGTCTGAGAAGATGCCTACGTGGAGAAGCGAGGGAAACGGTGAGTTCACTTTTGTATGGTAACACATCACCGGAGGCAATACTAGAAGCTTTACAACTCCGCTATGGAAGACCTGAGACAATTAATGCAAAGATAGTTGCACAACTGAAAAAAATAAACCCGCTGCCCTCTGCCTATCACAATGAAATAGTAAATTTTGCACTTAAAATTAAGAATTTTGTTGCCGCTGCAAAAGCAATTAAACAGGATGATTATCTAAGGAGCCCAGAACTAATAACAATTGTTGTATCTAAATGCCCCAGTACTCTTATCACAAAGTGGGTTGATTATTATCATACATCTGATACAGGCAAACCAAAGCTAGTATTGTTTGCAGAGTTCTTACATAGTGAAGCAACAAAGGTTGCAGTGGCCGGGGTAAGTCATATATGCAGCCACTCAGATCAAAGAAAACGTTCAGAGGAACGCCCTACTGCTAGACCACAGTCTGTTCTGCTGCAAACTAATAGTGATGGATATTTAAAATGCAAGTTTTGTCACATAAGCAACCACCCATTACCAAATTGCATCCGCTTTAAAAGGGCTTTACGAAGAGACAGATGGAGATTTGTGAAGGCAAATAAAATGTGTTTTAAATGTTTGCTAGACCGACATGACAACAACAACTGCCCTGCAGCCGCCTGTGACTTCGACAACTGTGGTCTACCCCATCACCGCCTACTGCACTGGCCAGCATCAAAACAGCAACCAAGCGGCGCACCAGGACTTGCCTATGATCCTGACCCTGCCACTGTAGCCACAGTCAGCGATAACACCATTTATGACCACGAGGATGACTGTGAGGAGAGTATTGAGCCATGTGAAACGGTAACAAACATAAATTTACCTAAAAACAAAGTCTTCTTAAAAGTTGTGCCAGTGAATATACATGGACCTAATGGTATTGTGCCCACTCATGCACTACTCGATGATGGTGCAACAGTGTCCCTGGTGTCACGTAGCATAGCCGATCTTGTGGGACTACATGGACAATCAGAGACAATATGTGTTCATGGTGCATGGGACGGTAATGAACTGTCTAGTCTAAGTGAAATTGTTGAATTTGGTATAAGTTCTCCATTTAATAACAATAAGTCATACAATATTCGTGCTCGCAAGTTGAATGAGTTGTGTTTGCCTGAGCAAAAGTTGTGTAAAGTAGATGTAAACAATTATAAACACCTGATTTCTGTGCAACAATTTGTGAAAGATGTAAATGCTACACCTCAGATTTTGATTGGTCAGGATAATTACCACTTGCTTGTACCTCTTAAAACTGTGCTAGGTAAATCAAATGAACCCTGCGCTACACTAACACCTTTGGGTTGGTGTATCCACGGTGTTTTTTCATCATCATCGCGTCCCGGCGACTTGTGTACGACCGAGGAGCGCGCGTTGCTGACAATAATGCACGCGCCACCGCGCTCCGGCGGCGCTCGCCTCCCTCTCCACCCAGTGCGCCCCGCGTGCGCATCACCCCACGCGCTTACAGGTATGTCCTCAACCCTATTTAGCACTAACGAAAATATTGCAACCGAGCTCACAGTAAGTGACCAGTCTGACAAAGGAACAAGCTCACCAGAACTTGAGCAGCTGATTCGGAAACATTTCGCTCTCGACGCAATCGGTATTAATTCTAATCCAAGACAAAATACTGAAGAGGCAAAGGCCATTAAAAGCTTAGATGAAACTTCTAAAATAGTGGATGGTCAGTGGGAAGTCGGACTACCCTGGAAAGGCGAAAGCAACATGCCAGACTCATATCAGAATGCATACAGACGCTTGAAAACACTTGAACGCAAAACACGAATTAATACCGAATTTAAAACGAAATATGAACAAAGAATTGAACATCTTTTTCAGAACAATTATGCACGGCCACTGAAGGAGGAGGAGGCAGCGACGCGAACCTGGTACCTGCCTCACTTCGGCGTGTATAACCCGAACAAAGGGAAGCTGCGCCTTGTATTCGACGCTGCTGCTGTGTCCGGTGGTGTCTGCCTCAACGACTACCTACTGCAAGGCCCAGATCTGCTGGAGTCGCTTCTGGGCGTCATGCTTCGCTTCCGTGAGAATATTATCGGAGTCTCAGGTGATATCAAAGATATGTTCCTAAGAATTAAAATACGTCCCGAAGATCAACATGCTTTGCGCTTTCTTTGGAGACACAATCAATCGGAACCTATAAAAAAATGCGTGATGACATCGCTGATATTTGGCGCTAATTGTTCGCCCTTCGTCGCGCAATACACCAAAAATAAGAATTCTATAAGATTCAAAAACGAAAAGCCCGAAGCAGTCAATGCTATAATAAAAAACCATTATATGGATGACTATTTGGATTCTTTTGAAAATGAAGAGAGCGCAAAGCGGGTGATTAAGGATGTGGCATGGATTCATGAGCGGGGAGGTTTTCAAATGCGAAACTGGACCTCCAACAATTCGGAAATATTTACTGATATGCCTAAAGAAGATTTAAGTGAGTCTGCTACTAAGCAAAATTTTCCCGAAGATGACTTTGAGAGAGCGTTAGGGCTGCTGTGGTATCCAACAAGCGACACTTTAGGTTTTAACGTAACGCTTCATCGCATACCAGACCAAATTATAAAATGTGAACGAAAACCAACTAAAAGAGAAATTCTTCGTGTAGTCATGTCAATTTTTGACGTTTACGGTTTCTTGACTCCGTTTACAATGCAGGCTAAAATAATTATCCAACAGACATGGAAGCTCGATATTGATTGGGATCAGCCCATCACTGATAGCTTGTTCGTGTCATTTCGGGAATGGATCAAGCAATTAGATCACATAAGGAGTATTCGCATACCCAGGTGGTATTTCCAATCAGTTAATTCAGAATTCCAAAGCAATCAATCTATGAAAGACGACTCATACACCTTGGAATTGCACGTATTTTGTGACGCGTCGCCGGCAGCTTACGCTGCGGTTGCATATTGGCGCTTGTCTCACAACAATAGCGTGAGTGTATCGCTGGTCGCGAGTAAGGGTCGTGTAGCCGGCATAAAACCTACGACGTCCGTACCTCGGCTAGAACTTCAGGCAGCATTGCTTGGCTGCCGCCTTGCGGAAAATATAGTTAAAGAGCATAGATATAGAGTTGATAAAAAGTACTATTGGACGGACTCCACAACCGTATTGCACTGGATACGGGACAATACAAGAAGCTACAAGACATTCATAGCTAACCGGTTAGGAGAGATTGATAGCCTGAGCGAAATAACGCAGTGGCGGTATGTGCCAACTGAACTGAATGTTGCTGACGTTGCTACTAAACCATGTAAGTTGGACTTGTCTGCGGACAGTGAATGGTTTCAGGGTCCTAAATTTTTGCATCAAAAAAGCGATCACTGGCCCGCGGACCCTTCACAACTGAAAAATGAAATTAATGACGCTGTATTAGAGAGAGTATACACTGTGAGTCACGTTAGTAACACTAGCAATAACTTACCCATTCCAGAACCGGGCAGATTCTCCACGTGGACGCGCTTATTACGCAGTACTGCTGCTGTGTTGCTGTTCATACAAAAATGCAAGAAGAGAGTGAGGCACATAGATACAGAGCTGATGGCAAAGGCGGAAGAACTGCTGCTCCGTTTTTCCCAGCAGTCATCCTTCAGCGAAGACATTAGCCTTTTGAAAGAGGGTAGACAGGTGTTGAAGGACAGTCGCTTACGCGCGCTGACGCCCAGCATTGACGACCGTGGCTTACTGCGAGCAGACGGGCGTATTGGCGCCGTCAAGCAGATGAACAATAACTTCATTCGCCCGTTTATACTCGATGGAAAGGATTACGTAACTAGGCTGATCATCAAACATCACCACGAGCGAGCTGCTCATGCTAATAATGAAACGGTGATCAACAACTTACGCCAGAGATACTGGATAATAAACATACGACCTTCTGTACGATCCGTAGCATCAAGCTGTGTATACTGCAGGATAAGGAAAGCAAACCCTGTTCCGGCACGAATGGGAGACTTGCCTGAAGCACGCCTATCACACCACCAACGACCATTTACCAACTGTGGCATCGATTTGTTCGGTCCTATCGACGTTGCAGTCGGCAGGCAAAGAGTGAAAAGGTACGGAGTTCTCTTTACGTGCATGACTATCCGAGCTGTTCACGTGGAGGTTGTGTCGTCGCTGGCTACGGACTCGCTTATAATGGCGTTACGGCGAATGGCCGCCCGACGGGGATGGCCAAGAAAGATATTCTCCGACAATGGAACCAACTTAAGAGGAGCTGACACCGAGCTGCAGAGATGTTATAAAGAGCTGAACCCAGATTACATCAACGAGTATGCTACCAATCTGGGAGTCGACTGGCAGTTTATTCCTCCAGGAAGCCCACACATGGGGGGAGCGTGGGAGCGACTCATACGCAGCGTGAAGACGGCTCTACGAGTCATACTCAAAGAGAGAGCCCCCCGTGAAGAGGTTCTAGTTACACTGCTATCTGAAATAGAAAATATGATAAATAGTCGACCACTTACCTATGTTTCAGTAGATCACCGCGACGTGGAAGCGTTGACTCCCAATCATTTTCTAATTGGAACTTCTTCTAACTTGCCGCCTCCAGGGGTTTTCTTTGATGGCGATTTGAGTCTAAGGCGACAATGGAGAATCGCTCAACGTCTTAGCGATATGTTTTGGCAAAGATGGATTAAAGAAGTACTGCCTACCTTAATTCCAAGAAAGAAGTGGGATCGTGAAGGAAATCAGCTAAAGATAGGAGACATCGTTTACGTAGTAGACCCAGCCTTACCGCGTAACACTTGGCCTATGGGAATGGTGGAGCAGACCCACCCGGGAGCTGACGGCAGGGTCAGGGTGGTCGACGTTAGGACTCGGAGGGGCATTATGAGGCGTCCCGTGACCCGTGTAGCGCTTCTTCCAATCGGTGATGAGTGTCGTTAGGGCGACACTGGGGGGAGAATTGTTGGCGAGCGCCAACCATTGCGCGGAGTGACATAAAACAATTGCCGTTCTAGGTCTGTGATTCGGTAAAGATACTTTTTATGTAGGCTGTGGTTTTTTTAGGCTCTGTGATGCTGTTCAGACTAAATTGTATTAAAACGAGTGTTAATTTCTAAAATTGTTATAAAAGGTGAATAAACCATATAAGCTGTCGCCGATTGTGTTTATTTATTCATCACCAAGTCGAGGGAATCGTTTACAGTAATTATATACTCTGTGCCTACCACACCACGTGACATTGGCGGAATAGCTGTATTAAAAGCTCGTCGCCATTAATTTAAAGAAGAAGAAGAAAATAAATACACATCATTCCTCAGAGTAGATAATATACTACGTGTTATACCGACCGTCCAAGCCGTAAGGCTGGAAAGCCCTCCGTTCAGTGAGCACCGACAGCTGAACAGCCCGACGGAACACCAGCTCTCTGGTCACTCCATCGCCGCCGCGCCATCGTCCTAGCATTAAAAATATTTTCAAATGTCAGTGCATTTGTGACCCAATATTAAAGAGAGGTAGGGAGATTTGGGATTGCCCGTGGGTTTTCCCATTTAAAACGGAGCCGCCCGACTGGGGACTGTACCTCCACCTTACAGAAGACCGCAGTGAAATAACACTACTTGATGTAGTGTTTTGTTGGTAACTAAGGTTGCGATTTCTCCACGAGGATACGCTGGGCTAGTAGTAATGCTGCTAGCGCAATGACTCCTCATCAACAATCTTTTTTGTGTTAATAAATCCACCGCTACTGGATATAATTGATTAATATAGAGGTCGCTATAGGTAGTATAATTTAATTTGTATTCTTGTCACAAGATGTCGCTACGGTAAAATTAGCGGACGCTATGGTTTCGTTGATTGAGTTTTGTAAATACTCCACGCCTTTTTTTGCAATTTTGTTCTTGGTCAGTACACAGTGTTTTATTATTAATAGTGGAAGTTAGTAGTGAGTGACAGTATAAGTACTTTATCTAGCTACGCTCATAGATTTAGAATAAAAAAATCCTAGGTTTGTGGCAACGATAGATTTGTGTCACAGGACAAACTAGCGGTTGTATTCCCTTGGGGACAAACTGTCGAAGGAAAAAATATATATAAAGTACAAAATAGCACAACTCTACAATGGTTTCAAATTACAATCCCATTACCCAATCCCATACCATAAGTATTGAAAGTTACAATTATTTATTTATGTGATCCGTGGTAGCCTTGTGGTATAAAACGTATAAAGTAACATACCATTCCCGCCGGAGCCGCGCCGCAAGGAGAACTGTGTGACCAGCATTGGGTACCGGCGCTCCACTATCTCCACGTCGGTGATCCTCGTGTTGGTCATGTGGGTGTGAACGCCGCCCGAGCCGTGCCAACCTGGACCCTACACCATACATACAAACATACATATCATCACACCATGTCTTTCACGGGGAAGGCAGAGAGTATGGAGCGCCATTGCTCTTGACTTGCACAACTAAGTAAAGTTGCCAGTGCTCCACGAGGATACGCTGGGCTAGTAATGCTGCTAGCACAGTGAGTCCTCATCAACAAAATGCTTGGCAACTCGTTAGTGATAACCCTGGTATTGCTAGAGGCTATAGGCTACGGTGACTGCTTACCATCAGGTGGGCCGTATGCTTGAGTGCCACCTTAGTGGTAAAAAAAATAAAAACAACAAAACTCTTATTCCTAAAACTATTATCGGATCCTGATCCTGTAGCCCTAGCATCAACCACTTTTGACAACGTATTCGTATCGCTTTCGACTATTTTTGTATGGGAAAATGAACAGCGCTGCGGCGGTGACAAGTGGAACTAAAATTTTTTATGACAATTTTGACATTTCGCGAGTAACGTTTTCGAATACGTTGTCGAAAAAGTTCATGCTACCGGCACTTTAGTGCAAGCATGAATAATTTGCGTTACGTTTTCGTATCGCCCTCGAGTATTGTATTGCAAAATGAACAGCGCTGCGGCGGTGAAAAGTGGAACTAAAAATTAGTATGACAATTTTGACATTTCGCGAGTTACGTTTTCGAATACGTCGTAGTCGATAAATGTTCATGCTACCGGCACGTATAAAAATTTCAGCAGTTTTGTAATGACAAAAACAAATTGGTAGCTTTCATCTTGATATTTGTAAATACCTACTTATGTCTAGAAGAATTTTGTTACAAATTGTTAAATCATGATTGTTACATGAAAAAAAGACAGAGCACTGAGTTTCTTGCCGGTTCTTCTCAGGTGGCTTTTTTCCGAACCGGTGGTAATTTAGACCTTTTTATTAGGGCCTTAACTGAATAAATGATTTTCGATTTTGACTGATGAACAGACATTCAAACATCTCATATATAATTACTACAATTAGATAAGAGCTCGCACCTACCTCGGACAAAAAAAATGTTATCTTCGGAACCTTGCCTAAAGGGATTCCTTTTAATAATATATTTTAGTCATTATATGTTTTCAATAATTTCTTGTAACATAAATTAATTATATGTGAACACAAGTGCTATTTATAAACCAAAGGACATCACCCATGTTTCATATAAATTTGGTCCAAATCTGAAAGTGGCGGCCAACAAAATTATTTTGTAAATTTTGTTAGATCTTGTCCGTCTGAGTATTTATTACTATGGCACCAAAGTTGGACATTACAGGACATTTCATTTGTTTTGGTTATTTTGAATTCCTATTGTTAACATAAATGTATGAAAATTCAGATTATATCAACTACAAATGTTTGTCTACTTACTACTACACAGGCAAGTTCCAACAGAATAAACAAAAAAAAATGCGTTTGCCGGCACTTTCAGATTTGGACCAAAATTGATGATTTCCTTTGAAATTGACGTAATAATTATATAAGTAGTGGTACACTCACAGCCCCACTGCCGCCCGCCACGGTCTCGTAGTAGCCCCAGTCCTGCTCCCCCAGCGTCAGGTTGTTCATACAGCCCTGGGATGCGGCGCATACCTACACCAATAATACAATTTTATAATGTATTTTTTAATAAACAACACTTTTATATTTCACATATTCTCTCACGTAATTTTATACGAGGATCAGAAAATATTGAGGCTTTGGTACATAACCAAATCCGCCATTTTTTATGTTGCTCTTAGTTCAGAATATTATTTTTTTATCCAACGAATGTTGTAAGCAAACATACAGCCTGCCGATAAGAACACTTCATACAGCCTTCTTGAAGATAGTAATCTACAGTTAATATTATAAAGACAAATAAAATGTTTTTTTGTATTTTTGTGTGTGTGTGTATGTTTGTATTGAATAGGCTCCGAAACTACAGGACCGATTTCAAAAATTCTTTCACCGTTAATAAGCTTCATTATCACTGAGTGACATTGGCTATATATTATACTAGCTGCCCGCCCCGGCTTCGCACGGGTTGACATAATATTTGTGAAATGTGTACCCCTACGAAGCCGGTGCGGGCCGATAGTGTTATTAATAAAGTTGTAAAATGACCTGGAATGCCTTGAACACGACGTCGACAATCCTCTGTGACGTCAGCACGTTCCCTCCCACGACCGCCGCGCCCTCCGACGGGTCCAGGATGGAGCCCGGCGGGATTACCACGCGCACCGGGTTCAGGCAGCCCTGGAAAAAGTACAAAAATATTAGCTGTTAGTAGTGTGACAATTACTATTGCTATGTTCGCAATAGTATATGTTATCTGTGGTCGCCTATAAGTACCTATAAGTAGATGTTCATTTATATAATCTCCTTTTATATTAGCACTAAGATATTGTTTGAATGTATTCATCTGTTGGTGATCCTTAACCTAAATAAATAAAATATTTGTCAACTTCAACTTCTCTATGTATGGCTTCTCTTCTCTCTTCGCGTTGTTGGTAGAACGAAGTATAAGCGATGGAGATTTTTATTACGGTGTAATTAAAAATTAAGTACGGTGTAAAAAAACCGGCATCTACTGAAAAGCACAACCACATAAAAAGGCTCGTTACCCGTCCGTTTACTGTTTATCTTTTACAGTATTATTTGTGTTTCGTAAATCGGCTAATTTACTGGATGAAAATATTTTTGTTAGTTACCTTCCAACTGTTTCCTTTGTTTTTTGATTTTTAATAATAAAGCTACATTTTAATTCTTTTATTTAAAAAAAACAGATACAAAATGCACTGACGCATCTAATGAGCCTGTAGCGACCTCACGGCTACATAAAAACCAACGTTAGAAATCGACTAACTAGCAGGAAAACATTCAACGAATGACGTCACAATCCTGCCACGCGCTAGCGAAGTTTTCTACGCAATTCAACATATATACAAGTTTCCGACTAGAACAGTCGGAGCCGCGGTTCCCCAGGCACAACACCCGCCTGGCTGGAAGATCTTCCCTTTGCGGTGGCTGAGCATGATCACCCTCGCTCGCCCCACAAGCCATAAGATGAGCGTTGGTCACTTTTTAGACGAATTACGTTAATATTATTAAACATTTTGAGATTATAATATGTTTCATTTCAACGTCGTATCGATAAAAAACTATCGACATTTTTGAAATTTATTCCAACCTGTGGGTGGACGGGTGAAAATAGTGGGTGGTAACACACCCCCCCCCCCCCCTGGATTGTTAAACAAGATGCTAAAGTAACTCGTAACTCGGTTTCTATTTCTACCTCGTATACAATGGGTTTTAACGCCGTGTGTAACACTGCTCTTCACTACGAATGCGAAGAAAATAAAATAATCCAAAAAAATATTATTGACATAAATTCAATTTGTAATTAGAGAAAAAATCTAAAGGTATCGCGCCAATGACTTTATTTCTTCTGTAGCCGCAACGCATTGCTCGTATTGTTCCGAAGAAATCACCGATGTGGTAGTATCCATTTTCAAAATAATAATATTAAGCTTTTTTATAAAACAATTATAAGTCGAGTCTTTATTCATAATTGTTTCTATAACCAGTCAATGATCGACGCGTGCATTTATCATTTGCATAATCCGCATCACTATAAGCTTCTAGTTTGTTGTTATGACTTGCACTATAGTATAAGCCATAGTCCTTTGTAGCTTTTAGATATTTAATGATTCTCTTGACGACATTCCAATGGATAAAGCGTTCAGTTTTAACTGTACAGTCAAACTGTGCAGTTATAACTGACGCCCCTAGTGTCTACACACCTGCAGTTTTAACTGCACAGTTCGACTGTACATTTAAAACTGAACGCTTAAGTAACAGGCAAAAATAAAAAGGGGGGAAAAAGTAGAAACTTTTCCCCCTAGAACAGGATATTCAATTTTTTTCCCCGTTCTGGAACGTTACAATGACTAACTTTTTAAGCATGAGGAGTGAAAAGTCAATTGGATACCTGGTTCAAGGGCACGTCGTGTCCGACCATACAGCGCAGGCAGTATATGAGAGCTGACAGAGTGATGGCGCGCGGAGCATTCAGGTTGCCCCACACTTCTACACCTGTACCACTGGAACATTACAATACAAGGTAAGTAGGTCTTTGCGTAGCACAATCACGAAAAAAAAGATGGATGAAATTTGGCACACGGATAGGATAGTTTTAATATTTTTTTCTTTGTTTTTATACAATAACAAGTATACGACCCACCAAATCGTAAGCGGTTACGTAGCTTACGGACGCTTGCAACGCCATGAGTATCAATCGCGCGTTGTCGACCCCAATATATCAGGATACTGGTGCCTATACTGTTTTACAAAATCACAAAACTAAACGAATTTGACAGTGCTAAAAGTATTGCTGTCCTTATTTAACCCCGCACATGAGAACAGGATAGCAAGACTTTTTGAACCGTCAAATTAGTTAAGTAATTTTGTACAACTCAATTGGCACCACTGTGGATGGGATTATCTAAATCAAACAGACGAATCCACCAAAATTTTTATATAGTTCTTTTTTTTAACCGACTTTAAAAATGAGGGGGTCTACGTTCGTCTGTAGGTATACATAAGGTATATCGTAGGTAGGTATAATTGTGTGCCAACGTGACAGACAGTGAGTCCGTCGCCGACTCTTAGGCACTACATACGTCCTTGAATTTCTTCTCAGACGTATGCAGGTATCCTCACGATGTTTCCCTTCACCGTAAAGCTCGTGGTGTGACTAATCACTGCAGGTAAGTTAGAAAAACTTATTGGTACAGACCGGTGGGATTCGAACTTTCGTCGCTAGGATAGCAGACATCGCTTCATACCACAAAGCCACCACGGCTCTCATAGAGTTATAAGACTCACGTGAAATCACAGACAGCGCTGCCCTGGTCCTTGTCGAGGCTGACGGTGAGTGAGATGGGGGTCCCGTTGTCCAGGTACTCGGTGGCGCGCAGGACCGACGACCCGGTCCTCGCCAGGGAGTTCTTGGCTATTTCCTACAATACCAATACCGCTTTGACGTTTTGTAGAAACTTATATGCAAAAAGAAAAACCGGCCAAGTGCGAATCGGACTCGCGCACCGAGGGTTTCGTTCACACTTCTTGGTAAGGTTAAAGTAGGCGAAATTCAAATGAGGTCATTATTCGTCGGTGACTCTCAACAGCGCGATTCAGGTTTTAGTAAATTGTAAATTCGCATTTAAAAAAAGAAAACTACATATTTATGGTTTTCAGATTTTTCCTTTACTTGTGCTGTAAGACACTGCTTCTTGCCAAATATATTGATTCTAGGTCAACGGGAAGTACCCTATAGGTTTTGATTCCTTTGTGAAATCGCAAAATATGCGAAAATTTGCGACTTAAACGGTCATATCTTTTCTTCATATTGACTTACAATGGTTTGATTATTCTACAGCCGGGGAATTTCATATTAATTTTAATTTGCGAACTCCATTCGTTCTAGAGATAAAAAATCTTGGCAGACAGACAAATAAGTGATCCTATAAGGGTTCCTTTTTTTTCTTTTAAGGTACGGAACCCTAAAACTTGAAAACAGTTGTTTTCATTCCATTTTTATATGAACACTAGCGTCCCGCCCGGCTTCGCAACGGGTGCATTCGGGTGCGTGTGTGCGAGTGCGTGTTACTGCGGTGAGTAAAGTTGCCAGTGCTCCACGAGGATATGCTGCTAGCACAGTGAGTCCTCATCAACAACATGTTTGGCAACCCGTTAGTGATACCAGGGGGTATTGCTAGCGGCTATAGGCTACGGTGACTGCTTACCATCAGGTGGGCCGTATAAGACTTAACCATTATCGTGGAGTAGATAATATACTACGTCCAACCATTATCAAGGAATGATAATTGATACTAATAAATAAATTAAATTATGTATTGTTAATTTACCTTCAGCATGTCCCTGACGGCAATCTCTGCGTTCCGCTGTATGTGAGCCATGTAGGCCTGCACCACCTCCAGGCTGTACTGCTCTATCAGCTCGTTCACCAGCTGGATACCCTGAATAAAAAAAAAACAAGTTCACAAAAATATTTTCACGAGCTTTGCGGTGAAGGATTAATCGTGAGGAAACCTGCATACGTCTGAGAAGAAATTCAAGGACGTATGTAGTGCCTAAGAGACCAAATTATCTTCGGTGGAAAGTGGGTGTTGTAACACCTTTGTCTACCTCTTCGGGGACCCTTGTGGGAAGGCGTGAAGATATATTATTTTATTACTGTAAACAATATTTTAAAATGAAACTTTTATTCACTCATGCAGTTCTTTCATTTGACACCCATTAAAGGAGGATCCAGGGGGGTCAAGTGTATAGCCGTCCACCCACCGGTGGGTGAAGGCAGTGGGTGGGCGGGTCACGACATCTTTTAATTCAGAGTATTTTATTTTACCTAGTCAGTAATACAAAGTGTTACAGTGAGAATAGACTTACTCTTTGATTAGCAGCGACTTGTGCTTTAAGATCCGAGAGATTATCGGCCAAATTCCTGGTGCCTGAACACCCTGGTTCATGGCCAGGTTGCATCAACCCTAAAATAATTATAACCATCATCAGCTAGACGTCCCCTGCTGTACAAAGGCCTCCCCCATAGATTCAATGCGGTCCGCATCCAACTATTGCCAGCGACCTTTATCAGGTCATCGGTCCATCTAGTGGGGGGCCGTTAAATAATCAACATGGGATTAAATTAAGCTATACACTTTTTTTATAGCGATAGAAAGGACTTAACAGAGCGGAAATAAGGTAAATTATGAAGTTAAAATTAATTCCAGTCTTGAGGCGGTGGCGGTCATTCTTGTTTAGCCGTCACCCACAAATGGGTGAAGCCAGTGGGTGCACGGGTAACGGCCCGTATATAACCTTGTCACTGAGGCTTCCCTAAGGAACAACTGGTCATAACTTGGTATAGGTAGGTCGTTGACCTCTTGATATTTGTGGGTGTATGTTCAACATGACGTTTATTATCCACAGCTCTCGGCTTAATTGGTACCACCGAAGCAACCTGTATATATAGTCTGGCAAAGAGGAATAGAAAATAATATGTGCGTCACTGTGCCGTTCGTATGGCAACCCGCCGCAGCTCGTATAGAGCATCAACCGTCTTGTTTACAGTAAACGTCATAACATAGATTCCATTTTAGCCACAAATATATGTCCATTTCTAGACTTTTTTTTATCACTAAGTGTGCACACATGCATACGGCCTGATGGTAAGCGGTCAGACTACGGACGATGGCAACACCAGGGGTATCACTCGTGCCGACCCTAGAAACAAACTACCTAGTTACCTTTAACGAGGTCATTCTCATTGAAGGTCCCCCCGTCGACGAGCAGCAAGGACTTGAAGGCCGCGCCCTCCTGCGCCAGGCTGGTGGAGTGCGGCGGCATCGAGCCCGGGGTCAGGCCCCCGATGTCCGCGTGGTGACCGCGGGACGCCACGAAGAATATCGGACGCTTCTCACACCTAAGAGATGACCATTCTAATACTTATACAAGGGCTGGAGACAACACCTACTATATTAATCTTTTTTTATACCACTAAGATGGCACACGAGCTGATGGTAAGCAGTCACCGTAGCCTATAGCCGCTAGCAATACCAGGGATATCACTAACGAGTTGTCATCCCTGTTGTTGATGAGAAGTCTAGCTACTAGCCCATTGTCTATTACTACTAGCCCAGCGTATCCTCGTGGAGCACTGGCAACCTTACTTACCGCAGAAACACAACACTACATCAAGTAGTGTTATTTCACAGCGGTCTTCTGTAAGGTGGAAGGAGGTACAATCTCAAGTCAGGCGGCTCCAATATTAATAGGAAAACCCACGGGAGATGCCGATTCGCCCTACCTCTCATTAAAGTTTAAATCTATCTAATCTAATTTAAATTCTTTAAAATGGTATTAATATACCATTGTGTAAAGAATGCTACTTGTTTAAGATTTATACAATACTAGCGAGCCGCCCCGGCTTCGCACGGGTAGACATTTATCAAATATTTTATATAGCCGATGTTACTCAGTGATAATGTAGCTTTCTAATGGTGAACGATTTTTTGAAATCGGTCCAGAAATTTCGGAGCCTATTCAATACAAACCCACAAAAATACAAATCTTATCTCTTTATATAGATTATAATATTAGTATAGATATAGATATAGAAATGCAGCAGTTTGAAGCATCAAAATGGAAGCCGCCTCGTAGTACCCTACCTGTAGAACACAGGGGTGATCACAGTGAGGTCTGGTAGATGCGAGCCGCCAGCCTTGGGATGGTTGGCTAGCAGCACGTCGCCCGGCTTTAGGGAGTCTCCGCGGACCTTCATCTATGAACAACATAGTGCTTCGGTACAGTAGCCGATTAAGTCAGCGCTGGGCCCTTTTTTAGCAGTCACCGTAGCCTATAGCCGCTAGCAATACCAGGGGTATCACTAACGGGGTGCCACCATGTTGTTGATGAGGACTCACTGTGCTAGCAGCAATACTACTAGCCCAGCGTATCCTCGTGGAGCACTGGCAACCTTACTTACCGCAGAAACACAACACTACATCAAGTAGTGCCATTTCACTGCGGTCTTCTGTAAGGCGGAGGTACAGTCCCCAGTCGGGCGGCTCCAATTTAAATGGGATAACCCACGGGAAATCCCAAATCGCTCTACCTCTCTTGAAAGGCCCTATCAGGCCCTGTTAGTTTTGCATTAATGCCAGCTTGCATGCAGTGCGGTGTAAGACATAATTCGGGGGTCACCAGCGGTCATCGTAGCACCTTTTTAGTGTATTAAAATTTTAAATTTAGTTTTGATACCAACTCTTTCGTGGTAAGTATTGTATATAACTTGTAGAACATATATTCACGTATCGATATAAGTAGAGACCTTTTACGGTCAGATGTCGTTGGTGCGCGGTGACCCTTAAATGCGTGGGGCTCGTAGCATTTGCTACTCTTGCTACGTGGATGATGGCACTGCATCAGTACTGCAAGAACATCTTCCGACTGCGTATTCGAAAACTTAACTCGCAAAATGTCAAAAATGTTCATACGATTTATAGTTCCGGTTGTAACGGTCGCAGCGCTGTTAATTTTCCGATACAAAAAAAAGTCTCACCTGATACTGTACGGTTTCCTGCATGGCCCCCAAGTGTACCGGGATGTGTGGTGCGTTGGACACCAGGCCCCCGTCGGGTCCGAACAGGGCGCACGAGAAGTCTAGTCGCTCCTTGATGTTCACTGATATCGACGTGCGCTGGAGGACCCTGTAGTCGTGACCGACGTGACAATTAGCATAGCAAGCATAATATACTCAACAGAAAATATGTAAAAAACAAAAAAAACGCGCATTCATAATGTGATTATCCTGATAAAAGTAATGAAGTAAGTTGGCTTAATGTAATATTTTTTACATGTAATACTCTATCTGTATTTATATAATGCTGTAAGTTTCCCAATAAAGTTAAAAAAATAAAATATTTTCGATGGTATTGGAGCCAATTCTGTTGTACAAAATCACTAAACTAAAGTAATTTGACAGGACTAAAAAGTCTTGCTGTCCCTTTCTCATGTGCAGGGTTAGATAAGGATTTTAAAACTTTTAGTCGAGTCAAATTAATTTAGTTTGATAATTTCGTCCAACTGAATTGGCACAATATTATCGATATTATTGAGTACCACATTTTACGCGATTCTAAGGGGCCATACATAAATTACGTCACACGAATTTCATGACTTTTCTGACTTTATCGTCCTTGGCACAGCCATTAAGCTATACTAGTTTATAATTTTTTTTTTATTATACGCTTTCGACTATTTCAGCATGGGAAAATGAAAAAGTGGAACTTTCGGAAAATTCGTATGAAAATTTTGATAGTTTTGTTTTCGAATACGCAGTCGAAAGTTGTTCTTGCCAAGGCTAGAGGTCACATTTGTGAAACCTCTAATGTTTGTTTTAAGATTTACGTAAGTTTGATTTAAATTCGCGGTTTAATACATAGCAATATAAAATTACATAGAGAGACATGAAACTTAGGGCCTTTTCACACCATTTCACACTTAATCGACCCTCTCCCCCCTTTTAGTGTGACATATTTTATGGACGACCCCTAACTGATTTTAGAGGTTATGTAATGTAAGCGTAACCCTCACCTGCCCATCTGCTCCGCTATAGACATGAACCGATGGGAGAATATACTGAGCTGTATCGAATCCAAATCCGTGGTCACTTTTTTAGGGTTCCCTGATCCAATTGTGATCTTTATATCGCCAAATTGTGTTATATCCGCACGACAATCTGTGTTCAGAGAAATAACAAGTAGGTTAATATTTTTTTAATACCAGATTTAATTCGGTCAATTTTCCCCTTTCATTTAATACCCATATCATAGGGGTTGAAAAGGAAATTATAAATCGACATCATGCGGCGGCCGCCATATTGGACTTGGGATGACGTCACTGTGTTTCGATCATCAAACCCTCTCATTTGTTACCCCCATATCATAGGGTTTACCATGGAAATTATACTTCTCCATTTTGTGACATCCGCCATATTGGATTAAAAATAGGTCATCGTGCATTGTCACGGGAATCAAACCGGTTTGGTTTGATTTGACAACTAGCGGCCCGCCCCGGCTTCGCACGGGTAGTGCACGAGGTGGGCAGCTAGTATAATTTATAGCCTATGTTACTCCGTGATAATTTAGCTTTCTAATGGTGAAATAATTTTTGAAATCGGTCTAGTAAACTCAGAGCCCATTCAATACAAACCCACAAAAATACAAATCTTTTCTCTTTATAATATTAGTGTAGATGTAGATAGTGTAGATTAGTGAAGATTAGTGTAGATTAGTGTAGATAGTGTTGATAGTGTAGAAGACTGACTGGGTAGCTAGTAAGTGATAAAATTACCTGGCTCTACCAATATAGTAGACAAGCCGTCCATAATGATAGCAGGGCCGGTGACCGCTTGCTCAGGCTTCAACTGCTCCAGCAAATATATCGCCGTGTCTCGGTACCCGCCTTCGAAGTACACTTTCGTTGTCTGCCAGTGACATGGGATAAATTAAAATATGGTACAGCTAATTATAATCATCATCATTTATTTAAGAGCTAGTCTTGTCGGTGGAGCAATCATCACCGTTCTATCGTTATATATATCGTCGCTCTTTGACCTCTTGGTCGACATAACGTTAGCCTTCGTCTTTATCTGTTGCAGGTAACTTATCCTTGGCCTTCCTCTGCCACGCTTTCCTTCAACCTTTCCCTCTATGATATTTCGTATAATAATCGAATTATATTATATAGATATAAAACATGCATACATTCATATATCATATACATATGCTGGAATATAGTACTGCAATCGAACCGTGGTTGCCGTGTGGTATGAATCCCACCGTTCTACCACCAAATAACATTACTTTGATGTAGTGTTGTGTTTCTGCGGTAAGTAAGGTTGCCAGTGCTCCACGAGGATACGCTGGGCTAGTAGTAATGCTGGTAGCACAGTGAGTCCTCATCAAAAACAGGATTGGCAACTCGTTAGTGATACCCCTGGTATTGCTAGCGGCTATAGGCTACGGTGACTGCTTACCATCAGGTGTGCCGTATGCTAGTGTGCCACCTTAGTGGTAAAAAAAAATTGATAGAACTTACCTTCACAGCAACAGGTTGCGTCCCTCTCCCGCTAGGCGGCGCCACCTCCTCAGGCACAGAGCTCATCCCCACTCCGCGGACTCTGACGTCATCCACTATGACGTCACGCTCCGAGAGGGTGAATCCGAATTCATTCTTATATCTGTAAGGTGTTATGATACTATTCACTTTTTCCCCTAACTTCATCCGCGTAGGAAACATTATCACCGTCTACTGGATCCAACCATATCTAAGAACCTTCCAGAAGACCTCATAGGTACAAAACATCATCAAAATACGTCAAGCCGTTTAGAAGAAAAATGACAAGCACAATTGCTTATCGGAATTTTATGTAATCATCATTCTCCTGCCCTTATCCCATATTATTTGTGGTCGGCGCAATATGTATTTCTCTTCCATCCTTCTCTATCAGCCGTCATCTCTGTATTCACTTCCTTTCTGGCCATGTCATCTTTCACACAGTCCATCCATCTTTTCTTAGGTCTACCTCGACCCCTGTACGGTATCGGAATTTTATGTTATAAGTATATTTATTTAAATCTATCAACTAAGAACCTAAGATCAATCCTTTTTAGGTAGATAAAACTTTGCGAACAGCGAAGTTGTCGCTGGTTAAAACTACGCCTTGCAGATTAGATTGTACACAATTACACGCACACTCCAACAAAGAAACTACGCCTTGTCCACGCACTACACGTTAATAAACCGACGTCACGTCGTTGTCGCTAAGTTCCAAAGTTTTAGGCTGGTATCGGGCGGAGCGGATGAGATTTTTACCAGTGTCTCGTAAATTGTGTTATAGTGATCTTTATTGTGTATTTTTGGTGTCGTTATGTGCAGTAAAGTTTCATTAAGTGTCTGTTTTTTACGAACATTACGTACAATGAAAATTATGCTGTTGTAGCGACCTCACGGCTACATAAACCAACGATCAATTTTACAGACAGGTCGTAACATGTCAATTTAGGTTTATGTAGCCGTGAGGTCGCTACATCGTAATCTGGCCTTTGTGTGGAGTGATTTATCATTTTGGACAATAGGTTACCTCTGATCTAAAGGCATGTTACAAAAACAAAATCAAAATCATTTATTCAGTTTAGGCCCTAATAAGGCACTTATGAAGGTCTAAATTACCACCGGTTCGGATAAAAAGCCACCTGAGAAGAACCGGCAAGAAACTTAGTGCTGTCTTTTTTATTTTCATGTAACAACGATTACGATCTGGTACTGCCGTGGATTGTCTACAGAAACTCCCACGAGCAATAGAATGCATGACACTAGGCATTTTAATGACTCGACAATTCTCTGACACTCGACACTGGCAAAATAAGTCTTGAAGTCTTGATTGCCATAGTTAGGAAGAAGATAATAATAATAATAATGCTTGGACATTATCACACAACGCCATCTAGCCCCAAACTAAGCAAAGCTTGTACTATGGGAACCAGCAGCTGATATAATACTTATATACTTTTTGTTTGTAAATACATACTTATAATACATACCAAACACCCAGACGCAAGGCAAACATATTTGTCACATAAATGTTTGCCCGGCGGGAATCGAACCCGCGACCCCTAGCGCAGCAGTCAGGTATACTAATATACTGGTCTAGTGGACCAGCGGTCTCGTCGAAGATAAAAGATGTGTTCGCTCACCTCTTAACAAAAGCAGTATAGAAGTCTCCATGCTTGCAGGCGGTGGGCGAGTGTTCAGGATCCGGGGCCACCATGAGTGCGCAGTCGGTGCCCGCATACCGAAGGTGTAGGTACGGCTCCAGCACTATCTTCGACTCTGGGATACCCTGGTGATACCAGAAAAAGACAGCAGCCTTCAAGCCAACTTACGACTACGTATTTCTGTCGCTAGCGACTATTTTTGTGTGGGAAAATGAATAGCGCTGCGACGGTGACAAGTGGAACTGAATATTTAAAAAAATGTCATTTCGCGAGTTGCGTTTTCGAATACGTAGTCGTGGTAGAGTTAGAATGCCCAAATGTTTTTTATACTACTAAGGTATCAAACAAGCATTCGTCCCCACCACAGGTCAGGTCAGGTCAGGAGACAGGTCGTAACATGTCAACGGGACAGATCGTAACTCGTACCTATTACGAGAGAAATGCACGCAGCTGTCGCCGAATATAAGGTGCTTCGGCCAAGAGCGTGGTCAAATATTCGGTATTCGGCCAAATCGGTATTCCGATAAAAGTATTCTACATCTTATAAGCTACCTCCAGTCCAAATTTCATGTAAATCCATTCAGCCGTTGAGACGTGAAGAGGGTACAAACACACAAACAGAAACATTTGCATTTATATTAATGTTTTTTTTATATACCACTAAGGTGGCACACAAGCATACGGGCCACCTGATGGTAAGCAGTCACCGTAGCCTATAGCCGCTAGCAATACCGGGGATATCACTGACGAGTTGCCAACCCTGTTGTTGATGTGGACTCATTGTGCTAGCAGCATTACTACTAGCCCAGCGTATCCTCGCGGAGAACTGGCAACCTTACTTACCGCAGAAACACAGCACTACATGAAAGTAATGTTATTTGACTGCTGTCTTCTGTAAGGCGGAGGTACAGTCGGGCGGCTCCAATATTAATAGTAAAACCCACGGGAAATCCCAAATCGCCCTACCTCTCTTTTTAAAAGTTCATGGTGTGATAAATCACTGTACTTAAGCTTAGAAAACTCATTGGTACAGGCCGGGATTCGAACCTGAGCCCATCAGATGACAAACTTTGGCTTAAACCACAAGGCCACTACGGCTTTTTCGCCGTACCTCTCAAGCGTGATATATTCTTCTTCTTCTTTAAGTTAATGGCGACGAGCTTTTAATACAGCTATTCCGCCAATGTCACGTGGTGTGGTGCACAGAGTATATAATTACTAAACGTAGTGGACGTTTATTAGTGGTAGGTGAAGATAAACGATGGAGACTGGTCAGTGGAAAATTTATAGTTTAACTTTAATATATAAAATGGAGAAATTTATCTAAGAGAACACATTATAGTGTTTAAGTTTAATTTTGTTAATGTCAATAAATACTGATAGTTTTTGTCCAGACAGTGGTCTTACCTGCGCCCTAAGCTGGTCGCGACACACGTCCCCCAGCACGTCCAGTCGCTGGTCCAGCGCGGGGAAGTGGTCCGGGCTGTAGCTGCAGGCCGCGGGCTCCTGGGCTTCGTGCACGATGTGCGCCAGCGCCATGCCGTACGCCGACAGGATGCCTACCACACACAATACACACACATACATTTCATCGGGCCAAGTCCCTCACGGGGTAGGCAGGTAGGCAGAGAGTATAGGGTGTAATAAAGTACACAGTACACGGTAACTTGTCAGTTTTTTTTTTATTATGGGAAAATTGGAACTAAATCTTCGTATGAAAATTTTGACGTTCGAGAGTTACGTTTTCAAATTCGTATTGGAAAGATGTTCCTGATACCAGTATTGTAGTCCGAGCAAGAACAACTTGCGATTACGTATTTGAAAACTTAGGTTAAGTCAATCAGAAATCAATAGTGTCCGACCGAAGCTTCGGCTTCGGCTTCGGCTTCGGCTTCGGCCACCTTCGGCCAAAAAAGCACCTTCGGCCAAATCTTCGGCATCGGCCAAAAATTTGCCGAAGGTTTGGCCGAAGCCGAAGGTTTGCTAGTTGTCAAAATTTGAGATTTACTGAACGATGCTAGAGCGAGACGGAGAGTGTTCAGAGCAGCAGAGTTTCGCCGCGCCGTCGCACCGGACCAAACAAATCGCTGTTAGTAAACTAAACGAGTCAAACAAGTTTGAGAGCGCGTCTTAAAATTCTAATAAGTGTTTTGTTTTTAAATATTTCATATTTGTTATTACAAATTATTTTATTTATTACTGTGAGTAGTACCTGTGGTGATACGTTCATGTGAGGCACTCTAAGAACCAAAAAACCTTCTTATTTTCTTTTAATTGTAAGTTTTTATAATAGTTTAGTTTTCCCAAATAGGTATATTATTGATAATTTTGATAAATGACTGCTTCGCCATATAATTAAGTATAAAGAGCTATTTTTAATTAAGACTAGTCGAAAAAAGTGAGTTTATTTTTTATTAATAAGGTGCCTCAAATTGTTACCCAAAACTTGTTAAGTTTTTATTTTCTCCAATTGTTACCAAAAATGTTTAACTTAATTATCCAAAGAAATTACTTATAAGTATTAAATTTTCTCAAAAAATCCAAAAAATTATATGTAAAAAATAGATATTGAAACTTTGCTCAATTATTTTATAGAAATATTTTGTGTTCGTCTGATAATTAAAAAAATGTGACTGATTATTTGATTATTTTTGTTAAAATTACTTTAAGTAAATAAATATTTAATTAACATTGTATATTTGAAACTTTTATTTTAGACAATATTTTATTACCTACTTGTATATGTTGGTCACTCGGCTCGTTATTGGGCTAAATCTCTAAAGCTCTCACAATATGTATCTAGTATATTCTGAGATCAAAGTAACTTGTTTTGCTAAATTCGATTTCGTCGGCAGAATTGGCGAGAGGCTGGCGAGCCTTCCTTCCGGAAGTCGTGCTTTCTGGTCTCTGGCTAAAGCTGCCGAGGGAAACTTTTGCCAGTCGTCCTTGCCACCACTACGGAAGCCGGACGGCAACTTGGCCCACAGTGCTAAAGAGAAGGCTGATCTCTTAGGGTCTCTCTTTGCCTCGAACTCGACTTTGGATGACAGGGGCGCCACACCGCCTTCCATCCCGCGATGTGATAGCACCATGCCGGAGATTCGTATAACCCAACGGGAAGTCCGGCAGGAGCTGCTCGCTCTTGACATCCATAAGTCGAGTGGGCCAGACGGCATACCAGCAGTGGTGCTGAAGCAGTGTGCTCCCGAATTGTGTCCTGTGCTGACGCGCCTTTTCGCGCTTTCCTACTCCAAAAGTGTAGTCCCGTCTTCGTGGAAGACTGCCCATGTGCACCCAGTGCCCAAAAAGGGTGACGGATCAGACCCGACGAATTACAGGCCGATAGCTATTAGCTCCCTTCACTCCAAATTGATGGAGCGAGTGATCAATACACAACTTTTGAGATACCTAGAGGTACACGACTTGTTGAGCGACCGACAATATGGCTTCCGCCACAGTCGCTCGACTGGTGACCTCTTAGTGTATCTCACACACCGTTGGTCACTCGCCATTGAGAGTCAAGGTGAGGCATTGGCAGTGAGCCTAGATTTAGCGAAGGCGTTCGATCGGGTCTGGCACCGTGGTCTTCTCACGAAGTTACCATCGTACGGGCTTCCCGAGGGATTATGCAAATGGGTCGCCAGCTTTCTGTCTAGCAGATGTATAAGAGCCGTCGTTGACGGTAGTTGCTCCGATAGCATGGACATAAATGCCGGCGTCCCGCAAGGCTCCGTACTATCCCCAACACTGTTCCTGATGCATATCAATGATATGCTGTCTATCGACGGCATCCATTGGTATGCGGATGACAGTACCGGGGATGCTTGACTCGGTTCAGAGGCGCGCCATCAGAATTATCGACGACCCCAAGCTCACAAGCGGTCTAGAACCCCTAAGTCTGCGGAGAGACTTTGCCTCCCTCTGTGTGTTCTACCGCTTGTATAACGGACAGTGTTCAGAGGAATTGTTCGACATGATGCCTACGGCAACATTTTACCACCGCACCTCTCGCCATCGGCGGGGAATTCACCCCCACACTTTGGAACCGAAATGGTCTCGCACGGCACGGTTCCAAAAGAGTTTTCTCCCGCGCACGATCAAATTGTGGAATGAACTCCCCGCCGAGATTTTCCCAAAGGAGTACAGCATGGGGTTCTTCAAGAAGGGTGTGAAGAGATTTTTGAAGGGTCGGCAACGGGCGAGTGATACCCCTGGTGTTACAAGCGTCCATAGGCTACGGTAACCGCTTACCATCAGGTGGGCCGTATGCTTGTTTGCCACCTTAGTGGTAAAAAAAAAAAAAAAAAAAAAAAAACGTATTTCTCAAGGTCAATGACACCTTCGGCTTCGGCTTCGGCCGAAAGTTTTGGTGAATACCGATTAATCGGCTTCGGCTTCGGCCAGAATTGCACCTTCGGTCGAACACTAGAAATCAAAGAACGGTAAGGCCGCCCGACTGGGGACTGTACCTGCACCTTACAGAAGACCGCAGTCAAATAACACTACTTTGATGTAGTGTTGTGTTTCTGCGGTAAGTAAGGTTTAGGCTAGTAGTAATGCTGCTAGCACAGTGACTCCTCATCAACAAAATGGTTGGCACCCCGTTAGTGATATCCCTGGTATTGCTAGCGGCTATAGGCTACGGTGACTGCTTACCATCAGGTGGGCCGGACGCTTGCGTGCTAACTCAGTATTATAAAAAAAATACAGTACATATTTATCATTCAAACGGAGTGGTTATTGCCCCCGGCTTTATATAATATATAATTATCGGTTATATAATTATCAAGGTGTAGGATTAAAATCTTAGTGCCGGTAGCAGGAACATTGTCGACAACGTATTCGAAAACGTAACTCGCGAAATGTCAAAATTGTCATACTAATTTTTAGTTCCACTTTTCACCGCCGCAGCGCTGTTCATTTTCGAATACAAAAATAGTCGAAGGCGATACGAAAACGTTGTCGACAATGTTCCTGCTACCGGCACTGTTTCCTTAATATTACGATTGTGATTGGTGTGTCTGACCTGCGTACTTGTGTATGCGCACAGTGGTCACCCCCAGTTGTCGGGCCACGGCGCAGGCGTGTTGTCCGCCCGCGCCGCCGAAGCAAGCCAGCGCGTGTTGGGAAGCGTCGTGGCCGCGCGCAGTTGTTAGGGCCCTACAATATACATATTATAACTAAAGTAGAGCCAAGGCAAGTGGTAATTTAAACCTTCGTAAGTGCCTTATTAGGTCCTAAACTGAATAAATGATTTTTATTATTTTGATTTAGCCAAGATAAAAGGTCACTTTTGACCGGTCTGTATATCTACCGATTTGAGCCCTAGTGTTGCAAGCGTCTATAAGCTACGGTAACCGCTTACCATCAGGCGGGCCGAATGGACGTTCGCGACTTTAGTGTTAACAATCATTGACGGGAAAAGTTGATGAGTAATCTTTTTTTTATACCACTAGCAGGACAACATTCAACTAATGACAACTACATACGTCACAATCCTGCCACGCGCTAGCTAAGTTTTCTACGCAATTCAACATATATACAAGTTTCCGACTAGAACAGTCGGAGGCTTGTTCCGTAGGCACAACACCCGCCTGGCTGGTAGATCTTCCCTTTGCGTTGGCTGAGCATGATCACCTCGCTCGCCCCACACCACTAAGGTGGCACACAAGCATACGGCCCACCTGATGGTAAGCAGTTACCGTAGCCTATAGCCGGTGGCAATAACTTTAAGACTTCTTGAAGGACGTACGCTACGAAGAAAACTTACCTAATAGGTCTGCACATCGCTTCGTTGGCAACATTGATGAATCCCATAGCCACTTCTTCCATGCTCATCTAGAAATAAACAATATTTTTTATATATTTTTTTTAAATATTTAGATCACAGTATTCCTCTTAAAATATAGCTGGCGCCAGATATGTTCGACGGTGGAAAGGAAAAATAAATGAACCACCATTTGGTCAATTGTTCAAAAGAGCTGCTCAAAATATTAAATTTCAATAAAATTATTATATAATAATAATAATAATATATGTATTTATAGATTTTTTGAAATGTTGTGAGCTTCCGTTTGGCTTCTAACCTGGACAGGTCGATAGAGAACCTAGAAATATCAAACTGCACATAAAAATTCTCGACCTAAGTGGCATTTCATTTATTTCTGCTCACCACCGTCGTGTTGTTTGTACTGTAAGACCTTAAGTAGGGGCAAGATATCAGTGGCCTTAGCAAGAACAACATTTGAAAAGGATGGTAATGGTAGTGAGTAACGAGGACTACGGGGTACGATGTTGAAGGAAATGGATATTGCAGCGCACAATTTATTGCTCACTTGAGCGACTAGTTTTTGAAGACTACAAACTAATATATAAAAAACAAAAGTAAGTAAAAAACTAAATATCACCAATAATTTTGAATTTGAATATAAACTAATGAAAACTCCAAAAAGTATTTGCTGTCGCCAGCAACTTCCGACTGCGTATTCGTATCGCTTTCGACTATTTTTGCAAGAGAAAAATGAACAGTGCTGCGCCGGCGAAAAGTGGAACTAATTTATTTTTTTGTACCACTAAGTTAGCACACAAGCATACGACCCACCTGATGGTCCGCTAGCAATATCAGGGATATCACTAACGAGTTGCTAACCATGTTGTTGATGAGGAGTCACTGTGCTAGCAGCATTAATACTAGAGAATAAATCATATGCAAATAGTGTACGGCTCGCTTGTTTTTTTTAATGATTACCTCCTTCCCGCCGTCTTGCTTCAAGAAATTGTTGATTTCATCAGTCAACTTCTTGAAGGCGGTCGTCGTCGCTTCTTTGTCCAAGGCCTCGTTCTCATTGGGGCCGAAGATCTTAGGGAAGTACTCGGGGAGAAGACGACCTGGCAAATGAATAATCTTATACTTTATATTCATCATCATGATCATCATCAGCCGATAGACGTTCAATGCTGAGTGTTGAATGCGGTTATTATGGAAATCTATGGGGGAAGCCTTTGTTCAGAAACTATATTTATTTATATTTAACTAGCTGCCCGCCCCGGCTTCTCACGGGTAGACAAAATATTTGATAAATGACTACCCTTAACATTTAAGGAGATGAAAAATAGATGTCCGATTCTCAGACCTACCCAATGCACGTAATATTTCATAAGAGCCGTTTCGGAGGAGTTTAACTATAAGCACCGCGACACGAGAATTGTATATGTCACCGGAAGATAACAAGAACCGCAAATTTATAAATTTCCTAGGAAATTCTAGGAAATGTATCAACCTTCGTAGGATTCTAAACGAGAGATTAATTGTATTAATTTACGTTCACCGTTTGTAACATTGTAGTCCGACATGGCCGTGATAGGTTGTTCGGTAAGTTTATTAAATTGCGAAAATGTGGGCGTAAATTAATACAATTAATCTCTCGTTTAGAATCCTACGAAGGTTGATAAATTTCCTAGGAAATTTATAAAGTTGCGGTTCTTGTTATCTTCCGGTGACATATATAAGATTACTAGCGGCCCGCCCCGGCTTCGCACGGGTAGACTTTTATATCAAATATTTTGTCTACCCGAGCGAAGCCGGGGCGGGATGTTACTCAGTGATGATGTAGCTTTCTAACGGTGAAAGAATTTTTGAAATCGGTCAAAA
This sequence comes from Falcaria lacertinaria, assembly GCA_951449985.1. Taxonomy (NCBI): domain Eukaryota; kingdom Metazoa; phylum Arthropoda; class Insecta; order Lepidoptera; family Drepanidae; genus Falcaria; species Falcaria lacertinaria. The sequence continues at coordinate 1,846,077 of OX602133.1, read as the reverse complement.
AAATAAAAAATAAATTTAGGGGTGGACTACCCCTAACATTTAGGGGGATGAAAAATAGATGTTGGCCGATTCTCATAGATACCGGATAAGCACAAAAAATTTCATAAAAATCGGTCAAGCCGTTTCGGAGGAGTATGGCAACGAAAACTGTGACACGAGAATTTTATATATTAGATTATTTATACATTATATAAATAATTTACCTATTTCTTTAAATTTTTTATTATTTTTTATTGGGTTAAAAATTTTTTTTTATAACTATTTTTAGTATAACTTAATAGAATATTAATTCTTTCTTATTTTGCCACCTTAGTGGTATAACTATCCATCACAGATTCACACTAATATCTCAGAGTAGATAATATACTACGTACCTAAAATTATAAATGTGACACTTTGTTTGTTTGTTTGCTGCCTTTCGCGACTAAACGGCTTAACAGATTGTAATACAATTTGATAAGAAGATAGATCATATCCTGGGGAAGGACATAGATTATCTTCTGTCTTTAAACAAACGCACACGAAGTCGCGAAAAACAACTAGTTATTTATATATTAATAATATATCTTCACGCCTCCCACAAGGGCTCCCGAAGAGGTAGGCAGTGTTACAACACCCACTTTCCACGGAAGATAATTTGGTGCCAACGTGACAGATGGTGAGTCCGTCGCCGTCTCTTAGGCACTACATACGTCCTTGAATTGCTTCTCAGACGTATGCAGGTTTCCTCACGATGTTTTCCTTCACCGTAAAGTTCGTGGAGTGTCTAATCACAACACTTAAATTAGAAAAACTTATTGGTACAGACCGGTGGGATTCGAACTTGCGTCGCTAGAATAGCAGACAACGCTTCATACCACAAGGCCTCCACGGCACTTAACGGCATATCAATCTATTTTGGGTTGACACTACCACCTTCTAGTTACAACCAACCGGAACACTGTCGTGAAAGGGCTTGATGATAAATTAAAGCTCGTCTTAAGATAATTTTAACCAAGTTGTTTATGAACTGACCGAGCATGAGGTTGGCGTCGGTGAGTGCTAGCGGCCCCCCCTTGCGGTAGCAGGCGGGCCCGGGCTGCGCCCCGCAGGACTCCGGGCCCGCCACCAGGAGCCCCGCCCGGAACCCCAGCCGGGAGCCCCCGCCCGCGGCTACCGTGTTTATATCTACACAATCACTGATCATATTCAATACATTCAAGTGTTACTTTTCGGAAATGTATATTTATAGAACACAAATTATATTATAATTTGCTTTTTCCGCTTAAATTAGATTATTCCATTCATCCTCATAAACAATTCCATTTCACTGATGATGTTAATCTCACCACACACGAATGTCGGACGATCAAGACGCTTTTAATGATACATATTTTGTCAAATTGTGATACGTAGTTTGCTAGTTATGGGATCAAACTCATAACCCATAAAGAGAGGTAAGGCGAATTGGGATCACCCGTGGGTTTTCCCATTAATATTGGAGGCGCCCGACTGGGGACTGTACCTCCAACTTACAGAAGACCGCAGTGAAATAACACTACTTTGATGTAGTGTTGTGTTTCTGCGGTAAGTAAGATTGCCAGTGCTCCGCGAGGATACGATGGGCTCGTAGTAATGCTGCTAGCACAGTGAGTCCTCATCAACAACATGGTTGGCAACTAGTTAGTGATATCCCTGGTATTGCTAGCGGCTATAGGCTACGGTGACTGCTTACCATCAGGTGGGCCGTATGCTTGTGTGCCACCTTAGTGGTATAAAAAAGGTTACAGCCCATAGTAGTACAAAAAATATTGCTTTTTAGTTCGTTACTTAATGTCCTCTAGTGGGCGCCACATTCAATTTAACGTGAAGTCACATAACCTATAACCAGCGGACAATCAAGACGTTCCCAACGATACATCATTTGACAAATTATAATAAGTATTTTGGAAGTTATGAAGGAACACATGAACATACATACATACATACATACCGGTCGAACTCACGACCCTCCTTTTTGCTTCACCGTTACTGTTACTATCAGCCTGGTACATCCCACCGCTGAGCAAAGGCCTCCCACCATGACTTCCAAGATTGCCTGTCCAACGCTAGTGTTGTCCAGTCTGTTGTTGTGTTGTCCAGTTCGTCTCGCCATCTCCTCCGTGGTCTACCGCGATGCCGTTTAGCTGTGTCAGGGCTCCACTGTGTGGTGATTTTAGCCCACAGATCATCAGGCTTGCGGCAGACGTGGCCAGCCCAGTCCCACTTCAATTTGGCGGCCTTCAGAGCTACATCCTACTTCACCGTAGTCGGGTAAACATGTATGTCTGTCCTTACCCAGCTGCGGCGCCTGTATGGTCACCCCCGCCGTAGTCGCCTCGTGAACATGTTCCAGCGTCCCCGCGTACCGAGACACGTCCGTCGATGTGCCGCCCATGTCGAAACCTGACAAGTTATCATACAGCCTTTTTAAACACAGGATATTATCACACACCGCCATCTGTGGACTTATGACGGTTGTGAAGATTCTGAAGTCATTTCAGAAAAAAAAGCGATAAATTGTGACATTATGGTAGATATAACAGGTGATAGGGTCGGCAACCCGCGGGTGATACCCCTGGTGTTGCAAGCGTCCAGAGGATACGGTAACCGTTTACCATCAGGAGGTTGTATGCTTATTTGCCACCTTAGTGGTATAAAGGTGACTTTTGACGGATATAAAATGACGTAAATCAAAAGTAGCACTTAGGATATCACGTGGGTTTTCCCATAAATTTGGAGCCGCCCCACTGGGGACTGTACCTCCACCTTACAGAAGACCGCAGTGAAATAACACTACTTGATGTAGGGTTGTGTTGCTGCGGTAAGTCAGGCTGCCAGTGCTCCAAGGGGATACACTTTGCTGACATCTAGGATTACTGGTAACACTGTGTTCCTGTGTGTGGCACACTGTGGCAACCCATTAGTGATACCCCTGGTATTGCAAACAGCCATAGAATACGTTAACTGCTTACCATCATAGCCGTACGCAGACAAAAACAATCTTTATGTTTTCAAAACAAAACAAGTATTGTTTCTCTCTTGCTCTCACCTATGACCGGTAAGCCTGTCTCTTTCTGGTATGACGTCATCGCGTAGCCGACCACGCCCCCGGCTGGCCCCGAGAGGATCGCGCGGGAACCATCAAAACTATAATAGCACAGAAATAATTAATTTAAGCAGTGTTAAAAACTATAATAATATTATAATAAGAACTATCTGTCTGTCTGTCCCTATGTATGCTTAGATCTGCTGTAGTATTGCTGCTAGCACAGTAAGTCCTAATCAACAACATGGTTGGCACCCCGTTAGTGATACCCCTGGTATTGTTAGCGGCTATAGGCTACGGTGACTGCTTACCATCAGGTGGGCCGTATGCTTGTGAGCCACCTAGGTGGTAAACAAAAAAAAAATATTTGAAAGAATGATTTGATGCGGTTTTTTTTATTAGATAGAGTGTTTCAAGAAGAAGGTTTAAAATTCATGTTTTGTAGATATTTAACTTATATGGCTGGCCGTGCGCAGACGTTGCTGTTTGTTTGTTAATTGTGAGGTTCTATTTTTTTTTTATACCACTAAGGTAGCAAGCAAGCATACGGCCCGCCTGATAAGCGGTTACCGCAGCCTATGGACGCTTGCAACACAAGGGGTATCACTCGCGCGTTTCCGACCCTAAAATGCCTCTATGCTGGGCCGCAATAATACTATTGTAATTAAAATCTATTACAATTTGTACACCAACCAATGGTAGAATGTGATGGAGCAAGTATGTCCCTGTTATCCCTCTACTCAGGTTCATACAAATAAAGAATAGAATAGTGTTTTACGTACATTGAAAAGATAAAGTAACAACACGTACTGTTCCATAGGCGTGAGTCCCCCATCGGAGTGCATGAAGAGCACGTTGGTGTGAGCGAGACGGTGCGTGAAGCCGGCCGCGAAGCTCTGCACGTAGCGCTGGATGTGAGGCGTCAGGTAGGCAGCCGCGCTGCTGGTCAGACCGCGCGCCGCCAGGCGGACCATGCCGGACACCAAGTGCGACAGGGACACCTGCGAGAACCCTGACACACTCCTCACTCTCACACACAGTCGTCAATCATGTGCGACAGAGACAACTGCGAGAACCCTGATACCCTCCTCACTGTTAAGGTCTCGCCATAGCGGAACGCGAAGCGGGCGCAGTTTGGTATAAAAGCGGGCCTCACGAGTTGTAAAGATAGAGGACCTATCAGCTGTTATTCAATTGACATAAAGAACCGCGGTCGTTTGGCGCCGTTTTTTTTTACAAACAGTTGATACGCAGTTTAAAGTTCATTTCAATACGGACATTTGAAATGAATGGCACTTTTAGTTACCAAATTCCACCTTACAGAAGACCGCAATGAAATAACACTACTTGATGTAGTGCTGTGATTCTGAAGTAAGTGAGGTTGCCAGTGCTGCACGAGGATACGCTGCGCTAGTAGTAATGCTGCTAGCACAATGAGTCCTCATCAACAACATGGTTGGCAACCCGTTAGTGCTACCCCTGGTATTGCTAGCGGCTATAGGCTACGTTCTGTGCATGTAAGAGATATGATATCTTCATACTCTACGGTTCTGGATAATTATCCATCAATAACTATGTACAGTAAGAATGCTTACCAATACTTTTCGCGATTTTGCCGACCCTGATTTCGTGGTCGTGGTACGTGTAGCTGTGCGCAAGGACCACGGCTATACTCTCTATCCCTTTCTTCTTCAGCTCCAGGAGGTCTCTCCTCACTGCATCTTCGTCTAGATCCTGATAAAATTATCATTGTTAATGATGCTCAAATCCTAACTAAATAGAGCTCATAAGGGTACCATCGTGAAGAACAGTAACCCTTTACCTTGATAACCATCTTAACACACACATACAGACACATACACAGACGTACAGACACACAAACGCACACACACACACACACACACACACACACACACGCACGCACGCACGCACGCACGCACGCACGCACGCACGCACGCACGCACGCACGCACGCACGCACGCACGCGCACACACGCACACACACATTCACGCATTCATTTTGTGAACCTTACTGCCACGACGTTTACTACAGACCATATCCATTAAAAAAATATAACTAACCTGTACAATAGTACATCGTAGAGGTCGTAGCTACGTAGTACATAAACAATATATTCAAAAACACAATTGGTAATAATTTAATTTAATTTAATTTATGTGTATAAAGCTGTGTATATTGATTTTATACTTATTTATTGCAATTCATCACATAGCATTAAATACTTATTACTACATGATTTTTGGTATCATATACATATTTTTTTTATAAGTATAGAATAGAAGCGCCGTGGTTGCCGTTTGGTATAAATGAAGTTTTTCTAATATAAATGCAGTGATTAGTCACACAACGAGCTTTACGGTGAAGGAAAACATCGTGAGGAAACCTGCAAGGACGTATGTACTGCCTAAGAGACGGCGACGGACTCACCATCTGTCTCGTTGGCTCTAAACTATCTTAGGAGGAAAGTGGGTGTTGTCACCTCTGCCTGTCATCGGGGACATACAAACAAAGGCCGTATGTTGAGAGGAATTGCTGTGCTAGCATCATCTATACTAAACCAGCTGTGCCCAGCGGTTTCATCCGCTCATACAAACTAATAGCCTCTTTTTTAACCATTTAGGTGTCGAATATATTTAAACCCTATCTTAGCCAACACCAAGTTGTTTGCCCAGCAGTGGGAAATGATTAATCAAGATATAGATAAGCAGTTTCGTACCTTTATAACCAGCATGTTCTCCCCAGTAGTGCCAACCACACGCTGCCAATTCTCCTTGGACTTGTCCATCTGACACCTGTCATCTAGGGCCGGTATCACCCTGCAATCCACTTCCATTACCTCTTGGTACAAAACGCTTGGCCGTTTGATATCCTGCAATATTTGAATCCGCGTATAGCTAGGAAAAAAGTCTAAAAACTGAACAAAATTTTTTGCTACTGGCAACCTTCACCAACTGGATTCCATGTTATGACGTTTACTGTATGCTCTATACGTGCTGCGGCGGGTTGCCATACGAACACGAACAGGGACTCTTTTTTGCCAGACTATACCTCAGAGATGGATCCCAGCTACTAATGAATCCTTGACAATAGCTAATGTTTGAAAGCAGAAAGGCTGAGAACTGTTTTAACCAAGGTAACCGATTATCCTTGTAAAATTAGTTGTAAAGGTCTGGTGGCAACGCGCCAGATTCACATCTGTGCCGGTAGCAGGAACATTGTCGACAACGTATTCGAAAACGTAACTTGAGAAATGTCAAAATTGTCATACAAATTTTTAGTTCCATTTTTCACCGCCGCAGCGCTGATCTTTTTTCAATACAAAAATAGTCGAAGGCCATACGAAAACATTGTCGAAAAAGTTCATGATACCGGCACTGGAGTTTCAAGCGTACATGGGCTTCAGTAACAGCTTACCATCAGGTTTGATTGTGTAATCAGGTAGGCTACTTGGTTGCGAAATTAGTGGAATAAGAAAAAAATACTGTCCCTTAGTGAAAAACTGGTTAACCAGACACATGTTAAATCTAGTACCAACCCCAATAATGCTCTGCTTCTGCTGTTTGATTTTTATAATCATAACTTTATACCAATGCAATAGGGTTGATAATCGCCTGTACCTACATGACATACCAAGATTTTTATAGTCATAACCTTATACCAGTGATTCCCAAAGTGGTCCAGGTGTCCACCAGGGGTCCACGGGAGACTAGATGGGGGTCTACGTTGGCGTGAATAACAAATGGGGCTGTCCACAAGTTGTAAGTGGGGTCTACGAAAAGGTATCTGGTTTCGATGATGAAGAACAAAAAAATTTTCATGTTTATTACGAGTTTTAGGATTTTACTGATTGCAGTAAAGTTTTGTAAGGGGTCTACAAGAAAAAAGTTTGGGAACTCTTGCCTTATACCAATACAATAAGGTTGAAAATAGCCTATACTTAACTTACTTACCAATTGGAATATATTCGGCCTCGCTTGATTGCCAATATACAATAGATCTTTAAATCCTTTGTTGATGAGAAGCGCCATCTTAGCGCCTTTCCTCTCCAATAGCGCATTAGTAGCGACAGTTGTGCCCATACGGATTGATTCGATCAAACTGGAGTTTACTTTGCCTTCTGCGTCCAATGCGTTGCCTGTTTCCTACATAAATATATAAATATGGTAATCTTCTTGTTATAATTGGAATAGGATGTAACAGAACAATACAAGCATATTTTGGTTAATATATGTGAAAGTTTGTATGGATGGATGTATGAATGTCTGTTGCTCAATCACGCAAAAAGGGCTCAACGGATTTGCATGAAATTTGGCACACGTATAGTTTATAACCTGGATTAACACATAGGATACTTTTTATCCTGGGAAAATTTTTGGTTCTTCTGGGATTCTAAGCTCAACGCGGACGAAGTCGCGGGCTAGTTCATATATATTTTTGAACATCATATGAAGAATTCGATATGTATATAAGTATATATTGGTGCCAATTCTGTTGTTAAAAATATTGCCATCCTTATTTAACCCCACACATGAGAAAGGGATAGCAAGACTTTTAGACCTGTCAATTATTAGTAATATGTCAGTAATTTTGAACAACTGAATGGGCACCAATTTCATCCAGTTTAAGTAACCAGCCAGTATCCACATTGGATCTATCTAGTGATGAGCTCAATTACTGATTGGGACTTAATATAAAATTATAATAAATATTACTTTTCTGAGAAGACATGACATATAAGCCGATTTTTTTTGCTTATTCTAAAGGCACTTATGTATTCGGAATCGTAATTGTTTATTCAGTTTAGGCCCTAATAAGGCAATTACAAATGTTTAATTTACCACCTTCATCAACCCAAACCAACTTATATTGGATGAAACCTGCGCCATGGATATAAATATGCCTACAATTTTTTTTTTTACTATTATCCAACTTTACCTCTTGCAGTATCCTTTTGATGGCCTCAGTGGGAGCGTCATCATAGTTGGCAGGATCTACTGACAGCAGCTTCATCACCCGCACCTTGCCATCAGGACAGCGTGCAAACACATCAGTAAAGGTGCCTCCACGGTCGATCGCGAATTGCAAACCTTTTGGGGGAGACATGGTGGACCTGCAATACAAGTTTGTGGTTTATTTATAAGTTCTACTCTCATGATAAAAAAATAAAAAAAAAACAAAATTCTGTGCACATCCTTCCTTTTTAACTGAATAAAAAAAATTGCCAAGTAAAAATTGGACTCACACACTAACCGCTAGCAATACCAGGGGTATCACTACGGGGTGCCAACCATGTTGCTGATGAGGACTCACTGTGCTAGCAGCAATACTACTAGCCCTGCGTATCCTCGTGGAGCTCTGGCAACCTTACTTACCGCAGAAACACAACAACAGGAACCCCTTTGAATTATTTATTTATTTTAATTTTTATTATTTGTTGTTATAGCGGCAAAAGAAATACACATTCAACAGTAAAAATTTCAACTTTCTACCTATTACAGATTGTGATATACAGCCTGTGGACGGACAAACAGCGAAGTCCTAGTTAAAAGGTTCCGTTCGGATCACCCTTCGCATACCCTAAAGTTCTAAGTCATCTCTATGTATTTTTTTTATTATGAAATAAAAAATATTAAATTTTCATATTTATATTCAGTAGTAATTTTAATGGTACAAACTTTCAAATTTTCCTTTTTAGATAAAGAAATGTTTGATTTGGTATTTTAAAAAACCTTTTCGTAATTATATGCAGTCATATTTAAACAGAAGCACATATTATGTACAAAAGATAATATACAATTTGCAAATTACACCTACAGAATAGGTAAATATATTTGTATATGGTTTAATTCCTTATCTTGCTGTTAAACATTTACCTACAAGAAAAAACAAAGAACAGGACAAGAAAAATAATTTGATTATTTGAATAAATGCTTTGATTTTTTAAACTTGTTAGATGTATAAAAAGTTTTTAAAACCACTCCCACCTGATTTTTATGAAAAGTAAATTAAAGATGACACGTAGCAGTTGTATTCTCTTGGGATGACAAAAAAAAGAAAACACAAAACACTTGTTTATTCTACAGTTTTACTGAAATAACTAATTTAAATATTAGCTCAATTATTATTTACTTGAAGCAGTTATCAGTAATGATAAAAGATGAATGAACAATTGTTTAAAACATTAATTTATTTCCAACCTTATATCCAAACAATAAGCATCAAAGTTGCATAACTCATTACCACAATTGAAATGAACATATTTTGAACTGTATCACAATCACAATAAAGCTTATATTTATTTGTTAAGTGACATTCCAATAGGTGATAAAACTGACAGTCTGATAAGTGTCTGATTGTCTTGCCTCTTGACTGACATTAGAAGTTCTAATTTAGAACTAGCTAATGTAGTGTTTAGAAGTTTTATTCCAATACTTGTTATTGCAAGTATAGAGTACCTACGTAACATATCCACTACGTTTTAGTTGCAAAGGAGAACAACTCTAGCTTTTAACAAACACAAATTTAAGGACCGTCGTCGCTGGAAGCAATAAATTACCAGTCGAGAATCATCATTCTCCTGCCCTTATCCCATATTATTTGGGGTCGGCGCAATATGTATTTCTCTTCCATCTTTCTCTATCAGCCGTCATCTCTGTATTCACTTCCTTTCCTATTACCAGCCGAGAATAAAACGTAGTAATTATATACTCTGTAATCGCAAATATACTATCAACTACCTAATAGGCCAAAGTACTAACCACAGATCTAATCTACTGTACTTGACTATTCTACGAATACCTACTAACCTTCTTGACTTTGATATTTGTGTACCTAATCTTCTAAACTCCTTCAATATCAACTTCTTTATGATCTTTTAATAAAACAAAACAAACAATAATTTACTGTCAATATTGCTGTCATACTTTTGTGTCAACCAGTAAAGGTGCCCTACAAAAACAAAGTAGATAGTAAAGCCATTTGCAAAGCCATAGATACACTGCGAATCATCATGCAAGTCGCAACGTAGGTAGGTAGGTCCTAAACATAAAAATATCCACAATATCTGAGATCAAAATTTCAAAAATGATCAAAATTGTTGCTGACAGGGGTGAAGGTAGCTTTAGTCATTATTCCGAGGGGTGAAGTGGTAGGTGCCAAACGCTGATCAAAAATACACTTTAGGACTATTGCCACAGATATCTCCTATATACTAGGAACCAGGCCCGCCGCAAGCGGGAGTGCAAGCCGCAATTCTAGGCATCCATCACGTAATATTCAAGGGCCACTGACTCTCCGGGCAAGAAATGCAAGAATATTGTGGCGCCCACTTAAGGTGATTACTATTTACTATTCGAGTTTATTGTTTGCTGAACCAATGTTAGCTTATGTGAAGAATTTAATCTTTCCTTTAGCGTTAACCGGAACCAACGACAACAACGACGATGTTTTGAGCTCATCTTCCGGGAGATGTTACATCCTATTATCAACTTTTAATACTGTCACAGATCACTCCTGCAACTGGCTCCGACACCGGCTTCCGATCCGACACCGGCTTCCGCTCCAATCCGGGCTCTGTCCTATGTAAGTGTATTATCTATGCCGGGCTCGTGGGTTTTCTTTTTAAATATGGAGCCGCTCAACTGGGGACTGCACCACCTTACAGAAAACCTTACCGCAGAAAATTTACATGTCTATCGATAGGGAACTGAAAAAAAAGTCTGAAATAGGTATCTGTTTACATCGAAACATTAATTTTATGTGAAACCAAATATCTGAAACAAATGAAACCGGATTAAATTTTTAATGTAATCGTAGAGTTAGTTACTCCCTCTACGAATGTAATAAGGCAATTTGATGTTGCAAGTTTATTCTGGATAAGCCGTGGAGAAACTGCAATGGGCAATAGAATGCATCACAGAGTACATAACCACTACGTTTGAACTTTGAATGCATGACACTAGGCATTTTAATGCATCAGACACGAAATATTTGAAAATCTTGAAATGAAATTTCTCTAATACTGGTGCCAATTCTGTTGTTCGAAATTACTAAACTTAACTAATTTTACAGCTCTAAGAATATCGCCATCCTTAGTTAACCCCGCACATGAGAAAGGGCTAGCAAGACTTTTTGACCTGTCAAATTAGTTAAGTTTAGAAATTTTGAACAACAGAATCGACACCACTCTAACTCTCTCACTCTAACACTGGCAAAAATAGTCCATTGGGTGGATTGATTGCCATATTTAGGAAGAAGAAGAAACTGAACGCAATCTTTTTATAACCTAACTTTTTGCTGTCTGTTTATGTCACCAGTGTCAACGTCACATCAACCATAACATTGTGCCGCGCTGGTGCAGTGGTGCAATTCAAGTGTTCAAGTCCAAGTGCCGCGAGTAGCAAAAGTGTATATTTGAATTTTATGCTTTGTTCCTTATTTTTAACACAAATAAGATTTGTTTCACTTGGTGAATACTTGAGAAGAATGGGTCGAAAACACCGCAACGTGAATAAGTTTGCTCAACGAAAGAGGGATCGGAGAGAACAAGTAAAAAAACCAATGATAAAAACGTAATTTTGTCACCACATTGTTATGATTTAGCTCTTCTAGCATAATAACTGTTCATGTTGGTTTAAGGCAAATAACCCTCAAGAGAAGCCTGCATCTGATGTGAGGAAGCATTATGAGGACATAGTTAAAGAAAATGCCGCGTTTGAAGAGTATTATAAGGTTAGTTCCTTTTCGTAAACATCGCCCATCGGCCGGAAAAGCCAGGCGTGCAGGGAAATTTGTCCCTCCGTGAAATATCTGGCCTAAAATTATCATCAGTCACTCTTGTCTGGATTACTAATATTAGCTATTTGTAATAAGGGTAGGAATGTACTTCGTCTATTTAGGAATTGAGGGTGGGGATGGCGAAGGGGCTAATAAAGTAAGGTGGGGTGACGGAACCTCCTTGAAGGAAACGTTGCAATAAAAACCTATGTTTTTTCTAGATTTCTAACCTAGATAAAAAAATAAATGTGATAAACTTGGCTCCCAAAAAGCTTGGGAGCAGTGAAACCCCATTTGTCCCAATACCTCCTGTAGTATCGCTAATCTATAAGAAAATTAATTAACTATATAAAAAAAATATTGAACCTTAAACTCAACAGATAACATACAGTTAAGACTGTATAAGGGTAAAAACCCTTAGAATCCCTTGACAGGCGTAATATTTTCTTTTCTGCAGACGCAAAAGATATGTACTGAGGAAGAATGGCCGATATTCATGAAGACTTTAAGGGAGAGCCTGCCAACAGCTTTCAGGATAACAGGCTCCAAGTGTGAGGCGGATGCCTTGATGGATATTGTGAAGAGCAAGTATTTTGCAGACATTCTCAATGTCAAGCTTGAGGTGGAAGGTGAAGAGAACGAGGAGGTCATTAAGCCAATTAACTTGTCTTGGTAAGACTTAACACTTTCACATATATACTTACCAACTTATATACTACTAGCTTTTTCCCCCTGCTTCGCACGCGTGGTAAATAAGTCAACAACCTGCCTATATCTAAAATTCAAAATGATAGTTTTTGCCCACTGCTACCTATTTTTATAGATTTAACTTCAAAAATTACAGATTTTCATACAAACTTTCATCTCCTATTTTATGCCTTAGGGGTGGAATTTCTACAAATCCTCAAATTCGTATTCATAAATTTTTAACTGAAAGGTCAAATACCAGTTTTCATACGTTATTCTTCAAAAATGACTGATTCTCATACAAAACGTTCATCCCTTATTTGACTCCATTAGGGGTAGAATTTCCAAAAATCCTGAAATTCGTATGTATGTATTTTTATCTGAAAGACCAAATACCAATTTTCATGCGCTTTACTTCAATCACGGCGGATTTTCATACAAACTTTCACCCCTTATTTTATACCTTAGGGGTGGAATTTCCAATAATCCTTTCTTAGCGGATGCCTACGTCAACATCTACCTGCATGCCAAATTTCAGCCCGATCCGTCGAGCGGTTTGGGCTGTGCGTTGAGACATCACTATGTCAGTCAATCAGTCCTTTGAGATATATATATTTAGATTACTTATGTAAAAAATTTCAAACTTTCGCAATCTAAACCCATATTAATGACGTGAAAATGGATCTTATATGTGAAGTCAAACTCGCCTATGCAACTGGCTCGAAATGTCGAGACGTAAATAAACAATACAATATTTATATTGCGTATAAGACATTTTTCATTGCAATAATTACTTATGTAAGTACCAAAGTATACGCTGTTTTATTTTTTTTAAACTATAAATTCACACGCTGTTATGTCCTTCTTCTTTAAGTTAATGGCGACGAGCTTTTAATACAGCTATTCCGCCAATGTCACGTGGTGTGGTAGGCACAGAGTATATAAGTACTAAACGTAGTGGACGTTTATTAGTGGTAGGTGAAGATAAACGATGGAGACTGGTCAGTGGAAAATTTATAGGTGAACTTAATTAAATAAAATGGATAAATTAGTGACACTCGCAAGATTAAGATAATTGATGTAAGAATTATCAATATTGATCCACAAATTCCTTGTCTAGAGCAACAAAATAAGTAGGCAGACTAACCAAAAATACATCACATGCATATGATCCAATCAATTCCCTTTCAGTGTAGGCAGAGAGTATAGAGCGCAATGCCTGAAAATATTATGGGTTAGCCACTAAGCTGAATACACTATTTCAATTTTCCCAGGTACCCAGGTGGGTATGCATGGCAGCTCCGTCTCTCTCGTACGGATATCAGGCGCAGTGAGCCTTTCTATAAGCTCCACAACTTCCTGGTGGCGGAGACTGCGGCTGGGGGCGTCTCTAGACAGGAGACGGTGTCCATGATACCACCGGTCGTGTTGGATGTGCGTCCTGAACATAAGGTGAGTTTGGGCTGATGAATAACGATTTTTTTAAGATGTACCTAGGGCTATTTAGCCTTGGGTGCTCTCCAGACAATTGTGGGCAGCCCCTTAAGATTACACTGTTACTTAAAAGTATAAGAAAAATGCACTTTTTCTACCAGTTTTTCTTTCTGTAGCTGTCTGTTTCTTTGTATCTCCAAAATATCTGATCCGATTGTAACACTTCACGCAACACGCATTCTATAGATACGACTGATTATTCAATTCAATTCAATTTATTTATTTCGGGACATGTACAATCCACAGTATTTCTTAGTAAGGACGCTTACAACTATGTTCGTATGCACACAGACAGCTGGTCTTAGCACCGTATTATGATGGAGCTTTAATCAACATTTAGGGTTAGGTATATTAAAATATTATAACTATCCTATAGAGAATCAGCATTGCTATCCAGCGTGGCAATGCTGCCAGCATTCTTGGCACGCTCCCGCATGATTCCGGTTTGGGTCAGATCTTTTATCTTTAAGTAGGTTGTAGCGTATATAGTATCGTCCCTCCGTCTAGGAATTTAGAGTTACCAAGGCAGAATGATTAATACAACTAAACGTTCACAAAATTAGTATAATAAACAAAGCAAGAATAAGATTAACATAAACAGGGTCGGGGTCCACTCATAATCGAATATGTTGCACAGCCGTAATTAGACAACCACTGGCCTTAGCAGGAGAGTCCTCTGGAGTAGACGGTGGTTAACCGTCGTGAATTAGGTCCCATTCAGACGATGGTTGATTTATGGCAACTTTAGTTTTCTAGTCGGCAAAGTAATCCAGCAGTGTCAGCAAATCTTCCCAATGGGGTGGACCCCAATCCGGGGTAACACTACTAGTAATTAAATATTATTTAGGCCAGAAACTGTGAAGTAAATATTACATATTTCATAATAGATTTTCTAGCAAAAAGGCGATGCGTCCGTGCATTAGAGTGCTCTCGTACGGTATCTCAAGATGGCCGCCGAGACACGACCGATCATCTGCAGTCAGCCGTACTCCCCGCTCCCCTTCTGCCACACCGCTAATACCTTAGCTGCGATGCGTGCTTCGTATTGTTTTTTTATTATGTTTTTTTTCTTTTTACTTAGTTGACAGTACGTTACAAGGTAGGTTAAGATATGTTTTTGTAAATAGTTTAATCTGTTTTGTGTCAATAAATGTACTGTCCTTCCTATATCCTATAGAAACTAACATCAATCAAATTGTCTAAATTCTTGTAGGTGCTAGATATGTGTGCCGCTCCGGGGTCGAAGACTGCACAGCTGATAGAGTTCCTCCACGCAGACGAAGAGAAAATGCCGACAGGTAAATGTTGAAAAAAAAACTGATCAGTCTGTCGTATGCAGAATTACTCACAAGGTTTCCCTTTACCGTAAAGCTCGTGGTATGACTAAGCACTGCACTTAAGTTTGTAGAAAATGAATTTGGTAAGGACTGATGGGATTCGAACTTGCGTCGCTAGAATAGCAAGCAATGCTTCTTATTATACGGCCACCACGGCATTTTTAATTATTACTAGTTCACCCGGGTAACATTGTTTTGCCATATAAATTATTTCTAATTTCCTCATTTACTCGGGGTATAAAAAAAAATTTTACGTCATATTCTCAGACCTACCGAATATAAACAAAAATAATACAAGCCTTTTCTTGGGAGTTTTGTTGCAAGCACTGTGACACGAGAATTTTATATCTACACTCGGTTCCAAAAATAACGGGTCAGTCACATAAACCCGAATATCTCCCGAACTACGTATGCCATCCTAATGAAACGAAGACTGTTCAATTGAGAATTTAATTATACAGATAAAAAATAAAATAAAACTTAGTTACACCCACAATATTAATCTTAAAATAAAAAAAAACTAAAGTAGTCATATTTTTCTTAAGATTACATTTTTTTTTATGATTGTTTTTTTGCTGTTTTTCATCACTTTCTTCATTTAATACTTTGTATTGCCTCCACGAGCTCTTCTGACAGCTTCCAGGCGATTAGGCATGCTGTACACCAAATTTCGGAGCCGGTGCTGAGGAATACCTTCCCATTCCTCCACCAGTGCTTGTATGAGCTCGGGAAGCGTGATTGGTGGGGGGTTTCGACCTTTCACGCATCTCTGAAGCTCGTCCCAGGCGTGCTCGATGGGGTTTAAGTCCGGGCTTCGCGCTGGCCACTGCATGAGTTCGATACCGACCTCTTCAAGGTAGTCATGTACAATTCTGGCGGTATGGGGACGCGCATTATCATGCATTAATATGCCATGCCGGTCCATCCTGGCCATGAAAGGACCTACATGTTCATTGAGGATCTCTTCCACGTACCTCTCTGCATTTAGAGTTCCATTTTGAATGAGCACCAGCTCGGTGCGGGCCTCAGCAGAAATCCCAGCCCAAACTTGTACGGAGCCTCCACCGTACGCCACTTTTTCCTCCACACACGCTTGATGGAAGCGCTCCCCTGGTCTTCTGTACACCAACTGCCTACCATCATGCTTATAAAGCATGAATTTAGACTCGTCCGTGAACATTACCCTAGACCAATCGTCTAGTGTCCAGTTTAGGTGTTCGCGCACGTATCTCTGTCTTGCAATTCGATGTCCCCGTTCCAGTTTGGGGCCATTTGCGGGCCTCAATGGTTTCAAATTTGCTTCAGCAAGACGTCTTCTTACTGTTTGAGCGCTTAAATTGCCACCTCCAAAGCGAATAAAGTGAGTTTTTAGACCAACAGCAGTTTGAAAACGATTTCGGAGCATTGTAGCCACCAGTTGTCTGTCTTCCCTGGCCGTTGTGCATCTTGGTCTGCCATTTCCTGGTCTTCTAAGGTGTGATCCGGTCTCTTGGTACCGCTGGACTACCCGCTGAACAGTCGACAAAGATACACCAATGTTTCTGGCTGTTTCACGCTGGCTCCGCCCAAGTTCCAAAAAAGTTAGGATTCTGGTACATTCCTCTAGCGTGACTGCCATGCTTCACCTCACAGAATAATAATTATGCACGTGGAAGACGTTCACGATAATTTTTTTGTGACAGAATAGAAATGGAAAGCATCCATAATGACATGAAACAAAAATTTTGTTTTTAAAAATAGTCATTTTTTTAAATTTTGTTTTTCTAATGAAGTTTTTTTTCATCAACCAGTTTAAATAATATGCTATTAGAAGCGCAACTAAAAAGTCTTTATTCTGTTTTTTATTTCATTGATCTAGCTTTTACAGTTCTGGAGGTATTTCAATTTTTGTGACTGACCCGTAATTTTTGGAACCGAGTGTATATCAATACTATAATATTAAAAAGAGGATGGATTTGTATTTTTATGCGTATGTTTGTATTGAATAGGCTCCGAAACTACTGGACCGATTTCAAAAAATCTTTCACCGTTACAAAGCTACCTTATCACTGAGTAGCATAGGCTATATATTATATTGATACGCGGGCGTAGTCGCGGGGAAACAGCTAGTGTTACATATATTGGGGTCAATTAGGCTTCGTGATGGCCAACGACGTGGACAACAGCCGGTGCTACATGCTGGTCCACCAGGCCAAGCGGCTGAACTCCCCCTGCATCCTCATCACCAACCACGACTCGGCTGTGATGCCCTCGCTCCTCATCACCGACCCTCAGGTAGAACATCACACCGTTACACATGTAACATCTTCCCTCTCGCTTTCTTAGGAGTGATTACGTCAAGGGACGGAAATGCATTACAGAAAGCCAATTTAGTGACTTTGATTGGAAACTACAATCAAAGTTTGAAAGTCCACGTAACTATTTGAAGAGACGTCAAAATACAATTCCGCGTCCAAAATAGGAGGCCACTCAATATTAATCAGGCATCAGATTTGACTGCTGTTTCAGTATTCAGCCTTGTATACAGAGGTGTGGTTTTGTATTCTTGCCATATATGAAAACCTATAGTTGTTTAAAAATAGATTAATAATTATGTTTTAATAACTAAAACATAATTCATGTTTTTTATTTTTATACCACTAAGGTGGCACACAAGCATACGGCCCACCTGATGGTAAGCAGTCACCGTAGCCTATAGCCGCTAGCAATACCAGGGGTATCACTACGGGGTGCCAACCATATATATATTTTTTTTTAAACCAGAAAATGTGCTCAGAATATGCCGATTACCGCGCTTTTGGTATACCTAATTGTTTTACCTATTTTATGTGAAGAGCGTCGCATACACACAGGTTTATTTTTAAGAAACTGTTGAGCACAGGGTATTTTTTTCGTACCAAACATAAAAAAATAAATTGACGTCTATCATTTAATGATTAATTTATGTTTTTAAAGGTATACATCAACCTCTGTAAATATGACCCGCACTCTCTATACTTTCTAATTAAATATTTGCCTTTTTGCCAATAACAAAAATCATGATGACGTGGTTTCTAAGAAAAATAATGTAACTCGTATAGTTTCATAATATCCCATACTGACCGTTTCCAATGTTCCATTAATTCTATTTATTTATTTATTTATTTATTTTATTTATTTATTTATTATTTTCAATAAAATTATACAAGTAATTTGAAGAAAGGTAACTGTTTTTACAATTATAGGTAATTACAGCTTGCTTTGTGGATACATTTTAAAGATATAAAAGATACAAGATACAATACTATCTTGTGTTACGACAAAATATTGATGCGACGTTATTTTAAGGCTAAGTTTAAGTTATTTTAATCAATGTCGCATCAGTGCCGGTAGCAGGAATATTGTCGACAACGTATTCGAAAACGTATCTCGCGAAATGTCAAAATTGTCATACTAATTTTTAGTTCCACTTTTCACCGCCGCAGCGCTGTTTATTTTCCAATACAAAAATAGTCGAAGGCGATACAAAAACGTTGTTGTGTATGTTCCTGCTACCGGCACAGATTTGACTTTCGTTACAGTATTCGGTCATTGGTCACTTATCCACAGGACAGCACAAAGACGAAGCCTCTTAAGTTCGATCGCATCCTGTGTGATGTGCCATGCTCGGGCGACGCGACGCTGCGCAAGAACCCCGACATATGGACCAAGTGGTCCACGGGCAATGGGAACAATTTACACGGGTATGTACAATTATATCACGCTATTATTTAAACCAGCTATAGTCATACTGGAGCCCGCCTTTCTGATGTTACTTTACTTTTAAAAGTAAGAGTGGATACCCCTGGTGTTACAAGCGGCCATAGGCTACGTTAACCGTTACCATCAGGCGGGCCGTATGCTGGTTTGCCACCGTAGTGGTATAAAAAAAGAGTATTTTGAACATAGCGTCCATAAGGAAATCCTATAAGGGTTCCTTTTTTCCTTTTAAGGTACGGAACCCTAAAAATGTAGTGCGCTGAGTGAATACGTTCTACATAACACTACGGTTTGCAGTGATTCTACCTATTGATACAGATATTTGTCGTGATATGCGGCGATTGACAAAAAAGTATTAACTATACGCATAGAACCTTTTTTTTTTGCTGTCCGCGACACCACCACTAACACGAGTTTGTGACCTCCATGAAAAAAAGGTTGATTACCGCTTGATGATATATTTCTTTCCTCCCCTCAGTATCCAGTACCGTGTCCTCAAACGAGGCTGTGAGTTGCTGGCCATGAACGGTCGGCTGGTGTACTCGACGTGTTCCTTCAACCCCGTGGAGAACGAGGCCGTAGTCCACCGGCTGCTGCAGGAGGCTTCCGGGGCCGTCAAGTTGGTGGACGTTGGAGATATGCTGCCTGGACTCAAGTACCGTAAAGGTGATCTTGTGTCTACATCTTGTAGTGTATGTCACACATCTCCCCGCATACAGTCCATGGTGCCAATTCTGTTGACACTATTCTGACAGTTCTAAAGGTATTGCTATCCCTTTCTCATGTGCGGGGTTAGATAAAAATGGCAATATTTTTAAGCCTGTAAAATTAGGTAAGTTTAGTAATTTTGTACAACAGAATTGGCACCAATATACGACTTTCCATCTGAGAGGTTGTCTCATTTATAACGCGCTTCCTAACCCTATAATCGCAATCTTTACATTGTATAAAATGATCGCTTGCGCTGTCTGCCCCGCCCCGGCTTCGCACGGCCAGCGTTAGCCATATGACTGAAATACCTACCTACAAAACACAAATTAATTATGCATGACCTTCCTTTTGAATTACTAAAAAAACCGGATCAAAATCCATTGCATAGTATTAAAGATATTTATATATAGGGACAGACAGTCAGCGGGAAGAAACTTTGTTTTAAAAGAGAGGTAGGGCGATTTGGAATTTCCCGTGGGTTTTACCATTAAATTGGAGCCCTCCGACTGGGGACTGTACCTCCACCTTACAGAAGACCACAGTGAAATAACACTACTTGATGTAGTGTTGTGTTTCTGCGGTAAGTATTTGCCAGTGCCAGCGGTGCCAGTGCTCCACGAGGATACGCTGGGCTAGTAGTAATGCTGCTAGCACAGTGAGTTCTCATCAACAACATGGTTAGCAAGCCGTTAGTGATACCCCTGGTATTGCTAGAGGCTATAGGATACGGTGACTGATTACCATCAGGTGGGTCGTATGCTTGTGTGCCACCTTAGTAGCATAAAAAAAAGATAATAATTGTGTGGTGATGTTATAAACTAATTATTTTAAATGTCATTCCAGGCATGACCCATTGGCGGCCGGGCTCCAAAGACCTGGTGTTCTACGACAAGTACGAGGATGTCCCTGAGAAGTGGCAGACGGTGGTCAGACCCCAGATGTTCCCACCGAAGCCCGAAGACGTGGAACAATACCATCTAGACAAATGGTGAGGCATCATCGTCACGTCTTGTTACCAACGCGAAGTGATACCTTGGTGTTGCAAGCCTCCACAGGCTTACGGTACCCGCTTACCATCAGGCCGGCTTACCTTAGTAGTATCTCCACGCCTTCCCCATCTAGGGTCCCCGAAGGGGTAGGCAGAGGTGTTACAGCACCCACTTTCCACGGAAGATAATTTGGTGCCAACGTGACAGATGGTGAGTCCGTCGCTGTCTCTTAGGCACTACGTACGTCCTTGAACTTCTTCTCAGACGTATGCGGGTTTCCTCACGATGTTTCCCTTCACCGTTAATCTCGTGGTGTGACTAATCACTACACTTAAGTTTTTAGAAAAACTCATTGGTGGGATTAGCACTTGCGTCGCTAGAATAATAATAAATTCTTTATTTACAGCCACAATTCCACCGATAGGTACATTCATCTATACTAATATTATAAATAGGAAAGATTTGTATTTTTGTATGTATGTTTGTATTGAATAGGCTCCGAAACTACTGGACTGATTTCAAAAATTCTTTCACCGTTAGAAAGCTACATCATCACTGAGTAACATAGGCTATATATTATACTAGCTTCCCGCCCCGGCTTCGCTCGGGTAGACGAAATATTTGATATAAATGTGTACCCGTGCGAAGCCGGGGCGGGCCGCTAGTATCATTTAAATAGCATATTTGGGCATATCAACAATCTGCTTTTCATAAATTATACAGAGGTCCCCAAACTAGGCGGTGCCTGTATCTTGGGGAACCGATTTAAATAAATTTGTTGACAGCACCACACAGCAGTTTACACACCGTTAAAATAATAATATAACTAATTTAAATTTATAAAGATATATCAATATATCAACTAGAGAGGTAGGGCGATTTGGGATTTCCCGTGGGTTATCCCATTTAAATTGGAGCCGCCCGACTGGGGACTGTACCTCCGCCTTACAGAAGACCGCAGTGAAATAACACTACTTGATGTAGTGTTGTGTTTCTGCGGTAAGTAAGGTTGCCAGTGCTCCACGAGGATACGCTGGGCTAGTAGTAATGCTGCTAGCACAGTGACTCCTCATCAACAACATGGTTGGCACCCCGTAAGTGATACCCCTGGTAATGCTAGCGGCTATAGGCTACCGTGACTGCTTACCATCAGGTGGGCCGTATGCTTGTGTGCCACTTTAGTGGTATAAAAAAAATTGTAATAAGGAAATAATATAGTTACAATTCCCAAACTTAAACTCAGTTAAAAAAACAGTAAAAATAAAATAAAAAACAAATCAGAGTGGTAGGCAACACTTACCACACGGCCGCCTTTATTTAGTACCAATATCTTTGCAGCATAAGGATCTACCCGCACCATCAAGACACGGGTGGATTTTTCGTAGCAGTCTTCGAGAAGACCGCGCCCCTACCGTGGGAGAAAGACCAGGCTACCGAGGAGCTACCACCCAAACAAGAAGAAAAGAAAGAACCACCCCAAAAGAAAAGAAGAATTGGGGGCTACAAGGAAGATCCTTTCGTATTCTTCTCAGGGGAACAAGAAGACGTGTTCCCAGCAATAAAAGAATTCTACGACTTAAAAGACTTTGATCCGACATGTCTTTTGACTAGGTGTCACGTCGGTAAAAAAAAGAATATCTACCTAGTGTCCCCTATGGTGAGAGATGTGGTACGGAGAAACGAAAATAGTATCAAGATGATTAATACCGGAGTGAAGACTTTCGTGAGGTGTGACAACAAGAATATGGAGTGCCCTTTCAGGTGTTTACATAGATTTAATATATGTAGGTAGATGTGTGGGACTGTACCTCCACCTTACAGAAGACCGCAGTCAAATAACACTACTTTGATGTAGTGTTGTGTTTCTGCGGTAAGGTTGCCAGAAGTAATGCTGCCAGCACAGTTTTTTTTACGGTGGCTCCAATTTAAATGGGTAAACCCACGGGAAATCCCAAATCGCCCTACCTCTCTTTTTCAAAGCTCCTGGTGTGATTAATCACTGTACTTAAGCTTAGAAAAACTCATTGGTACAGGCCGGGGTTTGAACCTGGGCCCATCAAATGACAGGCCGTTGCTTCAACCAAAAGGCCACCACGGCTTTTTAAAACAGTGAGTCCTCATCAACAACATGGTTGGCAACCCGTTAGTTATATCCCTGGTATTGCTAGCGGCTATAGGCTACGGTGACTGCTTACCATCGGGTGGGCCGTATGCTTGTGTGCCACCTTAGTGGTATAAAAAATGTGTAACATCTCAATCAGAAAAAGTTACTCTCACAATGTAAAAACTTTCATACGAATTTTTAGTTCCACTTTTCGCCGGCGCAGCGCTGTTCATTTTACTCTGCAAAGCTAGTTGAAAGCGCTACGAATTACGTATTCGTAGCGCTTTCAAAAGTTGTTCTTGCTAAGGCCACTGATATCTTGACCCTACTTAAGGTCCTACAGAACAAACAACACGACGGTGGTGAGCAAAAATAAATGAAATGTTATGTTGTTTTCCTTCCAGGTTATCCCAAGAAGGTCTGCCGAGTATCAAATCCCTCTTGGGGTCGAAACGACGCCTGTCGATACTGAAGGAAGACCTGATATTGGTTCTCCAAAACGACAACCCGAATACTCCTCCCGATGTGAAGCTCTTCTCCGAACACACGCAGACCCTCGTCAAAGACTTTGGTAAGAGGACTTTATACAGAAACGGAGACCATGAGACACGTGTTATGCTACTGTGACGCATTAGCGAGGCGAATGGAGACTCTTCCCTGCTGGCAAGATCTGCAGACTCATACAGGGAGTATTTGATACAGCGGGTAAGTAGAGCGTAAAGGGGCGAGGGGCAACACAAAAGATTCCAAGGGTCGACGTGCGTCTGGGGTAGCCTGTGCCGGTAGCAGGAACATTGTCGACAACGTATTCGAAAATGTAACTCGCGAAATGTCAAAATACTAATTTTTAGTTCCACTTGTCACCGCCGCAGCGCTGTTCATTCTCCAATACAAAAATAGTCGATGGCGATACGAAAACGTTGTCGACAATGTTCCTGCTACCGGCACTGGACCCAACAAAAGCCCAACTATAAGATAAGATAAGATAAGATAAGAGGACTTGACGATATGTAACATCTTTCCTGTCAAAATCAAAATAAAAAATCATTTATTCAGTTTAGGCCCTAATAAGGCTCTTATGAAGGTCTAAATTACCACCGGTTCTGAAAAAATGCCACCTGAGAAGAACCGACAAGAAACTCAGTGCTCTGTCTTTTTTTTCATGTAACAATCATGATATAACAATTTGTATGAAATAGACATCGATATGAAAGTACAAATATCAAAATGAAAGCTACCAAGTTGGTTGTCACTGCTTTCATGAAACACATATTTTAAACTATTACAATTACCGGGAGCGGGGAGCCACTTGTGCAGAGTGATTCTATTTGTCATTTTTTTTCATGTCTCGTTTTCTTAGTAGTGATTACGTCAAGAGACGCAAAAGCATAACAGAAAGCCAGGGAACATTAGCCACTTTGTGACTTTCTTCTTCCTAGCTATGCCAATCAATCGTCTTCAAGGACAATTTCTTGAAGACGATTGATTGCCATAGCCAGGAAGAAGAAAGTCACAAAGTGGACAATTTTGGCAGTGTCGATTGATAGAAAATCATCAAGTTTCTCAAGCTTTTGTATTTGTTGCATTACTGTGTCATGCATCAACAAGGACTCACTGTGCTAGCAGCATTACTTCTAGCGCAGCGTATCCCCTTGGAGCACTGGCAGCCTGACTTACCGCAGAATAACAACACTACATCAAGTAGTGTTATTTCACTGCGGTCTTCTGTAAGGTGGAGGTACAGTCCCCAGTCGGGCGGCTACAATATTAATGGGATAACCCACGGTAAATCCCAATTCGCCCTACCTCTCTTAAGTGTCCTCTCACTGTAACACAATTTACGAGACACTGGCAAAAAAATCTCCATTTAGCCACTAGAAGTTACCACTTTTGTTCAAGTCTTAGCGACAAATAATAATAATGCTTGGACATTTTCACACAGCGCCATCTGGCCCCAAACTAAGCAAAGCTTGTACTATGGAATCCAGCAGCTGATACAATACTTTTTTTTGTAACTATATACTTATAATACATACCAAACACCCAGACGCAAGGCAAACATATTTGTCACATAAATGTTGCCCCGGCGGGAATCGAATCCGCGACCGCTAGCATAGCAGTCAGGTATACTTAGCACTAGACCAGCGGTCTCGTCAATACAAGACAGACAAGTTGTCGGATGTTACGCATAATATGCGGCTACTGTACGGCTCGTTATTTTCCACAGCAACAGGAAGCTGTATCCTGGAGTACAAGGACCAGGAATCGAACCTGCGCTTAACGTTGGTGGGCTGGCGTGGTGTTCACTCTCTACGGGCCTACACCGCTACACCGGACACCGTTCATTACTTGAGACTACTTGGCGCTGATTATAGCAAATACGGTACGTTATACATTCTTGTTAATACATTTTTTTTATACCACTAAGGTGGCAAACAAGCATACGGCCCGCCTGATGGTAAGCGGTTACCGCAGCCTATGGACGCTTGCAACACCAGGGGTATCACTCGCGCGTTGCCGACCCTAAAATATTACGGTATCATTTAAATTAAACGGTCAGCTTGTTAAATAGGTTTTGGTCAGTTCAAAATAACAGTAAACAAGGTGAATTGCACTGCTTCTAGTTGACGGCCAAAGTAACTAAAGGACGTCATCCATTTTGGTCAAAATCTGAGTGCCGGCCGCAATATTTTTGTATATTCTGTTAGAGCTTGTCCGCCTGAATATTTATTGCTATGGCACCAAACATGGGTAAGCGGTCACCGTAGCCTATGTACGCTTGCAACACCAGGGGTATCACTCGCGCGTTGCCGACCTTATATTGGTAACTGTCCGAAACGAAATAAAACTCCCGCTCGCGTGATTGGCGGTTGTGTAGTTATTTTCTTTCGTCCGTCGATCTAACTCAGATAATTTTATATTTGTGAGGCACACCAACCAATCTCCACGGTACACCAGTGTGCCGCGGCACACACTTTGCAAAACACTGCTTTGGACCACTAATGTGGCAAACAAGCATACGGCTCGTGATGGTAAGGTTACCGTAGCCTATAGACACTCGCAACACCAGCGGTAACACTCGCGCGTTGCCTACCCTAAAAAATATTTTTAGAGATTTTGCAATGTTTATAACAATAAAATAATTTCAGACGTAAATAAGTTCAAGAAGGCATCAGACGTTCCGGACACCAGTGAAGCGACAGAGTCCAATGACGTCACTAAAATGTCAGAGGGCGCGTCTACCGGTGACAGTGGAGCTGATGTACATACGGTTGAACAATTATGAGTGTTATTTTTTATTACTCTGTACTTGAAATTACAATAATATTGGCGTTATACACTGACGCAATAAGAAATGGATATCAGCGGACCGATATTGTAAGGAATGACAATCATTCTGACGTGATATTGACGTAGCAGCAACGAAATCAAATCAAAAATCTATGTTTCGATCGCCCACTTATACCGCTGTTGAACTAAAAATGACGCTAGAGTGAAATGTTTACAAAATACTGCTCCAGGACAAGTCATGAAAATAGTGCCTTCAGTTCACGTATAATGAACTTGTATACATGTATGTAAACAATCAAATGTATGTCCTATTTCATTGCAGCACAGCTTAATTTTGCTTGCAGCTGTATATCGGATTAGGATCTTCTTTACGCTACCCAGTTGTTTCTTTACTCACGTTTTGTTTCAGTTTAGCTCCTCCATTTGTTATTAGGTCAGTGTTATTATATAAATGTCAAAATGTAATATTGTTTTATTGAATATTCAATAAATATATTTTATGGAAATATTTTTCGAGTCTTGTTTCTATTTTGAAAGTTTCATCTGTACTAAACTAATATGGTAAAGAGGAAAAAAATGAATTTTTGTGTGTATGTTTGTATTGAATAGGCTCCGAAACTACTACTACTACTACTACTGGACCGATTTCAAAAATTCGTTAACCTTTACAAAGCTAGATTATCACTGAGTAACATGGCTATATATTATACTAGCGGCCCGCCCGGCTTCGCACGGGTCGGCAAAATATTTGATAAATGTCTCTACCCGTGCGAAGCCAGGGTGGGCCGCTAGTAGATTATATTTTCTTGTGTAAAAATAACTGCAATGAAAAATTTTTTACGCGACACAAACCAACCGTATTGGAACCTTTTAGAAGTCGGTTATTTTTTATTAAATCGTGTAATAACTACATATAAAACCAGAGACATGTCAATACAAAACAATACAATTAAACAATCAATTTTACTTTCAAACCATTTACTTCTCCATTCCATTCGCTAAACTAGCGATAACAATGCTTATTGCACTTAACATTAAACTCAAATTACAATAACATAGGATTAGGTTATTCATGCCCTTTGAAATGTCAAATTATAACTTTTTTATAACGGGACCCAGAGCTCAATAACACATACTGCATTAATCCTCTGTTACCATAACAAGCACAACAATCGACTACGTATTCGTATGGCTTTGGACTATTTTGTACGGGAAAACGAATAGCGCTGCACCGGCGATTGAACTAAAATTCATATGAACTTTTGGACATTTTGAGAGTTACGTAGTCGAAAGTTATTCTTGCTACCGGCACTGAAAGGTCTGGGAGGTGTTATAATAACTAAACAGGGTTACATTTCAATACATAGACATGTTTTTTTTTTAAATGAGTTGGTTTAGAGCTGTGGCTCTTAACCCCTTTTAAGTGATGAGGGCGCGACCCTTTTGACATAAAAATGAATATCTGGTTGTGGTCCATGGCAAGACAGCGTTTTAGGGTCGGCAACGCGCGAGTGATACCCCTGGTGTTGCAAGCGTCCATAGGCTGCGGTAACCGCTTACCATCAGGCGGGCCGTATGCTTGTTTGCCACCTTAGTGGTATAAAAAACAAAAAAAAAAGAGATGAATATTTGTAAACGAATAAACGTTTTTTTGTATATATATATTATTGAAACACATGTAAAAATGTTCAGAGCCATCAGTATTTAAACGAATTTGGACAATTTCACATTCCAGTGATTTTTGAGATTTCGCATGGCTTCGCCCCACTTTGGTCGCTATTAGGGATCACCGGTTAAGAACCACTGGTTTAGAGACAAAAACAGAGAAATATTCAATAATTTATTCAAATCCACCTACCCCGAAGGCTTCGTAAGTAGGTATAAAGTACTAACTTACTAAAATCCAATTCATTTTTACAATCAGTCAAATAGTTACAATAATACTCGATAATCTTTAATACATTGGCTTTCATAGACTTAATTATTAGTGGATTGTGCGAATGAAATGAACATACATAAAAATACACAGAAATGAACAGAGCCCATAGGTGTGCAATAAAATAGTCATGTACGTTTTTATATGATGTTGGTATGGAATGCATTATATACTATATATTGCGGTTATTGATCATAAAACTGCCAAATTTATGATTGAACTCAAGGTAAATTAACTTTAGACTATTTAATCACTTGATACCATAGACAAAAGTTTTCAAAATTGCTAGCTTCGTGGCAAATAACTTCATGTTATCGATACTATATTCAACTGAAAAGAGGTTTATGCGAAGTTTAATTTGTAGGTAAGTTTTTAACCAGCGACTAAAATTATTTTTAATTGTACCTATTCAACAAATTAACTTTTTTTTATTAAATGAAGTGTGAATGATAGAAATGAATTTATTACAAGTTAGGTCAAAAATATATTTGATACATACTTATTACATTCATAGACAAGGGCATAGTTAAAGGGAAAGTACAGTCGTGTTCAAAAGCGTTTATAATCATCAGTCAAATGGATTTCAGAAAATATTTTATTTCGTTAATAAAATAGAGTAGTATATTAATTATCATTCTATTTTGTATAGGTAAGAAAGAAACTTTAATAGAATCCCTGTAACAATTGACTAGCAATGTACTCATACAATTTAATACTCGCGTATTCCGTCCTAACTTTTAATTAACGGCAATTTTGAGTTTAGTACGAAACTGTATTGTTTTGTAATCGCACCGATAACTGTTTTAGTACAGAGAGAGTAAGGCATCTGTCAATCTTATTTTAATACTAAATATGAAATAGTTCAGGTAGGGAAGAATATTTTCAAACATTAGGAACCTTTGTTATTTGTTAGTGAAATTAAGCTTAATATTAAAAGAATATCAAAGCCAGGTCTAAAACTATTTATATCGTAGCCGAAAACACCTTACTGCAGAAAAGCATCTATCATATCCTACGGTTACTTCAATGAAAACGTTATTGTATTATAATCACGCAGAAACTTATGTTCAAATTACATTCACGGCATAAAAATATAATTATTAGGAATTTTATGTTGTCTGAATGTTCTGGAACGTCTTTCTTTGTTGTGTGTTCAATACTATACTACAACACAATAATTATTATATAAATACTAGTGGCCCGCCCCGGCTTCGCATGGGTAGACATTTATCAAATATAGATGACCCGGTGAACTTCTTATCACCATTCATCAAATGTTTGACAGGTAAGAACAGTTTGTATGGGAAAATAAATTTGTCGCTTTTAGTGTTTTACTCGCAATTTTTCCATATTTTCTCACCGTTTAAACCTTACTTGGACTTCCACAAATATTTCAAGACTAAAATTAGCCAAATCGGTTCAGCCGTTCTCAAGTTTTAGCGAGACTAACGAACAGCATTTGATTTTTATATATATAGATGATAAATATCTAATTAACTGTTAATGTTGACAAGTGTCCAAAAGAATGCAGAGAACTCAAATTATTATTATCTATACATCTATCTACACATAAATAAAATTGAAGTGTCTGTTTGTAATATCAAAATAACAGCTTTCAACTAAATGCATATGAAAGTAAACACGTTTCTAATGACAAAAAAGCAATTACATTTTTTTTCTGTCTGTCTGTTTGTTTGGGGTAATATCCGAAACGGCTGGACGGATTTGAACGGGAGTTTCACTGGTAGATAGTTGATTTTACTGGGCGTAACATAGGCTACTTTAATTTTGGAAAAATAATTAGGGTTCCGCACAACGAATAAAAAACCATAAAATTGTGAACAAAATCCGAACGGCTCGACCGTTTGAAACGAGCCCTTCACTGGTATATCGCTGATTTTACTGGGCGTAACATAGGCTACTTTAATTTTGGAAAAATAATTAGGGTTCCGCACAACGTTTTACCATAAAATTGTGAACAAAATCCGACCGGCTAGACCGATTTGAAAGAGACCTTCACTGGTAGATAGCTTATTTTACTGGGTGTAACATAGGCTACTTTAACGAATAGAAATCAATAAAGTTGTGAACAAAATTGGAACGGTGGGACCTATTTGAACGAGACTTGCACTAGTAGAAAGCTGATATTACTGGACGTAACATAGGGTACTTTACTTTTGGAAAAATAATTAGGGTTCCGCACAACAAATAAAAACCATAAAATTGTGAACAACATCCGAACGGCGGGAATTATTTGAACAGGACTTTCACTGAAAGGTAGCTGATGCTATAAGCATAACTTTAGCATATATTTTTTATAAGTAATTATTGTATGGTGCAAATTAAATTGTCATCAAAATTAATTCCACGCGAACGAAGTCGCGGGCACAGCTAGTTACCGTATGAAGGCGGTGTTCTACCAGATCTAATCTAAGTCGTAAATAAATTACTGTATTCTAATCCTTATAGCTAACTTTAAATCTAGACCATCGCCGTAAAATCCACGCGTTATACCATTTCAATGAAACCTCGACCCAATATCACAGTGGGTGATGTGGTTTGCTAAGCTAATGTTATCAGCTAGCCTACCTAAATACCTATCCAACTATTTACCTATATATAGTGAAAAGAATGCCTATGTATTATCACGCCAAGACCTAGGCAGAGAGTATAGACCGCCATTTAACTCTTTACTTGCAAAAAGCTAAAAACGTTTTTTTTTATACCACTAAGGTGGCACACAAGCATACGGCCCACCTGATGGTAAGCAGTCACCGTAGCCTATAGCCGCTAGCAATACCAGCGGTATCACTACGGGGTGCCAACCATGTTGCTGATGAGGACTCACTGTGCTAGCAGCAATACTACTAGCCCAGCGTATCCTCGTGGAGCACTGGCAACCTTACTTACCGCAGAAACACAACACTACATCAAGTAGTGCTATTTCACTGCGGTCTTCTGTAAGGCGGAGGTACAGTCCCCAGTCGGGCGGCTCCAATTTAAATGGGATAACCCACGGGAAATCCCAAATCGCCCTACCTCTCTTTTGCTTCTTTACATTCATCAACCTCTTCACGCATACCTACCCGCCAGTTCTGAGAACCTACTCTGAATGAGGAATGGAATTCAAAAGTACATCATCGAGTAGGTACTTTATCAAGTTGACCTAGAAAGTTAGACCTTGCCCTTGCACGACTTCTTCCACTCACATTCGCACAGTATATATTTTTGTCAGTCTTTCATCACTAATTTGTTCTACATGTGCAAACTAACTCAATGGAGAGTTCATAAAACCAAATATTCCCATGATGCTACTAATAGTTAGCTACACTACACTAATTTTTATTGTAAAATGTCGCTAGATTTTAGGAGGGGAAGCAGCTGGAAAAAATGAAAATATACAGTCATGTTCTGGGCCTTAATCGACAGGGAAGTAATTTTATCCCCATACATTGGAAGTATTTGAATTATAGACTATGTTCGCAAACGTTTTTTTTTATTTATTAATTACGGGTCAGCGATTACCCACGATCACCTGATGGTAAGTGAAGATGTGGTCGAAGGTGGAGCTCGCTTGTCCGTTAGTAGCCTATTCACTCTAGTCTTAAAGAGTCCCAGGTTGTAGGATTCAGGGAACACTGACGAGGGGAGAGACGGACGAGCCGAAACGTTCAGTACATGGCTCCCTAACGAAGCATTCCCGAAGTTAGGTTTTGTTAGTCAATTTTCAGAGCTATTGTTTATATGATGCTAGGTCGTAACGGTGGCATTCTTCGCTTTAAAGCGGCAATGAGAGCTAGAAGCAGCTAATATTGGCGCTCTAGCGTGAAGTAAAGATGACTAACTATGTACAACTTGACATTTGAAATACGGAGAAAATACGAGAGAGAGAAACTATCCCATTATTTTTAAACTATTTACAGTAAACGGGAAGCTACAATGAGCAGTTGAGTTGAAACTAGAAAAAAAATAAGGAACTGCTACATTTGCAACAACGAAAATCCATTTGACTAATGATTTTAAATCTATTTCCAATAACTGGAAACGCTAGAAATAATTGTAGCTAATTTATATTATCAACATATATATGTCATGTTTAGGCTTAGCTCTACTTTGAATATCATCAAATCTACAGTTTGGAAAAAAGTCTAGAAACGGAACTAAATTTTAGCTACTGGCAACCCCTTCAGAAAAAGGAATCCATGTTATGACTTTTACTGTAAGCAAACCATTAAAGACGGTTGATGCTCTATACGAGCTGCGGCGAGCTGTCATACCAAAGGCACACCAAATTTCTGTATTATCTGTACATTACGTCCACGCCTAAAAATATCTAATACATTCATTACTACTTTCTGAGATAGATATTGAAAATAATATAATTGATTTTGAAGCATAAACTGTTTATAAAAATAACACACCAAAATTTACAAATCAAACGCACACATGACACGGAATCCATGAAATTGGACGGTAATCGTGGACTAAAAAGCAGTGACTTAATCTTATTTTCGTATTGTGGCCATATATTGCGCTCCGTTTTCCAGTGCTAGACGGTGACAGATTTTCTATAGCTAATGTTACGACAGACAAGCACGTCGATTAGGGACCCTCAATTAATTACGTGAGACGATTAGGGGGGAGGGCGTGGAGCCGAATCTCACGTGGGGGAGAGGGGAGGTCTCGGCATATATCAGGTTTTACGCAAGGAACAGTAAAATTCCGAGAAAACTGGATAAAATTGAGTAAAACGTGTTTTTCTATGAAAATAATGTTTCTTGAATTAATTTAATTCAGTCAAGCAAATAAAAATACGCATTTCGAAAAATCACACGTTACATCAGGCAGGAGGGAGTCAATAGAGTAAATTCTCACCAAGAGGGAAGGTATAAATGTATGAGGGTCGAAAAATCGCCAAAATCCCCTCACGTAATTAAAGGACGCCTACTTAAATACCTAATAGTAACAAAATATTAAGTCGAACTCTGTTGTCACGACCTGTGCCGGTAGCAGGAACATTGTCGACAACGTTTTCGTCTCGCCTTCGACTATTTTTGTATTGAATAATGAACAGCGCTGCGGCGGTGAAAAGTGGAACCAAAAATGAGTATGACAATTTTGACATTTCGCGAGTTACGTTTTCGAATACGTTGTCGACAATGTTCCTGCTACCGGCACTGTTCAAATATGTCAGTAACATTATTTTTAGTATTTTTCTATTGTTATCACTGTTGTCAAAATAATTGACGAACGCGTGCATATAATATAAAAAAAAGACTCATATCGGTCGAGAAAAGTCGATGAAATTTTCTTGTTGCCTTATTCTATCATGAATATTGTTATTGTGAAATTATAATTTGATATTTTAAGATTCGTTTTGTAAATAAGCAAAAATACTTCTTAAATAAAATCATTTTGTTTTTGTGTAAGACTTTTGACGGTGCCTGTACAAATTTATTTTTGTTTTTTACTATGTTTCAAATCGATTTAATTCTCGTTTATTTATTATTATTGATCAATTATTATATAATTTAATTACTCGTCAACTAAGTTATAGGCAATGAAAAAATATTTTTCCAAATACATACAATGAACTCGAATGCATAAATACATAAATGCAGATTTCTTTCGCAGAAGCATTATGTTAAGTAATCTGAAACACACTTAAATACTATTTTACATAATTAATAAGTACTTGTTCTACAAGTATAAAACAAAATATATAACTAACACAACTAAAATCTACTAGTTACTCGTAGGTACTTAAATTATAAAATATTGCACCGGTCAAGTCTAAAGTTAAGAGGAAAAGCTCTGTGCCGGTAGCAGTATCATTGTCGACAACGTATTCGTATCGCCTTCGACTATTTTTGTATTGAAAAATGAACAGCGATGCGGCGGTGAAAAGTGGAACTAAAAATTTGTATGTCAATTTTCATTTCGCGAGTTACGTTTTCGAATAACTTGTCGACAATGTTCCTGGTACCGGCCAGGTCAAATAAATAAGGTAGATGGCCCTTTGCGAGCAACGATCGGACGCTGCTTAAAATTACGCCTTGCAGTGACATATACACCATTACACGACACCTACAACGAATACAATGAAACTACGCCTTGCTCACGAGTCACGCACTATATGTTCAAAAAACCGGCGTCAATTCGTTATTCGGAAAGTTACATCTCCGGTTTTTATTCGATCTGAGCTGAGAAGCATGCTAGGCAGGATTAGAGGCCATGCCATAAGGGACTTACAAATTATGGCCTACATCGTTTTTTATTTCCATATGGTATTTCGTCGTGGTAAGAAAGGTTTTATGTATGAATGTGGATGGGTACAGGGGTCGGGGTAGACCTAAGAAAAATATGGGTGGACTGTGTGAAAGATTACATGGCCAGAAAGGAAGTGAATACAGAGATGACGGCTGATAGAGAAGTATGGAAGAGAAATACATATTGCGCCGACCCCAAATAATATGGGATAAGGGCAGGAGAATGATGATGATGATGATGATGTTTGTCGTCATTAATTTATGAAGAACTACAACAAAATCTGTTAGTATTTTTGTGTCCGTATAAAGTATTACGTATATAATTGTATCTTAGCCACCCGGCTTAGTCCTGGTACAAGTTAAGTCAATCAATATTTGGACTCTTTCGGTTAATTAAAAAAACTTTCATACGAACCATGTCTAGACTACGAACACAACACAAAAACAGCAAAGTAACACCGGAATTCAACAGCTAAATCAGCGAGCCCTTCTCAGATGTATCCTTCATACATGCAGCAAATTTATATAGAATCTATTTTATAGATATATATTATACAGGGTGTGGTTCTGCATTCGTGCCATTTACAGAGGTTGATATATACCTTCAATAGAACATAAATAAATTATTAAAAGACGTACATTTTATTTTTATGTTTGGTACGAAAAAAATCCCCCGTGGTCCACCGTTTCTTTAAAATAACCCTGTGTATGCGACGCTCTTCACACAAAATAGGT
Organism: Falcaria lacertinaria; assembly: GCA_951449985.1. NCBI lineage: Eukaryota > Metazoa > Arthropoda > Insecta > Lepidoptera > Drepanidae > Falcaria > Falcaria lacertinaria. The sequence goes on along the minus strand of OX602133.1, from coordinate 1,810,923 downwards.
AAAACAAGCGTAGCTATACCTAAAGCGCGGTTATCGGCCTATTCTGAGCGCTCGAGAATTCTTATTCTGGTTGAACGTTAATCACGAATCATAAATTACCTTTTAGTTATTAACCGCAGAATAATTATTGTATTTTTAAACAACTAGAATAATCTCATACTGTTAGATTTTCAAGTATGGCAAGAATGCAAAACTACAGCCTGTGCAGGATTGGCAATCCCAGGTCCTTTTAAGCACAGAGAGAAAAAGCTCTTACAACCTGGCTGGTTCCTCCCAGGACAGCCTTAAGTTACAAGTCATTTTTTTTAATTTTTTAATTAGGAAGTCTGCGAGATCCTGGGGTTCCTTGGACACTGCATCAGATGCCGTTGCCAGGGCAAGTCCCGGGCTAGTACGTTAGTGTAGCAGTATGGACACTTCCATTCATCCATTCCAATAGCTGCACGGAATTATATTAGATAATCATTTATCAAAACGTTAACTTAAGTAAATAATGGCAAAAGCAATAATGCCAAGCAATTAATAAACGATATATATTAATAATTATATATTAATAAACGATAAAAATCAAACTAAGATAGTGGTACATTGGTGCCGATTATTTGTTTCATTTGACTAGACCAAAACTAAACTAAATAAATTAAGTACTACGTTGAGACTAAATTTAATCATCATTTTGACAGTACTTAATTTAATTTAGACTAAAACTTAATTTGACAGCACTAAGTGAAATTGTTATGTAATTTAGGCTAATATCTAAATGAAAATAAATTTAAAACTTTTCGTAGCTCATGTTGTTAATTCTCAGCATTTGAAAGAAAGAGAAAATATTTATTCATAACAAGTAACAACACAAATTAAAAGATAGGAAGACAAGTATAGGAAATGAATATACTGTATTTATGAAACGGTCCCAACTCAGCATGCGCTGGTAGTCTTATGACGGACAATAAGCGCCGATCCGATGATCTCTTATATTTCTGACAACCAAATCTATTTCTCCGGACAATAAATTCTGAAGATAGACTTGCAGAAAAAACAAAAAGTGGGACATCTCAGTAAACCAATAAAAATATATTCACCTAATCTTAATCATCTACCGAAATTCCCAAACAAAGTGACATAGGAATAGCTTCTTGATCAAACTCAGTAAACCGCTGGACCGATTTGAATGGGATTTTACTGGCAGATAGCTAATTTAAACATAGGCAACTTTTTTTAAAAAGAATAAAATGTTTCCACGCAACTAATAAAGAACCCATAAAATTGTGAACAGCATACGAATGCATAAAATTAATTCCACGCGTACGAAGTCGCGGGCACAGCTAGTAAGAGGTTGACTTACGTATGCAATTGACGTGTTGGTCCGCTTCATTGATGCGTAACGCTATACCGCATATCTGGCACTGCTTCCAACAGCCTTCGCTCATCGAACACTCCTCTGTTGGAGTACATTTTAAAACTTAAATTTAGTTCTTAAATATAGTTTGGCATAATGTCTAGGAATGACGCTATTATTTTACCGATTTATATTTAGTTTATTTCGTTTCAATGATTTTTTAATTTAGGTTATATACTATGTTAATATGGCTTACACCTAGACCTATTACATAAAAATTAATTCCTATTCCCTTGGTCACGGCATCACGCGTGAACGGCTTGACCGATTTCGCTAAGTATTTTTTTGTTTGTTAGAAGGTTATCAGAAGGTTCTCATGAAAATAAAAAAAATAAAAATGCCCGGAACATTTCTTATTTCGGCAAAAACTAAAGATCTTTAATATCTATGGTGTACCTGACATATGAATTCATAGCTAAGACAGGTCTGTGAGGGTAGCTAGTCTAGTCGTAGTATAAAAAGTATACCCAGCAGGTGCAGGTGTAGTAGTCGTGCCTCCAGCGCGGCGCGGCAGTGCGGGCAGCGCGCGAGCAGCACGCAGCGCCGCCAGTGGTGCGCCTCCAGCGACTCCGCGCGCACGCGCCGCCCGCACCACGTACACGACGTGCTGCACACACACACGTACACACTCGCACACCAACAGTAGCCAGTAGTAGGGTCTAAGGGGACCCCTCTGACTGGGTCTACCCATTCAAGTGGCGAAAGACATAACTCATTTCCATAGATGACAAAACAAGAAAATAAATACATTATTTAGTTAGAACTAAAAACAAGTCTTTGTACCTAGTTCGTAGTCTTTGCAATTCGATTTATTTTATTGTATTCGAAATTGGATCCTGTCAGACCTCGACTATATGACCCTGCCCTGACTTAAAACCGCCCTTGACCTGACCTTGACCTTGCTTCACCATCACCTCAGAGCAGATAATATACTACGTACAACCATCACTTTACTTTCGCATTTATACCAACGAAATTTTATGTTGAAACTTACTGAAGACTCAGAGGGTCCGGTACGTGATCATGGCTACCATCCAAGTTTGCTTCAAACCCTTCGTATTGCTGTTCTCCTGGGGGCTGCGGTCTTCTACCTGATAGATACAAGGGTATCTGTCAATTACAGGTCTACTCCAGCTATGATAACAGACTATTACAAGGCGCTTTGAATTGCTTCTGTGAAGTATACCAGCGCTCCACGAGGATACGCTGGGCTAGTAGTAATGCTAGCACAGTGACTCCTCAAGAACATGGTTGGCCACCCGTTAGTGATACCCGTGGTATTGGTAGCGGCTATAGGCCACGGTGACTGTTTACCATCAGATGAGCCGTATGCCTGTCTGCCACTTTACATCAGATGAGCCGTATGCCTGTCTGCCACTTTAGTGTTAAAAAAAATGTTTTCCTTCACCGGAAAGCGCATGATGAATATCTACTGCAGAGCTAAAAATTCTCCTCTTCTTTTTATACAACTAGGGTGGCAAACAAGCATACGGTCCACCTGATGGTAAGCAGTCACCGTATCCTATAGCCGCTAGCAATACCAGGGGTATCACTAACGGGTTGCCAACCTTGTAGAAATCTCTTTACAGGGTGTGAAGTCATAAAGAACGCCATGCTGTACTCCTTTATATTTTAGCTTTAATATTGATATTTGTCATTTCATACCAATGTCTAGAAGAATTTTGTTACAAATTGTTATATCATGATTGTTACATGAAAAAAAAGGCAGAGCACTGAGTTTCTTGTCGGTTCTTCTCAGGTGCCTTTTTTTCCGAACCGGTGGTAATTTAGACCTTCATAAGTGCCTTATTAAGGCCTAAACTAAATAAATGATTTTAGATTTTGACTGATATTAGAACTGACCTGGACTATAATATCCACTTTCATCCATTTGGCTGTTCTCGTCAAGATGGAGGTTCCGCAGACCAGCCACCAGCCTCGGGGACTCGAGCACACCTTCCCTAAAGTACTCCGCTTTCACTTTAGGAGAATCCAGACTTCTAGAGTCTGAGTCGCAACGTTCATTCCTGGACATCTGAGGAGAGTCCATCGGTAGAGAGTCCATGCTTCTGAGGTCGTTTCTGGACGTTTTAGGGGAGCCTAATGTGGGCGATTCTCTGTAGTCGAGGTGGAGTGGTTCGTAGACTGTGGCTGGGCGTTCTTTAAGCTGTGGCTTGGAGGGGTCGTGGTCATAGTGAATCATTGAGTGGCGGTACTCGGTGTTCCTGTTCGTGCGTCGAAGGACCACCTCGTCTCTTTGAGACTGGGATTTTTCTTGGAAGTGGACCTGAAGCATGCACATATTAATTAAATTGTAAACAATAATATTAATAATGAAAACATTTTGTTTAAACATACATTACAGACGAACATAAACCACCCTTTTTTGAGGTGGCTAGAAAATTGCCTAGTAACACAGTGTTTTAGTGACACTTGTGACAGAGCAAACAATTGATATAGCTTTTTCCTGACGACTTCGCCTGCGGAAAAACGTAATATATAGCCTTTGTTACTCAGTGATAGTACAGCATTCTACTACTGGCCAAGAGAATACAACCGCTACGCTAGAACTACTGATGTAAGAATTATAAAATCTTTCAATTTGGTAGCGATGCATCAACGTAACTAGAGGGAACCAGATTTAAATATCTATGAGAAGTGTAGTGTAGACAAGGTGATGTCCGCACTTCTAACTAAGGCTGTTTTCACATAACGCCGTAGCTGTATTAGACGCTCTTGGATTTGTAAGAAGCCTTACACATTGCGCCTTGGCGGCGGCGCTGGTGAAACGCTGCTGCAGCGGCATAGTGTGAAAAGGCTCTGTCAAAGAAAATTCTTTGGTCTGAAGATTTGTATCTTTTTCGTTGCAAATAAAAATACAAATCTTTATAATATTAGAACGGATACATGATATATCTTCACGCATTTACGACAGGGTCTTCTGTTTGACAGAGCCTTTTCACACTATGCCGCTGCAGCAGCGATTCACCAGCGCCGCCGCCAAGGCGCAATGTGTAAGGCTTCTTACAAATCCAAGAGCGTCTAATACAGCTACGGCGTTATGTGAAAACAGCCTAAGTTAGAAGTGCGGACATCACCTTGTCTACACTACACTTCTCATAGATATTTAAATCTGGTTCCCTCTAGTTACGTTGATGCATCGCTACCAAATTGAAAGATATAGAGATAACTAGCTTCTGTCCGCGACTACGGCCGCGTTGAGCTTAGAATCTCAGAGGATCCTAAAATTTCCCAGGATTAAAGCATTTTCCCGGGATATAAAGTATCCAATATGTTATTTCAGGCTATAAACTATCCTATATATAGCTATAATGTTCCAAATTTCATCCAAATCCGTTGAGTAGTTTTTGCGTAAAAGAGTAACAAACATCCATCCATCCATACTCACAAACTTTCGCATTTATATTAATATTAGTAGGATAAATAGAGAGATGTAGACACGATATAGAACTTACCTTCTCAACAGCGGTAGACGTGACAGACCTCGGCAAATGCTTCGGACTGGTAGCACTGTCCAATCTCAACTTATTATAACCCGGATAATTTGAGAAGTCCTTTGCCGTCCTGCTCGGAGTGTATCTCTTTGTTGGTGATTTTTTCATGCTGCTTTTCGTCTTAGAGCTGCTACAACTGCCTGTGCTTGAAGGTGCCAAGGTAACCCCACTAGCGTTAGAAGATTTTAGGCTATACGAGGAAGTTCCCATCGAAGTGATGCTGTAGGAAGACGTGGCAGCTGTGGTCCCGCTCCGGGTGGACTGGGTTAAGCTGGCTGTTTCATTGGGGTCTGTGATCGACTGCTCGCTAAGGAACTGTTCTTCTGTTGGTGCTTGGTTTAGCATTTTCTGGGGAAAAATATTACGGTAATACTTGGCGCTATCAACATCTCAACTAAACTCAACACAAAATATCACGGTTATTATTGGCGTTATCAACATCTCAACTTAACTCAACACTAAATATCACGGTTATTATTGGCGCTATCAACATCTCAAATAAACTCAACACGAAATCATCCCAATTGACTAGACTTAACAAGTAAATATTTTAAAACTGTCAGAATCTACCACCGGATTAGCAAGAAACATCGGCAGTTAAATAAAGCTTTTTTTTAAAAAAAGTTCCACTACCATATGATACGCATATCACAATAAGACAGATATGTAAAACAAGATCATTAATACATAAACAAGGATATAATGCGTGAAGTTAAGACCCAACTATCTAGTGATGGGTCTGGGCATAACGACGCGAAGTAAAGCAACATTGTTTGTGGTCTGTTAGTAGATGAATGGTACCATAACTTGGTTCCATTCGGATCTCGTTACGATCATGTATGGCAACTGGAAATAGAATCATGTCTACAGCGAGTGTATGGTGTGTGTGTGTTTATGTGTATGTAAGGTTACAGTTAGCTACCTGCATGTTGATCCTGTCAAACTGCTGGAAGATGTGGCCGTAGATAATGTTGGGCGGTGTATATGGCAGTAGGTACCTGCATGTCGATCCTGTCGAACTGCTGGAAGAGGTGCCTGTAGATGAGGTTGCGGCGCGTGACGTTGTCGTCGGGCGGCAGCTGCGCGCGCACGACGCGCGGCGAGCGGCGGTAGGCGGCCAGCAGGATGCGCTCGGCCGCCGCTCGCACCGCGCCCGCCGCGTGCCCCGCGCCCGCCGCGCCGCACTCCGCCAGCCGCCGCACCGTCAGCCCGCTCCACACACAGTACACACACCTCACAGGCTAACGTACATATTATATTAACACTTCACTAATGCTTCGTGTGCCACTGTTCCGCTTTTTATATACCACTGAGGTGGCAAACAAGCATACGGCCCGCCTGATGGTAAGCGGTTGCCGTAGCCTATGGACGCTTGCGACACCAGTGGTATCACTCGCGCGTTGCCGATCCTTCAGAGATCTCATCACACCCTTCTTGAAGAACCCCATGCTGCTCTCCTTTGGGAAAACCGGAGATGCTCGAAATTTAAAATTTCAATAAAATTTGTATGTATCTCTTTAATTTATAATTGGGTTTATTAAAATTGTGTATGCTTCCTATTGGCTTCTAACCTAGACATATAGATAGACATTTTTTTAAATCAGTCCAGTTTTCATTTAATGAATTCTTTATAAACATAAATACAGAGATACAAATCTTTTATCTATAGGTATAATTTTAGCATATAAGAGTTGGGTGGCTTTCGGGACCAGGTCCGCGATCCTGAAAGCCACCTTGAATTTATTAATTACTTTTGAGGAGTCTTACCTGTTCTTGTCAGTGGAGATGCCGTGTGTGAGTAGCAGCTGCTCCAGCATCTGCAGGCGCGAGAGGGCCAGGCGCGGGTGCATGGAGGCGGGCGGCGGCCGCACCAGCTGCTGGGGGACGCAGTGCAGGCTCCTGGGGGACAGGGGGCAAGGGGGGTCACACACTGAGCAGCTAGTGCAGGAGGCGGGCGGCGGCCGCACCAGCTGCTGGGGGACGCAGTGCAGGCTCCTGGGGGACAGGGGGCAAGGGGGGTCACACACTGAGCAGCTAGTGCAGGAGGCGGGCGGCGGCCGCACCAGCTGCTGGGGGACGCAGTGCAGGCTCCTGGGGGACAGGGGGCAAGGGGGGTCACACACTGAGCAGCTAGTGCAGGAGGCGGGCGGCGGCCGCACCAGCTGCTGGGGGACGCAGTGCAGGCTCCTGGGGGACAGGGGGCAAGGGGGGTCACACACTGAGCAGCTAGTGCAGGAGGCGGGCGGCGGCCGCACCAGCTGCTGGGGGACGCAGTGCAGGCTCCTGGGGGACAGGGGGCAAGGGGGGTCACACACTGAGCAGCTAGTGCAGGAGGCGGGCGGCGGCCGCACCAGCTGCTGGGGGACGCAGTGCAGGCTCCTGGGGGACAGGGGGCAAGGGGGGTCACACACTGAGCAGCTAGTGCAGGAGGCGGGCGGCGGCCGCACCAGCTGCTGGGGGACGCAGTGCAGGCTCCTGGGGGACAGGGGGCAAGGGGGGTCACACACTGAGCAGCTAGTGCAGGAGGCGGGCGGCGGCCGCACCAGCTGCTGGGGGACGCAGTGCAGGCTCCTGGGGGACAGGGGGCAAGGGGGGTCACACACTGAGCAGCTAGTGCAGGAGGCGGGCGGCGGCCGCACCAGCTGCTGGGGGACGCAGTGCAGGCTCCTGGGGGACAGGGGGCAAGGGGGGTCACACACTGAGCAGCTAGTGCAGGAGGCGGGCGGCGGCCGCACCAGCTGCTGGGGGACGCAGTGCAGGCTCCTGGGGGACAGGGGGCAAGGGGGGTCACACACTGAGCAGCTAGTGCAGGAGGCGGGCGGCGGCCGCACCAGCTGCTGGGGGACGCAGTGCAGGCTCCTGGGGGACAGGGGGCAAGGGGGGTCACACACTGAGCAGCTAGTGCAGGAGGCGGGCGGCGGCCGCACCAGCTGCTGGGGGACGCAGTGCAGGCTCCTGGGGGACAGGGGGCAAGGGGGGTCACACACTGAGCAGCTAGTGCAGGAGGCGGGCGGCGGCCGCACCAGCTGCTGGGGGACGCAGTGCAGGCTCCTGGGGGACAGGGGGCAAGGGGGGTCACACACTGAGCAGCTAGTGCAGGAGGCGGGCGGCGGCCGCACCAGCTGCTGGGGGACGCAGTGCAGGCTCCTGGGGGACAGGGGGCAAGGGGGGTCACACACTGAGCTGAACGACCATCTGCAGGTGCGAAGGAGAGTTAGGCTGCCTGGTGAGGGACATTATTTTGAGTCACTTTTTGCTTTTCTGTTATCCTGGTAGACGAAGGCATATTGGTACATTAATCCTATCCTATATCTGTTGCCCTGTTACTTTCAAATTCAACTTCAACTTCCTCACCTGACAGGCGGACAGTCAGCCACAGTAAGCACAGTGTGCTGGGCCGTGGAGTGGACCCTGGGCGCCGGGTCACCGCAGGCTCGCAACAGCTCCGGCAGGATCTTCTCAATGCACCGACCTACTTCTGCAGCACAAACCCTGGAGGTATCATTAAACTGTGCCTAATTCATACACACATATCATCACGCCAAGTCCCTTTCGGGATAGACAGGCAAAGATTTATAGACATGGTTAAAGAACGCCATTTCATTCTTGACTTGCACACCTCTTTTGCTTCTTCTACATTCATCAATCTCTTTATACATGCCCCCGGTTCACTGTGCTCTTTACCTTTCCATCATTGAGTTCATCAGCAATGTGAGCTGAACAACAGATGAGATTTCAAATGGCAGATACTAAGTTACTCAACTCACCTATCTGGCACAAACTCCTGGAACAGCACCTTGACAACCTCATTGGCTTGCGAGTAGACCGAAAAGACCTTATCTCTTAGAGCCCTCTGCAACAAGATGGCGGCCGCCCTGGCAGTCTTATTGGGAGAAGTCTTGGTATTCCCGTTGGAAGGGCTCGTCAGTTCTGCTCTGAGGCGCGCCAACCCTTCCTCTTTGTCGAGGTAGTTCTTTGAGTAGAACTTTTCTACCTGGAATAGAAATATGATGTTATCTTTCTCTTCCACTAGTACTAAGAGTAAGAGCTGAACTAGATAGCGAATGGATTATTTACAGACTCCAACGATTCCGTGCAGAAGATTGAAATGGGTGTGACAGACTCGGAAATAATTGGTTCTAGAAATAGACACAGACTGAAAAGAGTGAGCGACGGGATAAGGGCCGAGGATATGATGTGATACAACATTTAAAAGCATATATAGCTTTCAACTAGCCCCCACTCACGATTAAATGCTAAACCAAAAATTAAAAAATGTCACGATACATTTGCTGTGGCCAACAGTGAAATAGTGAGCAATTACCAGCGGGTAGCCAAAGATGAGTATAGGAAGAGCAGCCTGCTTTCTCTCTCGCTCTGTGAGGCGATGTGGAGGACGCGCGTGCGACGTGCCGCTCCCTCCACTGCACTCTTCCTCTCGACCCTCACGACCCTCACGACCCTCACGTAGAAACTCATTAGTGTGTGAGCTGAAAATACATGCATCTTTGAAGGAACCTCTCTGCTATATCCCATTCCCAGCGTTGAAAAATTAGATCCACTGACTTCGAAGCCTCCGTAAGAGGAGTGGAACTTCTTATAAAAATGATTTTCGTTTTAAAAATGCTAATTAATGATTTGTGCTAATTTCACACCTCTGTGCCTACCACACCACCTGACATTGGCGGAATAGCTGTATATAAGCTCGTCGCCATTAACTTAAAGAAGAAGAAGTCGTAATCCTACAACGCGCTATTTTACCCGACTAGCGTTTATACAAGCCACTGAATCGAACAGTTGACAGTTGACTAGAGATTTCCCCGCCACTTTTATGGAGACTGAGCGTGATCACCTCGCTTGTTCCACATTAAATTATTTTTCTTAGTAGGGCTTTTTTTATAACACTAAGGTGGCATACAAGCATACCATCTGATGGTAAGCATACACCGTAGCCCATAGCCAGAAGCAATTCCAGAAATATCACTAATGAGTTGCCAACCCTGTAGTTGATGATAATTCACTATGCTAGCAGCATTACTACTAGCGCAGCGTATCCTCGTGGAGCACTGGCAATCTTACTTACCGCAGAAACAAAACACTACATGAAAGTAGTGCTATTTGACTACGTTTTTCTAATCTGTTAGATGGAAGAAGTTCCCAGGGCGGCTCCAATTTAATGGGAAAACCCACAGGAGATCCCACTTCGCCCTACCACTCTTAAGAGGTAGGTATGTTTAAACACACCATGGGCATTTCATTGAGGCATAATATCGTGTGCACGCTGTGCACGCATACGTTAAATCAGTCATCGTACGAGAAAGCTGCTTCAGAATCCGAATTCCCTATGGGATTTGCTTACAATCGGGTATCAGAAGTTTCCATCTATATAATCCTTTATTGAAACTACAACTTACTGCCTCAAAGCAGGAAGTAGTCTTTCTTCGTAAGCTTCGAAGGTGGACCTCGGGCCAGCACTCTTGTTTCTGCGTCTAACTAGAGTACCTAAAATATACAGATGTCAAATTGTTATTATCTCCTCACTAACTAATGGTCACAACTATTCTACTACTACCTGCGTGCAGATCGTGAACAAAATATTAAATGAGAACCTCTTTTGTATACTACTAGCGGCCCGCCCCGGCTTCGCACGGGTAGACATTTATATCAAATATTTTGTCTACCCGTGCAAAGCCGGGGCGGGCAGCTAGCCTATGTTAATCAGTGATAGTGTAGCTTTCTAACGGTGTAAGAATTTTTGAAATCGGTCCAGTAGTTTCGGAGCCTATAGACATTTATCAAATATTTTGTCTACCCGTGCAAAGCCGGGGCGGGCAGCTAGTATACTATATAGCCTATGTTAATCAGTGATAGTGTAGCTTTCTAACGGTGTAAGAATTTTTGAAATCGGTTCTGTAGTTTCTGAGCCTATTCAATACGTACAAAAATACAAATCTTTCCTCTTTATAATATAATATTAGTACAGATGAATGTGGCAGGCTCATAAACCCC